>CM071687.1:21830000-22430000 GCA_036553675.1 Solanum okadae
TTGCACACCGGAGGTGCAAAGACGGGTGGAACAATTGCACGAGATATGGTAAGTTCTAATTCAAACTTTTAAATAAATAATTAGTTGATACATATATATATCGTTATAAATTTCAGTTTTTATTTATAGGAAAAAGAATTGGGACACACTCCTATTGAACCAGAGATTTTCAAGAAGACTCGTGTCAGGAAGAAAGAAAATGAGTCAGATCCGGATGTGTGGGTGGAGGAAAGGGCCGAACGAACTTTTATAAGTTATTTAATATGAATATATATATATATCAATAGTGAATATATTTATGATATGTATATATATTGATGTCAATTTTTATATTTTATATGCAGAATGACTTTCATAAGTACGTCGCTGAGAATCTAGATAGTTCGGTCCAATTGACACCTGAACTGTCCACTCAGATTTGGAAAGAAAAAGTGGTAGGGGGACACACAAGGGTAGATGCTATGGTCTAGGCTCTCGCAACTATGTTAGACGCTTTCAGTCAGGCTTAGAAGGTATTGGATTGTCACGTCAAGCAGAAGCACTTGACAGTGTTCAGATTGCTGCTATGTCGAATCAAATAGCTAAACTTACAACGGCACTAGCAGAGTCGGAGCGGAAAAGAATAGTTGAACAAGAAAGCATGAGTGAGACCGTTCAGCAAATCAAAGAACAAGTGATGAACCTCGCTCGTCGACCTACTACTTCGGCTCCCGATGACACCGACGACGAGTGATGAGGATGATTATGTAGATCTCACTCCCTAGTTTAGATCTCTAGACATTTATGAACTTTTTGAAATTTTGAAACGAATTTTAAAAGACTTTATAAGTCTTTAATTTATGATTTAGATACTTTTGAATGTTATTTTAAATTTGTTGTTTTATGTTTTGTTTAGATTGTTTATAATTGTGTGTGTTTGGTTGGGCTGAATAGTGTAGAATTGAATTGAATTGCATTTGCAGGTGGGCAGCAAAAGCTGCAAGCTGCTACTGTCAAATATGTTGCAGAAAAAGCGACGGACAGTGTGGTTTAGTCCGTCGCTTTTCTGGGTTTTAATTTTTTTTAAAACCCAAAAAAGCTACGGACAACGTGGTTTAGTCCGTCACTTTTATGGGATTTTCAAAAATAAAATTTCCACAAAAGCGACGAACTACGTCGCCTTTTAGAAATAAAAAAAATGAAAATAAAAATAAAACGACGGAGTCCGTCGCTTTTGTTAAAAAAAAAAAAATTTAAAAAGTAAAAAAGAGACGCAGTCCGTCGCTTTTTGAAAAGCGACGCCGTCCGTCGCTTTTTGAAAAAGACACGCAATCCATCGCTTTAATAAAAGCGACGCTGTCCATCACTTTTTAGCGACACAGTCCGTTGCTTTTTAAAAAGCGTCGGGTTAAAAAGCAACGAAGGTGACTGCGTCGTTTTTTCGTCGATTTTGACCAAAAAAGCGATGCAGTCTGTCGCTTTTGGCCGTCGTTTTTTGACAATTTTTTAGTAGTGAACATATGACAACTCTATTGGAATATATACCAATATATAACTAAAATGTTGCAACATACGACTCATCTTTCAACAAATAAAATATATGTTGGACAACTTAACAAGACTATAGTTCTAAAATCATATGAACAAAATGGTCACAAAAAGAACAACAAAAGCAACAAAAAATGACTTTTCACTGAATACTAACAATACATATACATTTCCTCAAAATTAGGGTTTTTTTGGGTTTGTTGATTTTCTTTCAAAAATAATAAATAATAGGTATCATTACACCATTAGTCAATTTTCACATCTATAGAACGATTTATTGTTCACTAACCCAAGAAAAAAACTTAGTATCAAGAATGTATTTTTCGAAAATTGTAAAATCTTTCAAAAAAAATGACTTCCCATTTTAAGTCGAACACGATCTTCAGTTCAGAAAGAGGAGAGAATCACGGTCGGAGATAAGGAGGAAAATAATGGGGAGAATATTTGTTTTGATTGTCGAATTTTTGAATTTTTCAAGGAAGAAAAAGAAGAGAAGAGAGAACGTTGAGAGAAGAAGAAGAGAAAATTCTTTTTTTTTTCTTTTTAAATGGTTTGGATAGAATTATAAAAGTTGAAAAATAAAGTGTTTTTTTTGCATTTTATAAAAGATAAGAGAATTTTGAAAATGTTAATTTAGTCCCAAATTTACTTAATTACATTTTAAAGTAATTTGACCATTTCTTGGTCAAAGTGTCACAAAAAAACAAAACTCAAACTTAATTGAGGCATTCATTTAATTTTCTCATGTGTACATCAACTATTAAAATCAGAAGAATCTGCCAAATTATTGAGAAAAGCTTGGACTGTTGGTTCAATAGAAGAATGGCGCTATCTCTTTGCTTCTCTCCACTCACTTCATACCCCTTTAATAAACCCATGATTTCATCAAGGCCAAAAATGTCTAAGTTGCGTGTCAATTGTGTTGAAGAAAATTCTCATAGTCGTCTTCATGTGGCAGCGAAATCTAGATGGGAAGAATGGATATCAACTGCTGCTAGTCTTTACCCTGTCTATGTAACTGTTGGCGGAGTTGTTGCTTGTTTGAGACCATCCACTTTTTCATGGTTTGTTAATGCAGGTCCAACTTCATATAGTTTAGCTCTTGGATTTATAATGTTAGCAATGGGTCTCACTTTGGAGCTCAAAGATTTGCTTAACTTGTTCTTGCAAAAGCCTCTTTCTGTGAGTTTATGCCTCTTCCTCTCCTTCCATTGAGAATTTAATTGTTGTCCAGTTATTGTTTGGTTCGGCTTATTTGAAGTGTTTTAACTTTTAACCACTCTTGTAGCATTTGAATAATGATATACAAAACCCTTAACTTGACTTCAGTCTGTAAAAATCACAATTTTGGGTGTGCACAAATATACACTTAAACTTGTATAAAATTGAACAAATAGACACATTTGTTCTATATGTCCTCCTATATCAATATGGCAATTTTGTACCTTATGTGGCGTTCTATGTATATTGTGTCACGTCGGACATGTGTGTCTACTTGTTCATTTTATACAAATTTAAGTATCTATTTATGCACATCCAAAGTTGGAGGATATAAATGTCATTTGAAGTCAAGTTAAAGGATATATTTATGTATAACTTTTTTTAAGCCAAAATAACAAAAAAAAAGTTAAAAGTCACAAGTTCTGCCTTATAAGCTGTAAACAGGCTCTTATATATTGATGAAATTCAGTGTCATGTTGCTCCTGCATTGTGTAGGTAGTGCAAACTTTCACCGAGCTGGTCTCTTATGATTTTCACCCACTTCAAAGGTCACATCCTTGGGTGCTAGAATTGTTTTTGATTCTGATTGAATAATTTAACATGTAAATGTTGGCCAGGACGGCGAAGATTTTCCTGCCATTTTTCTAAGTGTTTAATTTACTGCACTTAAAAGTAATACTTCTAACTTGCTACTCCGTTATTCCAATTTGTTCTTAAGATTGCTATTACACAATTAATGTCACTGAATGACTTCAATAATTGTTACAAACACATCCTATTGCTTATATTTAGTTGAATTTTGTTCATATGTGGCTAGAGAGTGGTCCAGTCATATAAGAAGGATATCAATGAGCAGAAGAGTAAACCGTTAATTGATTATGCTCCAAGCACTAAATTAAAAAAAAAAATGAAAAATAGAATTATTTACCTGTCCATTATGTAATCTTGCGCCTTCTGTTATGCTCCTTGTAGTTGTAGATATTACAATTTTTTTCCTATTCTTTGGGTGATTATTACTCCCTTCCAATCATAATGTCTGAAATAAGATTCCCACTTCTTGTTGAAAGACTAACGAAAATGAAAGGGATATTTTCTATGCTAAGTTTCAAAAGATTGAAACAAAGTATAACTATGTGGGCTGAAAATCTATGTTCTTCCATCTTTCAGATTCTTTTTGGTTGTGCTGCTCAATATACAATTATGCCAGTCTTTGGAGTGATAGTTAGCAAATATTTGGCTCTTCCTCCTTCAGTTTCCGTTGGTCTAATATTGCTTGCTTGTTGCCCTGGGGGTACTGCATCCAATGTGGTAAGAATGACTCTCTCCTGTGTTATTATCCTTATTAAGCTAGTACATCAAGCTTAATTTCTTTTAAAAACGTGTTTAAATTGTTAAGGCATGAATTTCAGTAGGAAATGCACACATTTTTGCAATCCTTACAGATCTTTCAATCCCTGATTGTGTAAATCTGAATCTATCTGTCATGAATTTCCATTGAGCAGAGTGCTAAAGATAGCTTTCTTCTACTTCTTTCATGTGGTTTCAGAATATTGGTTAATCTTGCATGAGCCAGCATTGCTCTAACTGATTCTGATGAATAGAAATTGACAGTGATCCTAGATCTACATTTAGTTTATGCCCTTGGGCCTCGACAAATAGCAATGAATAACCAACTTAACCTATAATATATTTCCATTGATGGAGTTTTAGTGTTTTGTTATATAACTTTTAGGTTCGATTCTATTTAGATCGGACTAAACTAGTTTAGTTACCCTCAAACCTACAAATACATCTTGTATACATATATAGAGTGCTTCCTTGTTTGGCACCATTTTAACTTGGTAAAAGCATGTCCTTTATGATTAGTTTCTCATTTTTCTCCCTTTCATCACTTTATGCTTAACATCTTGCAGATGATTTTCTGTTGTGTTGCATCCCATGTGCCGCTTTGGATCTGTACCTTTATAGTCAAATTTACTGCCGTTAAACATAATCAGTCCTAAGCTAGTGGTAAAGGACACAGACAACCGCGAACTTTATTATGTACATGCATGTGCTTAGTTTGGCTTTTTAACTTGTTGCACCACTAGGTGGGTAAGGTCTGTGTACACACTACCCTCCCCAGAGTCCACTTCTAGGATTTCACTAGGCATGTTGTTGTTGTTGTTGCACAACTAGATGGGTACTTAGTAAATGATTGAGGTATATAGTTTGATAGTACAGTGCAATTAACGATATCATTTGAATTAGCTTTGCCAATCTGCCGTCTTAAAGTATTAGATCTCTCAACCTTGCTTTTTAGGAAAATAAACAAAAAAAATTGACTTTTGATGCCCCGGTTAATAGTAAATCATTTTAGCAGCATTACAGAACCCATAGCAAAAAGAAAACCTGAAAAGATAAGGAGAGAGGATATTGACCATCTTTAGAATAAAAGAGTGATTTCTCACATGGTATGGTGTCTTGACTGGCAAATTGTCATATGATAAAATTGGAAATATGTATTGAAAATATGGTGCTTTTTTCTACAACATTTATCACATATCAAGACCCTTAGAAGCATTGTCCGTTTTCTGTTACCACATTCCTTCCCTTCTTGCTAAAGCTTAATTTCAGTTAGAGCACCTACAGTCTGGAATTTTTGGTCATTTGATTGCAACAATTTTATAACATGAGTTGAAGTTTAAGTTACAAAGGGATTGAAGAAAATAAACCAAGGCCTCTGTGAATAGCAAGGGCCTGAACGTGTGCTATTTATAAGGCAATTACAATTACATAACTCTTTAAATTATATTTACAATAATATCCTTATCACCCTCCCTCAATCTGAAGTGGAGAAAAGAACATGAAGATTGTCACCGAAACTCCTTGAATTTTGTAACAGAGACACCTTTCGTAAAAACATCTGCAAGCTGTTGTGATGTGGGAACATGAGAAACCGTAAGGTCACCCATGAGCAGGAGTGCCTTTAAGATAGCGGAAGATTCGCTTAACGGCTTGAAGATGAATAAGACGAGGTTGATGCAGAATTGAGAAGTCATATTCACAGCATATTGTACATACGGGCGTGTGAAGGATAAATATTGAAGACTGCTGACCATCTGACAATACAGCGAAGGATCATCAAGAAGTTGAGTGTCCACAGAATGCCAATCAAGCTTACTATAAAGAGGAGTTTTGTCAGGCTTAACTTCGGCCAAATCAAATTGATGCAAAAGGTATTTCCGTTGCAGGAGAAGAGCCCCAGCAGTATTGTGAACTATCTCCACACCTAAAAAGTAATGAAGGGAACCAAGATCTTTCATTGCAAATTCAGCTTTCATGGATTCGATAAATCAAAAACAAGCCACTGTGAGGATCCAAAAACAACAATGTCGTCAACATAAATAAGAAGTATCAAAGTAGAACTGTCCTGTCAAAAAGTGAACATGCTGTGATCGGAAGTAGATTTCTTAAAACCAAGGTCCAAAAGATAAGTTGCAAGTCGAGTAAACCACGCTCTAGGTGATTGTTTCAACCCATAAATGGCACGACTTAGCTTACACACATGTTGTGGATAATCATAATGTTCAAAACGTTTGGGTTGCCGCATATAAGCATCTTCATTTAGCTCCCCATGTATAAAGGCATTAGATACATGTAATTGATGCATACACCAATTATTAAGAAGAGCCAAAGATAACACTACACGAACAGTGCTTAACTTGATCACAGGAGCAAAAGTTTCTGTATAATCTAAACCTGGCAGTTGAGAAAAGCCCTGTGCAACCAAACGAGCTTTGAAGCGGTCTATAGAACCAGTAGGACCATACTTAATCTGATATACCCATTTATTTCCTACTATATTCACATTGGGAGGTGGAGGAACTAATGTCCATGTATGATTTTGGACGAGAGCATTAAACTCTTCACTCATTGCATTAAGCCACTTAGAGTCTTTGGATGCTTGTGTGAAGCATGTTGGCTCAACCGGTGCAGTGGAAACATAGACATTAAGTGAGGGGAAACACGTGGCTTTAGTGACCCGTTCATCAAACGAGTAACCATGACATGGGCACGGCTATCTGAGTGATTAGGATCTAAAGCTGGAGAAGAAATTAGATTAGAAGAAGATGATACATCTTGGCGAGAATGACGCATAACAGAATCTGTAGTGGAGGTAGTGTCACGAGAAAGAGGTTGCTGATTTTGTGGGGATAAAGGAAGAGTAGTTAGAATACGTGAATTATGCACAAGAGAAGGCGTTGGAGATAAAATAGGAGAACTGCGTACAACATGTACGTGGGTAGCTGGTTGAGAAAACTGATTATTTGAACATGAGGAAGTTAGAGTCCTAGGAGAAGTTATAGACTTGTTTTTAGGAGATATAGAGATAGAAGGGGAAGAAGTTGTATCGGAAGTAGTTTGGGAAACCATGGTGCTCTTGATACCAAGTTGAAGTTTAAGTTACAGAGAGATTGGAGAAAATAAACCAAGGCCTGCGTGAATAGCAAGGGCCTGGACGTGTGCTATTTATAAGGCAATTACGAGTACATAACTCTTTAAATTATATTTACAATAATATCCTTATCAACATGCCCAAGAATTGTTAGATTAATGGAAAAATATAATGTTTGAATTTACTCTTATACATTCAGATAACATAGTCTACGGAACAGAAAATCCATAGACTTACTGCAAAGTTCATTTTTGCTATCTGATAGTATTACAGGTAACCTTAATTGCACAAGGAGATGTACCATTATCAGTAGTGATGACACTGTGTACCACACTTGGAGCAGTTGTTCTCACTCCCCTTTTGACAATGATTCTGGCAGGCACATATGTTCCTGTGGATGCGATTAAGCTTTCCATCAGCACGCTACAAGTTAGTTTGTTTTCAATGTATTGTTTTCTACAATTCTTACATTTTGATTCATCAAATAAGTTGTATCTGTTTTTCAGTGATTTATTTTAAAAAACTTTTCGTGATACTCTTTGTAGGTGGTGGTTGCTCCGATTCTCCTAGGTTCTTATCTGCAGAGAAAATTTCCAAGAGCAGTGAAAGTTGTTGCACCGTTCGCTCCCCTTCTTGCAGTCTTAACTTCATCACTTCTTGCTTGCAGGTTTCAGATGTTGAAACTTTGTCATTATCACCTTTATGCTTGACAGTTACCAATTTCAAAAAAATAAATTATCACCTTGATGCTTGTTGCTCTCAACTGTCATTTTTTTGTTTATTTCCTAATTCTTTTCTCTCTTATATCAGTGTATTTTCAGAAAATGTTGTTCGTCTGAGATCTTCAATGGTTGGTTTGTCAGTTTCCTCTGATTTATCGCTATTTAATCGGGTTCAAGCAATATTCGCAAGTGAATTTGGGGCTGTAGTGGTTGCTGTGCTTTTGTTGCATTTTGCTGGATTCTTTGTAGGGTAAGAACATACCCCTTTTTGTTACACTCAGTTAAATTTGTCCCTAATTTCAGCATCCCATAGGAATTGTATTGTGATAAGGACCTTTGGCAGGTACCTGTCAGCCACCTTAGTCGGTCTTGCTGAACCTCAGAGACGTGCCATATCCATCGAGGTACGTACTTGATTATTCACCTAATGGGATAAAACCTCCCTGTGCTTGGAATTTTTAGTCTAGATAAGTTTAATCTATGTAGATATTTGTATGTTACAACTTTTGAACCTTTCTGTGTATGAGTTATTTAAGAGTCAGCAGATATTGCACCGTTTAGTCATGCCGACAGTTAGTTAGCAACGGAGGTTGTAATATTTAATGTTTTGTCATCTGAAATAGAGCATTTTACATTGAGGCAAATATGAAATATTATATTCAGAAAGGTAGACGATGGCTTCCAGTTCTGAGGGCATAAGCAATTTTTTGACATGACACAAGTGTTGGGTTCATTTTATAATGTGTGAATGGATAATGGTACATAGAATAAAGATTGGTGAATTAAAAATATGAAAGTGTTGCAAGTATGAATGGAGCTATTCCATTCATGAATACAAGTGAAGCATGATGGTAACTCTACCTAGCAGACTGGAGATCCCAAGAGCTAGGTTCAAAGAGATCAAACAAAGTTGTGTTTGACGGTCCAACATTGTCAAATAATCTAACCCATTCTCATGATGAAGACAATGTTTAGTAACCAAGGATAAAGCTTATATTGAAGCTTTTTAATGGTTTCTAAGTTTGGCAAGGCATGACCAAATAGTTTCTCTACGGGAGTAAACATTTAGGAATCACCTATGTGGGAGTGAAGTGGAAGCCGCTTCAAGGAGAATGCTAGTAAAGGCCGATTCTCTAAGCTCTCATGAAACCAGGAAGTGTTCATGGCTGAAACGAACAAAACCGTGAGAATCATAGATGGTAAAAGGTTGGTTGTGTGACTTATATTGTCTAGGTGTACATTCAAGTTCGACGGTTCAAAGATATCGCATCTACCGATTGATCGAGTGCATCTGATATAAGTTAACTACGGAAAGTTCAAAGGGAAACCCACTTATCCTGATGCAACTAGTCTTTGTTTGTAATCACACACTAGTCCGTGTATATCTATCTTTCGCGTTATAGCCATTCTCATTCATGTGGGGGATTGTTGGGTTCATTGTAGAATGTGTGAATGGATAATGGTACATAGAATAAAGATTGGTGAATTAAAACTGTGAAAGTGTTGCAAGTATGAATGGAGTTATTCCATTCATGAATACTCATGACAGATGAATGCAACATTTCGTATTTTCATGCAATCTTTCGTATTTCTAGGCTACCTTTTCACATATCATGCATGAATCATTGTGCTCACCTATAGGCTATAAATATCTGATTCTTTCTCAGATATTGACATAAGTTTTGAAATAAGTTTTTGACATAAGTTTTGAAACAAGTTTACCGGAAGAAAAACACTACATAGTAAGAAAAAAGTTTCTGCTTTTCCAAAAACTTCAAGTGTGATTACAAGCCATTGCGTGGTTCGCTGGACAACAAATTTGAGGTACCACTATTTGTTTGTCGTGAGTCATTTTATCCTGGGAGGATATATTCCATAACCTCAGGTACTTGAGGGGAATAATTTCCTTAAGGAAACTCTGTGAATTCAGAGGACTTGACTCTTCTTCCTTTCATCTTGTTATTATATGATTTTTTTTGTTTCCGAAATTTATTTAACTTCATATTGTATATTTAATTATTTGTATGAAATTTGTTTGAAGTTATTTTGTTGGAAAAACAGATTTTGCACTACGATATTTAACAATAAGTTGCTACAAGGAAACTTGCTAACTCATGTTGACATTTATCTGCAGTCATCATCCTTTTGTACTTGATATTGCCGCACCTGTATGGACACTTTCGCTGATTTCAAAACTAAAACCTTAAAGACGGATAAGAAACTTATGATTCCTCATTAGACATATTTTGAGAAAGATTTAGTTTTCATTTCCCTGCTCCTTAAATTGATTTTTCCTGTGACCTATGCAGCAATGATGTTGAACTTTCTTTTTGAATTGTTTTGCAGGTTGGCATGCAGAATTCCTCCTTGGGAGTGGTTTTAGCGACCGCGCATTTCACATCACCATTGGTTGCATTACCTCCTGCAATGTCAGCTGTCATTATGAACATAATGGGCAGTACTTTAGGTTTCTTTTGGAGATATATTGACCCTTCTGATTCAAACATTACTCCAGAAGCCACTGATAAATCATAGTAAGATTCATGGTCACCATTTTCTCCTTCTGGTACAATTTTCGTCAGCTTTGTAACTTTGCTCCTCTCTGTTTATATTTCTGGTCCAACTGAGTTCAATACAAGTTCATGACATATTTATCTTATCTACATTGATAATATGAAGAGTTCATATATTATTTTATTTTATTTTTGGGGTCAGATAACATACATTATCTGTAAAGTTTAATTTGTTGTTTGCTATATTTTGTGGGATAGTAATTCCACTTATTAAAAGTGTAATAGTAAGGAGCCTGATTATGTTTCTAGTCTTACGGGTTTTTGAAATTTCCCCTAAGAAGATTTATTCACTTAAAACAATATCTTCTAATTAAAACAGTAAAGTTAAACTATTTCTAAGCCCACAATTGTACCGTGTGTTTTTAAAGAAATTAATTTCATTGTTGCTTTAGGTTTCAAATTAATTTCTAACAAGATGGAACGGAAAAACAATTATGAAATAACGGCACTTCAAAAAGTGATGCAAACTACACTTGACATTTACTTCTTTTTTTTTGGAAAAGGGTTTGATCTTGCAACTTTGCTATTTAAAGCTAATATATCTTTTATTACAAAAATGACACATATACTCTTACTATTACACATAGGGTTGTTCATGGTTATGGTTAAAAAATCAAACGAACTGTAATCCAAACCAAATCGATTAAAAGAACCGAATTTGGTGTTGTTTGATTAGGTTAGGTTTTAAATTTGAAAATCGATACTATTTGGTTAGGTTTTGATTTTACTAAAAGAAAACTGCAAAAACAACCTATCCGAACCGAGAAATTATATATATAAATTTTATAATTATTTATATATTATTCATAAATAAAATATAAATATTTTGTTAAATTTTAATTAACTTAAGTCTTACCTTTACCATTTTTTTCAAGCCCAACATTTAATTTTAGCCCAACTATTAAAAACATAAGATCAAGTCCATCAAAATCTATTACTTCAATCTTGACCTACCTTAAGTCACATTAGATAGTCACATTTTCTCTTAATTGAATCACTTTATTCGTGTAATAATAACTCTAGTATTGCTTAATTGAATCCATAATAATTTTCTTGTGGATTGTTTATGTATTAGGTGTATGTGTCTACCGAGAAAACCAAAAAATCTGAACCAAACCGACGGTTATTTTTTTCATTTGGTTTTTGAAATTTAAAAACCAACTAAATTGGTTTGATTTTTATTTTAACCAATAACCGACCCAAATCTAACCATGAACACCCCTAATTACACAGCAGTTGGACTGACTAGTGACTTTAAATTCAACCTTGAGACCGAGCCCTGCCTCTCACCTTTCGGTTCATTGCAAGGAAAGACTAAAAAGAAAAAAGGAAGCTTTCGGCGGACACAAGCCCTCGGGACTTGACACTTGGACACCGGAAAGTAGTGGGATTTTTTATTTTAAAGAAAATTATTTTTTGAGTTTATTATTTTGACGGTCAATTTTTTTCTACTCATTCTTTTTGTAAAATTTGACATAGCTGAATC
The DNA here is from genome assembly GCA_036553675.1 of Solanum okadae. Classification (NCBI taxonomy): domain Eukaryota; kingdom Viridiplantae; phylum Streptophyta; class Magnoliopsida; order Solanales; family Solanaceae; genus Solanum; species Solanum okadae. The sequence goes on from CM071687.1 coordinate 21,841,968, forward strand.
AAAAAAAATTTACAAATACAAAAAATAAATTATAATATAGCCGTAAGAAATTAAATTTTTTTCTCTTACTTTTTCTTTTTTTTTTCCATTCACACTTTTTTTTTCTTTTTTCCTCATATTTACTGTAAGTTTTGGGTCGTGGATCGCCCATGTGGACCCGACCCAATCTATTTCATGCCTTATCCAAATTTAATAATTAATTGGATAAATCCTTTTAAAGGATAAGGCAGAACCTCTCCTTAAAAGACTCCTAGTGGGAGTGTTTTCCTAAGGAATGTGAAACGTGAAAACAGAGAGAGAAAACGTAAAAAAAATACAGAGAGGAAAAACATTTGAAAATCAGTCAAGAAACAAAGAAGCGTGTTTCTGAGAAAAAAATCAAATCAACACATAGAAGAAGACTTCTAGTTTGTGATCAGATCTTTGTTTCCTAGTGATTCAAAGACGGACTTGAGCACCAACCTGTCAAAGAAGCAGATCGACGACTTCCGCTGTGAATTATAAGGTACACATCTCGTTGTTGAATAACCTTAATATTCCTTCAATGGTATCAAAGTCATTGTTTATGATCCCATCATGTGTTGCGTACTTGAGAATTCACTATCTATGTTTATAAGAAATAAAATAGATTCTATGTCTTTTAAAATCAGTGAATAGAAAAAATTGAATGATATTAATTTTCATGACGCTTAGATGTAGATTAATTTTATGTGAAATAGTATTCAGAATCCTATTTGATTTTCAATCATAAAATAGATAGGATTTTTTGTCCTACTAAGAAAGAAATTCTATTTTTAATATTGCTTCTGTTTAATAGCGATCTGAAAATAGAATGTACGATGTTTGGGTCAAAATTATTTTTTCTATAATCTGCTCGTGCTTAGCTTTCCGAAAACATATTATAATGGAAAAGTGGAATTATAACGAGTGAGATACGAATTATTAAAAAAATTGGATATTTTTTTCTATTTTTTGAAAAACTGCATCTGTCTAGAGCAATCTGGAAATTCGCTGTGCAATTTTTGGGTGGAATTTTTTTTTTTTTTATGATTTACTCGTTTTAAGCTTTCCGAAAACATATTATAATAAGGAAACCGACTTAAAACGAGCAAGATATGAATTTTTTCAACAAATGGCTGGAAAAAAAATTAAAATTTTTTATTAATTTTATATGTCCTCTTTTAGGATCTTATTGTTCTTGAGTATTCGAATAGTCCTTATGTTCTTTAAACAGTTGCTTGACATTATGAGAAATTTGTGACATATGTTGTCACATTAAATGGTATTAATCATATTTTATTTTGTTCTCATTTCAGATATGGCTGAACGGGAACATGCTCAAATTACTCCAAGTGGGAGTTCTCAAAGTATGTTAAGAAAAGGAAGGGTCATTCAGAGACAAATAGAAAAAGATCTAAGAGAGTTTAATTCTTTGAAGATGGATCCCCATGGATGCTTAATAAAATTTCTCCAGAACTGTCACGACCCAAGCCTAGGGCCTAGACGTGACCGGCGAATGGGGAACCCGAAGGAACCCCAAACAAGCCTCATAGCATATCATTACACATCCTTGGTCGCGGAAGCAATTAAAATGACCATAAACGATAAGCATAATCAAGGGGAAATCGGGACTAAAGGAGCAAGAGAAAAGAGAATGATACAAAAATACCATAGATGAGTCAAGCTCAAGCATAATACACAACTTGTCCAACACCACCTCTAAACATAGGTACTTAGCGGGGACCAAGACAAACTACCGGGCTCACCCTCATAGTCAAAACATAACTAAAAAGGAAAAGTCTTATACATAGCAAAAGATCATAAGCAACGTCCCCGGAATGGAGGACTCACCAATAACCTCGATAGAGAATCGTATTAGCCACGCGGAGGAGGATGGTCAAGCGGTGCTCCGGTCCCTACATGGTGACATCATGTAGGCATAGAGTATGCATTAGTACGTTTGAATGTACTAAGTATATGGGATGCAATGCAATGCTACAATAGATGGACATCATAGGAAAAATGCATAATCATACCCGATAGATAGCACATTAATGAAATGATATATATAATGACGCTTACATAAAAATCACATTTAGTGGGACGTAGTACATGTGTGGCGAGTGACCATTAATATAGTATTTTCAAGGTCTACCACCCCCTTGGAGAGGCGAAAGAGGTACAAACCCCTCAATGTGGTTACCCGGGCCTACCACCCCCCGAGCTAGGGACCAAGGTACAAACCCCTCGATGTGGTTATACGGGCCTACTACCCCCCGTACTAGGCAACCAAGGTACCAACCCCTCGATACGGTTACCCGGGCCTACAACCCCCCGAGCTAGGCTTGGTCGACTCACAACATTTATATAGAGACAATCATATACATGTATCCATTTCATCATCATTTCAATGATTATATGACCATCCGACTCATAGGACGTACATTGAACCTTCCATTTCCTAAGAATTCTATAAGTGAACATTTTATCAAACACATGGTGGGCTATTGTTCATGTAATTGAAATCATGTATTTCAAGAGTACTAAGTCCAACCAATTCCGAGATACATATAAATCAGCCCACCAACAACATACATATATATATCAACCTTCATAAATTGATCATGGAAGCATAAAAACCATAAACATCACATAAAAATTTCATTTCATAACAATATGCAAAATATACCATAATAGGGTGTGTAGTAGTAATTCCATATTTCAAGAGTTCATAAATAACCATAATGACCCATAAACTTGAAGTAAAAATAGAGGATAAATTGTTGGACTTGTGGAAAGGAAGGTTTCCACAATCAACCCACATACCTCAACTTTGGAGAATCCTTGATGAAGATTGGAATGGAGAATTGAAGCTTGAGATTAAGTCTTGAATCCGGAATTAGAACTTGAGATGTTTGAATTTGGTTGAAGATCTTGGTGGAAATTTTGGAGAGGGTTTAGAGAGTGTTTTTGAGTGTTTTGAAGCTAGAAAGAAATATAACTAAGTATGGGACATAACCTCTTTTTATAAAAGAAAAACGTCTCAGCCGCTACAGTGATTTAGCTCTCTGGAAATTGAAATTCTGCCGAGACAAGTTTTACGAAAATGGTCATAACTCCCTCATCCTAACTCGGAATGAGGTGAAACCAATTGCATTGGAAAACTAACTCGAAGGGCTTTAATTTAATAGGTAGTGGCCCTTCCAGTTCCTTGTGTGCTAAGAGATATGCCCCTTTAAAGTTGACCCTGAAAATCGCATTTTTTGCGATTTTCGAATTTTGATACGGTTGCTCTAAAATTCGGGTTAGACCCATTTCCCACTCAATTTGACCCCCTGAATAAGAATATGAAGTCGAATTTCCGAAATCATGCACGGATTTTGAGATATATGGAAATTACAATTCTAGGTGTTTCCGAAGCACATTTTCGGGCATTTTTGGGGTCGTTTCAAGAACTTTGTCGTGAATTTTGAGAAAATTTATGAAAGTCACCCTCAAATTACAAATAGTGAAGGATGTGCTATTTTGTATGATTCCTTGCCAGAATTCTGGAAGAATAAACTTAATCAAGTTAGAATCAAAATTGGGGATGACGAAGAATTATGGAAGTACTATGTAAAAAAATGGGATTAAGTGGGTAAAGCTACACCCAAAGTGTATCCACATACTCCATTTTTTATCAGATTAGTTTTATTTATTATTTTAAATTTTTATTAAAGTATGAAATGAACATCTTTTATTGTGCTTTGATATGAATATTTAAGTTTTATTTTATTGAATAAGTGAATGATTATTCTATTGCGCAATATAATATGGTGCTTAATTATTAGACATATAAATCTGTGTGGTTATAGTCTAAAATAAATAAGTGTACACATTAAGAAGTTAATTTCAAATTTTGGTTAAATATTTAATTCGTAGATGATGATGGATGCTTACATGTCTTTTCAATTTTACATTCAAATATGACATCATTATGATAATTGATTTGCTTGAATGTGTATGTCACATGCATAATTGTTAAAATTCTTGCCTAAAGATATGTCAATAACAGACATGGTATCAAAAGTATTATTACTGACTTAAACAAAGTGAAAAACTTAATGGTAATAATTACGACATTTGGAGTCGTAATATACGGTATATGCTGGAAGAGCAAAAATGCTCTGGGAGGTATAAACCATGTATTGAATCAACCAAAAGAAGGTAATACTGCACAACACCTTAGGGTGATGTCAAACATGGTAACTCAACTCAAGAGTGTTGGTCATGTTTTTTTTCCAGATGAGCAACAAGTTCATGCAGTAATTCGATCTCTTCCCAATAATGGGAAAAACTTGAAGGTTAAATTGACCCATAATCATGGCATCAAAACTTTTGTGATGATTGCAAACCATGTTGAACTTGAAGATGAGTACCTTGGTGCTGCTAAAAGATGTTTCTAAATGCCTTTGTGGCAGAAACAAGTGGTACAAAATCTTCAAGCTTCAAGCGTAAGAAAAAATGGAAAAGGAATGGAAAAAATAAAGAGGCTGAAGAAAGACCTTCTAAGAAAAAGAAAAATCCAAATTCCAAGAAAGGAAAATGATTTTTCAAGAAGAGAGACAAGAGCAAAATGAAGTGTTACAATTGTCGAATGTTGGGGAATTTCATTCATGAATGCAATGAGTCGAAAATGTAGCATTTCGAAACGCATCTCAAAGTGCAACATATGGTTTCGAGCACTTCTTTACAAGCTGAATCTTATCCTATATGGATTGTAGACTCAGGATCCACCGACCACGTGAATCAAGATAGAGAGGCGTTTGTGGAGTTTCGTCGAGTTTCATCTAAATCAAGGTGGATCTACGTAGGAAATAATGCTAGGCTTGAAGTCAAAGGTATAAGCACTTGCAAAGTGGACTTGCGTGGTGGCCGTTCCTTGATGTTGCATGACGACCTATATACTCCAGAGATTCGACGAAACTTAATGTCTGTGTCTATTCTTTAGACGTTGGTTTTGATTTACTTTTTAGTCGTAATGGTGTTAGAATAACTCTAGATAATGTTTTATATGGTTTTGGACTTCGTTATGATCGTTTTATCGTATTAGATTGTAATCCTTCAACTTATGACTATTATGTTGACCGTTATGTAATGGCATGTTATTCAAGTAACAATGATGTTGATATTATTACATGGCATGCTAGATTAGGTCACATAGGGCAAGATTGAATAAATAGGTTGGCAAAAGATGGGCATTTAGGTTCTTTCACCAAAATTGAAATGCCAACTTGTGAAAATTGTCTTGCTGGAAAGATTACGCCTAAACCATTTGGAAAGGCTAAGAGAGCTGAGTTCCCACTTCAATTAATTCATTTTGATATTTGCGGTCCAATGATGTAAGGGCAAGGTCTGGTGCTACATATTTCATTACATTGATGATTTCACACATTTTGGTTATGTCTATTTGATTTCTCATAAATCTGAAGCACTTGAGTGTTTTAAAAGATATTTGAATGAAGTTGAAAATCAATTAGATAAAAGCATAAAAGCTTTAAGAACCGATCGAGGACGTGAATATTTGTCAAATTTTTTTGAAGAATTATGTACTAAAAAAGATATTATCAGACAATTAACTACTCCTTATACACCTCAACAAAATGGTGTAGCTGAAAGAAGGAATAGAACATTATTAGACATGACAAGATCAATGATGGCGCAGACAAATTTGTCTATCTCTTTCTGGAGAGATGCATTATTGACTGCGGCTTATATATTGAACAAAGTGCCTTCTAAATCAGTGTCTTCCACTCCTTATGAACTTTGGACTGGTCATAAAACAAACCTGAATGATCTACGACCGTGGGGTTGTGCAACATACCTGAAAGATCGTTTTTGGTGAGTTTGGTAAACTAAGTCCAAAAGGAAAGAAATGTATCTTTAAAAGATACTTTGAACGCTCCAAAGGGTATGTGTTCATCGATGAACCGGAGGATGAAAATATTACTGAAATTGTATCACAAGTGTTAGATTGTTGGAAAATGATTTTCCCAAGGATGAAATAGATGAAGCCGAACCTCTATACGAAATGTTGAATTCAGAAGATCAGATGATGTTGTCAAACATACTTGATAATTCAATGGATCAAGAAATTATTCCTGGTCCAAGTGGGAGTTATAAATCTCAAAATTCTATAGAGGAAACTGAACTTCAAATTCGTAAGAGTACAAGAAAAGGTGTACCTAAATGATCTTATGAGATTGAGGATTATGTATGGATCAAGAAATGATTCCTGATCCAAGTGGGAGTTATGAATCAAAATCCTATAGAGGAAACTGAACTTCAAATTCGTAAGAGTACAAGAAAAGGTGTACCTAAACGATCTTATGAGATTGAGAATTATGTTTTCTTGGTATCTCCTACAAAATTGAATGTACCAAATTCTGTAACAGAGGCCTTATCGAGCCCTGAAAGGTATGAATGGTTAAAAGCGATGAAAGAAGAATTAGAGTCCATGAAAACCAACAAAGTCTGGGATCTAGTTGACCTTCCTAAGGAACATAAAACTATTGGGAATAAATGGATTCTTAAAGTTAAACGTAAATTGGATGGGTCAATAGAAAGACACAAAGCACGATTGGTGGCAAAAGGTTTTACTCAAGAAGTTGGAATAGACTATGAGGAAACCTTTTCGCCAGTTGTGAAGTTTACTTCCATACGATTACTTTTAGCTATTGTTGCACGTTTAGATCTAGAATTACACCAAATATATGTGAAGACCACTTTTCTCAATGGAGAATTAAATGAGGAAATCTACATGGAACAACCAGTAGGTTTCATTGTTAAAGGTCAAGAAAAGAAAGTATGTAAATTGAGAAGATCAATTTATGGCCTAAAGCAATCTTCAAGACAGTGGTATTTAAGATTTCATAAGGAGGTGATGTCATTTGATTTCACCATGATCGATGAAGACCATTGCATCTATGTGAAAAAGTCCAATGAAAATTTTGTAATTCTTTCTCTTTATGTAGATGATATTTTATTAGCTGGAAATAATTTGGAGTATGTGAAAACTGTCAAGTCATGGCTTTCAAAATCGTTTGATATGAAAGATATGGGTGAAGCAGACTATATATTGGGTGTTAAGATCCAAAGAGATCGTTCCAAGAAATTTTTGAGTTTATCTCAAGAAACTTATATAAAGAAAATATTGGAACGTTTTCGAATGAATAGTTGCAAATCCATGAATACCCCTGTAGCAAGGGGTGAAACTTTAAGCCTTGAAATGTGTCCAAATACTGAAAAAGAAAAGGTAGACATGTCTCGAGTTCCTTATTCTAGTGCTGTCGGGAGTTTGATGTATGCTATGATGTGTACTCACCCAGACATTTGTTATGCCGTAAGTCTAGTTAGCAAGTATCAATCCAATCCTGGAAGAGATCATTGGAAAGCAGTAAAGAGAATATTCCGATACCTGAAGGGAACTGCAGATCATACACTGTGTTATAGTAGATCTTATTTATTCATAAGAGGTTATACAGATGCAGATTGGGCTGGTGACCGGGATGATAGAAAATCAACATCCGGTTATGCTTTCTTACTAAATGGTGGTGCTATTTCATGGAAAAGTAAGAAGCAAACTTGCACAGCTCTTTCAACCATAGAATCTGAATTTGTGGCTTGTGCGTCTGCATTACAAGAAGTTGTTTGATTAAAGAGATTCTTTGAGCATTTGAGTATTGCAAAGAATTCTAAGGGTCCCATGATTCTATATTGTGGTAGTCAAGCGGCTATCGCATACACAAAGGATCCTAAGTATCAAAGTAAGACCAAACACATCGACATCAAGTATAACCTTGTGAGAGACGTGGCAAGTGGAGAAATAACTTTGCAATACATTCCTACACGTGAAATGATAGCTGATCCTTTTACGAAGGCTATCTTTAGAGAATTGTTTGAAAAAACATGTTAAGGCTCTAGGTTTGCGTAGAATATGTTGATATTTCAGTATTGTAAAATAACTTGATTGTTATAATATCCTCTTCTATATAAAAAAAAATATTGAATTTATGTTCAAATATTGTATGCATGTGATATTTTATAAAGAAATAAAGAGTGTCGAACAAGTCACAAGATTAGCTCTCTCACACGAGCAATCGCCTCTTACGTCGGGGAATGTGAAGAGATGAGTTTCACCACCATTTTATGACTTGTTTTGTGATCCAGACAAAAGTTTCTCCACGAAAATGAGTTTAAGGATCACTGAAGAGAGAAACTAGGGTTAAACATCTGGAGATGTTTAGACCAAGGTCTGTACGATGTTGAATAATCGAAAGAATGAGACACATACACCAATCTAAGGTGTAAACATCGTAGCACGTGTTTCATACCACGTGTGTCAAGCGATCAATGGGTCAATGAAAGAATATTCCCTGCTTCTTCATTGTGTGAAACCCAAAAAAGTTAAAATGACTTTTTCAATGAAATACCCTTTGACCTTTCGCTGTTTCTTGAAGTTTCAAATCGGTGTTGCTACTTTAGCATGTTACTAATAGCCATGAGCGATTTGGCAATACAGTACATGTCTAGGAAAGCAGTTGATATGGAACAGATAGATTCGAGTAGAAAGGTAAGATGAATAAATGAACAATTCAACTTGTATACATAAGCCGACTATTACACTCGAGTGTAATTGTGTGTATAAAGTTAAATATGAACTCAAGTTAATATCCTTGAGAGGATGAGGGATCAAATATGTAACTACTGAAGTAGTGAATGAAGTCTGGGGGTATTGTGAGTAATAGTGTCCTTAAAATAATAGTGAATTCTTTCCGCATGTGATTGAATTCTTATGTAGGGCTTGTAAAACCTTAAAGGTAAGCTCTTAATGCTCACAGGTCGCATGAACTATTTGTCGTATGAATTGTGTGTCTGATTGATATAATGTTGACTTGGGTCTTGTCCACCATGTGCGAAGTGGGAGATGTAAGTTTTGGGTCGTGGATCACCCATGTGGACCGACCCGACCCGACCCAATATGTTTCATGCCTTATCCAAATTAATTAATTAATAATTAATTGGATAAATCCTTTTAAAGGATAAGGCAGAACCTCTCCTTAAAAGACTCCTAGTGGGAGTGTTTTCTTAAGGAATGTGAAACGTGAAAACAGAGAGAAGAAACGTAAAAAAATACAGAGAGGAAAAACGTTTGAAAATCAGTCAAGAAACAAAGAAGTGTGTTTCTGAGAAAAAAATCAAATCAACACATAGAAGAAGACTTCTAGTTTTGATCAGATCTTTGCTTCCTAGTGATTCAAAGACGGACTTGAGCACCAACCTGTCAAAGAAGCAGATCGACGGCTTCTGCTGCGAATTATAAGGTACACATTTCGTTGTTGAATAACCTTAATATTCCTTCATTTACACTAAAAAAAATAAGAATAAGAAACTCAAATAATGATAAATAAATAGATTTATATCTGAGATATTTAAAACTCAAATTAGACATTGAATCAAAGAAGTAAAAAAAAAATCATGTATAACAAAGAACAGATATACCCTGAACTTTGTTAGAAGGATCATATATAGGGTACTGATGGAATTCTTCCATTTGGGGTTTTACTAAAAAGAACTCAGATTTTCTGTATTTTTGAAAAATCATAATCTTTTGTGCCAGACGGACTTTCTTTCCATCTATAGCTACCCTTTTAGCTTTACTATAAAATATTTGATGTTCAAGAACAAAAAATGGCTAATATTAGATCATCAAAAAAGATGAATGAGAAAAATAACAAATTAGAAATAATGTTTTCACTGCCATTAGATGAAAAAGGATATATGTGAGCAATTTTTGTACGATAGGGGTGTATATAAGTCAGTTTTATAACATTAATAAGCTTTAGCAATGAGAGTATATAAGCTCTAAAAAGTAAAATTTAGGGATATACATATATATATATTTTCCCTTTTTAATTAAACAATACAAAAGAAGAAGGGGGAGGGAGGAATTTGAATTTCAATATTAAAAATGGGGTTTTACGTAATTGTATAGATGACAAACAAAAACTTCAACTTAAATGACCGCATGCATATGTAATATATTATAATGTATCAATATTGAATAAATAGTGTATATATATATATATATATATATATTGTTTCTTCAATTTCGATCAACTCAAATCTACTCTAAATAGTCTCAATTCTAAAATTTAAGATATGAGGTCTCTTGATGCTTAGTGTCTTTTGATTTATTATTCTGTCACATCTCAAAACACCGCCTAGACATGATTGACACTCATTAACACCACCTTCGGGCGAACCAATTCACCATACACTTACCGAAATTATTTAAGCACTGAGATAAAATATGTTCAACTCAAGAACACATCAATACTCATTAAAACGAAATAATTATCTAACCAAAATTGTATATCGATTTATAGAAAATAAACAATCACTTAAATAATATATCTCTAGCCCAAATCCTACAATAAGACCACATATCATCTATTATAGTTACATGAGTTCAACTGTCTGGCATGCAAGCCCCAAGAAAAGAAGTTATAAGTTATACTCCCTCCATTCCATATTAAATTAATTTTTGAGGCATTTTTCATTTTTCATTTTTCAAAATAACTTAATTGTTCAGTTTTCAAGACTACTTTTAGAGTGTTCTTCCAATTTTACCCTTCATTAGTTAGTATTGGAATTAGTGATTAAATAATATTTAGTTATTTTAATCATAAATTAGACAATAATTAGTAAGGGTAAAAATGGAAAACTATGTTCAATTTATGTCTTAATCTACTTTTTTTAAAGGGTGTGAAACACCTCAAAAATTAAATTAATATGAAATGGAGGGAGTAATAGATAAAGCTGAAATAGAAGCCTCCACAAATAATGTGAAGGTTTACCTCAACAACAGAATCCACACGAAGAAACTTGTTAGCCACTAGTCTCACTCTCTGCAACAATTAATATCTGCATTATAACACTCCAAAAGTTCCTAAACCTAGATCAGACCTTGAAAAAATCGGAATGAAAATTATCAACAGAAAGTGGCTTGTACGAACCCATTCACGGACCGTGCAAGGGACCATGGGCATGAAGGGATACATAGACTAGAGATCAGAAAAGAAGAAAATTTGGAAGGGTGTTTCACAGGCTCGTTCATGGACCATGAATGCTTTGACGGACCTTGGAACAGTCCATAAACCCAAGGATCCCAAGATTCAGATTATGTCTTTCACAGAGACTTATATGGCCCGTTAACTGATCCACGGACCGTAGAATCTCTTGTGGAATGATCTTCAGACCTTAGAACTCTTTAACTTTTATGGACACTTTCACAGTTCGTAGAAAATTGTATGGTCCGTGGAAGGCCTTCATAAATGTGTTCTACCAGTTTTAAGTCAAGGTAAATTGGGTTTTTTTTTTACTGTTTTAATTCCTATACTATGTCGTTTTGACCTATTCTAAGTGGGATTAGGGGGATATTATCATCATAAGACTTTCAATTCCCTCCTAACTTCCTCAAAATCAATTTCTTCTCTCTCAAGTCTTCTTTCAAGCAAGAACTAGGGTTCCAAGCTTCAAGGCTAAGACTCAAGCCAAGGTTTCTACTCCAAGTATGTGGGAACTTCATCAATGGGTATCTCTTCACCCATTGAGCCCCAAACAAACCCAAATTTCTTCAAGTTATATTTCTCTAAATCCAGGATTTTATCATTTTCATGGGTTCTTATTGAAATTCAGTTTCTTCTTCATGATTTATCTTAAATGGCATGAATTGATCATAATTTCCTGTTTTGAAATGATATTTTCTTGAACCCATGGCATGCAAGTATTTTTCATGATCAAAATTATGTTATTTCTAGATGCATGTCTCAGATTTTTATGAATTTTGATGCTTTCGAATAAAGTATCTCTCAGTATATACAAGTATCATGATTTAGATGCTTTCGAATAAAGTATCTCTCAGTATATACAAGTATCATGATTTAGATGCTTTCGAATAAAGTATCTTTCAAATTATGTTCAGTTATTAACTTATTATGATTTATGAGCTACTTAGTATTTTATTAGTTATTTGCATGATTCCGTATTATCAGATTATTACTGTTTTCAGATTTATGCATGTTTGTGTTGGGAGTATCCTTAGTAGCGAGTGAACTTTAGTAATTAAAGTTTTCATTTAGTGTCCGTGGACCTTTTAATTTGTAGCAACCCATATGTCTCAAAACTACGTGCCATTGTAAGATTTATCTCAGATAGACATTAGCTAGTGGATCCACCATAGTTCAGATATCAGATCCTTACCTTGGCGAGTATGGAACCCTCTTTTCAGTGTAGGATCAGTACAGTGAACTCCATCTAGTAGCTCACATGGTTTATGTCGGTTTTAAAAATTGAGATGGATGAGTAGCATATATTATTTTAAAATTACGTAAAAAATACTGTAAATCAGAATAATTAAAAGATTAAAATATTTAAAAGACATAAAAAAATTGACTGACTTTCACTACATAAATTGAAACTGAGAAAGTAACATGTATTATTTGAAAATGATGTAAAAGGTACTACAAATCACAATAATTAACAAATTAAAAATATATAAAAATTTGGTTGACTCTCAAAATTCTATTAGCGTCACATATATATATTTTAAGACAGAAAAAGTAATATACATTATTTACAAATGACGTAAAAAGTATTATAAATAAATAAATAACGATAGTTAACAATTTCAAATTTTTATTGTTTTATTTTTTATATCAAAAAGGCCAAAGGCCATATTTTATTAATCAAAAGGAAGCATCTGTACCTAAAAGAGGGCTCAAGCACGAAGAAAAATTGAAACCAAAAGAAGATCCAACCCAAATAGCACTAAAATAAGAAAAAATATATATTTTAATTTAAAAAAAAAACAAAGATCAACTACTTCAAAATTTATATCTGCAAATGACATAAAAGTATTATAAATAACAGTAATTAATAACTTTAAAATTTAGCCGATATATAAAAAATTTAATTGATTCTTCAAATTTTATATGTGCAAGTGCAACATAGAATGGACATAGGAAATAACATATATTATTTGCAAATGACATAAAAGTATTATAAATCATAATAATTAACAACTTCAAAATTTAGCCGACATATAAAAAAAATTGGCTGGCCCTCCAAATTCTATACGTGCAACATAAATTGAGACAAAGGAAATAATTATATGCAAATAACATAAAAAGTATTATAAATCACAACTATTAACAACTTCAAGATTTAGTAGACATATAAAAAAAATTAAGTTGGCTCTCCATATTCTATCTGTGCAATATGAATTAGGACAAATGAAATAACATACATTATTTAAAAATTAAATATAAGTATTTCAAATCATAATAATTAATAACTTAATATATCTAAAAAAGACATTAGAAACTTAATTGATTATTCAAATTTTATTTGTATAATATAAATTAACACAAAAAATAACATATATTGAGCTTATACTAACACGAACACAATATATATATATATAGATTAGGATGGTCGGGAACATCTATTATTCACAACTAGGGAAAATATTTAATTTTAGGACCCGTTTGGCCATAAATTTTTCAAGAAAAATTTGACAAATAGTGTTTGTCCATATAATTTGTCATTACTTGGCAAATATTTTTGGCAAATAACCCAAATTCTCAAATACTAGAAAAAAGTAGTATTTGGGCCGAATCTCATTATTTGTGAACTTTTAAAAATTCAAATTCTACACCAAACTTTTATCTTTTACAAAAACACCTTCTATAATATTTGTTTGCATTGTATTACATAATTATTTACGTGAACGCCAAAGCAGTGATGAAATATTCAGTGAATATGAAAGTGATGATATGGTTGTTGATGAAAATGACGAACAATCGGCTTAGGGTAATAAAGTCATGTGTTTCATCTACTTCACGATGTATGGAATGATGCTTGTTGCACTCACTCCAAATTACCACATTGCTCCAATGTCATGGACACTACTTGTTATTTGCTGCAACGAAGATCCAATTGACTTGTTGCGAAAGTAATGAATCTTGTTACGTCAACGTTTCTATCTTGCTATGTAATACAAACCTACGGTTAGTTTTGATAGTTTTTAAAACTTATGGGTATAAATCATATTTATTAAAAAAATGAAATATATTTCCCAAATATTATGGCCAAACACATGGTGAAATTTTACCCAAATTCTCACCAAAAATATTTGAAAATCTATGACCAAACGCTAGCTTAGAGTAAAGTCAAAAGAGAAAACGATTTTCACCTTAATATTTCCTATATTTGTTTATTTATTGCCCCACAAAAAACATCAAAATATGAGTAAGGATTGTGTGTTGGTAAGTTCTAGGAATAAGCCTCATTCCCCCAGTAGATGCCGCCTGACTTGAATAGAGAACTCACTTACTTTTGTCATTTTTCACAAACCTAACTTTTTTTAACTTAACTAGTTGCTGCATTTCTATATGGGTCACATTCTACAACTTGAAACAAAGAGCGTCATATTTTACTCATGGGGAAATAACAATTTTCCTCATCAAATTATTGTCATACTTTCTCCCTTTTTAAAAAGGAGATTGGTAGTCTCCTGATGGTAATTTATCGAAAAAGAAGAAGTGAAACTTTAAAATATCTGTATTAAATTAAAATTGTATAAATATAAACGATAGTTATAATACAATTCAAATTGAATATTATACATTATTATAAATTCGATAGTTATTATTTTAGAACAAATATAATACATTTCTAACAATGTATACAAATTTAAATAGTACCTGGATATTTAAAATTTATATATAATACTTATAGTATATTTGTATTAAAAATGTTTTAGTTATATATTCACTACATGCATTGAAATATGTCTATAATATGTATAATATATTGAATTCAAAATGTATTATAATTGTTGTTTATTTTTCTCTTATTAACAGTACGAAAATATGTTATTGTATTAAAAATATTTTAGTTATATATTCAACATGTGCATTGAAACATTCCTATAATATTTATTATATATTGAATGCAAATGCAATACAATTGTTATTTTTTTCCTCTTATTTATTGAAAAATGCATATTATATGTATAATGTATTGAATTCAAAATGTACTACAAGTATAGTTTATATTTATTTATTTTACTAATGATCTCCATAATTTTTTTAAAAAAATGTTAATATTCAAAACATCATTGAAACAATTGAAATTTTAAAAAGAAAAGAGAGAGGACAAAAATTATGGAAGACAAGAATAAGAGAGATAAAATGATGGAAGAAAAGAGAAAGAGAAAAAAATGACTAAAGAAAAGACAAGAATGGAAGAGAGATAAAATGACGGAAGAAAAGAGAAAAAGAAAAAAATAACTAAAGAAAAGACAAGAATGAACGAAAGAGAAAATAATGGAATAAAAGAGAAAGAGAAAACAAAAATGTATTAATAGAAGAGAGAATATAAAGAGAAAACGTGTTTTGCTTTTTCTGATAACAAAACTAATGTTATGTTCAGTAAGAGGACGTACTATACCATTTATTGTAATTACTGTGTTATATTATATTATTTATGTAAAATGACCAATAATAATCCCTTTTTAGTTAGACAATCAAGCGCGAGACAGAGTATGAATTTAGTTGGATCTCTAGTTATAATAAATTAGAGATTTATTTAAAATATGTCAATAGAAAGATATCATGAAATTAATAATTTCTTGAAACTATTTTCAAGCTCGGGTCAATGTATGAATCATATGTGCTTTTTATTATTTATTTGAGTATGGTTTAAATTTAGACAACATAATAATAAATATTTAATGATTTTAATTTAGAAAAGCTGTTAAAAATAACAGCAAATATGAGTCATAGGTATTTTTAAGCCTAATACTCTGTTTGGATCATTGTTACCCATTGTATTGTATTGTATCGTTATTATACCTACAATGTTTGTTTTGATTGTTACTTAAAATGTATTGTATTGTTAAATTTCGTTGTTACATAACAATGAAAATCCCCATTTTATGGAACAATCGATTTGGTGTGTTTCCATTGTTATTTAATTTCTTTTTTCAATTATATCATGGCATAATATTTCATAATACTTTTTTACCCTTTACCATATATTATTTAATTCTAGTAAAAAATCCTACCCTAGAATAATTAGGGATATTTTAGTAAATTTATAAATTACAATACAGTACGATACAGTCAAACCAAACAATAAAAATGTTATTAAACAACAACAAATAATACAGTCTAGCCAAACATTGTATCTACCATACAATACAATACAATACAGTACATTATGAAACAATTGATAACAATGATCCAAACAGAGTGTAAGAGATTGACATCAGAGACATTTGAATGCCCAAAGATGAATAAAAATAATAATTTTATAACAATTCAAATAGTTAAAAATAAAGTAATTATTTAGAAATTAATGGTATAGTCAGCAATGAGGCAGCAAGCCACCTACTATTTCTACGGAATGGCGCAGTATGCAAAGGATTCAAATTTTGTCATTCTTATCTTTAGTTTTCAAAGTTGTTGGGTTCCATTCCAAACAAGATTCTCCAACCCCCATTATTTAAATTTATTACCTATCTTTCACCAACCTACCCAACAACAAATAAATTTCCCAAATATAAATTATTTCTATAAATCCCTAAAAGTGGATTATGTTTCAATTTTGCATATAAAAACTAGTCTATTTTTGTTGATTAAGGGGAAAAAATGGGTAGTGTTGGATTGTTGAAGAATTCCGCCATGGTTTGTGCTCCATTAATGGCGACATCAGTGGATCAATTAATTGATGATATGGTTGAGGCAAAATCACAAGGTGCAGATTGTGTTGAGATTAGGCTTCATGCTATCCACAATTTCCATCCCCACAAACATCTTCAACTTCTCTTCAAAAATAAGCCACTACCTATTCTCATTGTTTACAGGTATATTTTTTTTTGTCAGTTTATCTTTGTGATAATTGAAACTTTAAAAACATTAAATAAACAGAACTCTTTTTGAAAAGACGATAAAATTCATTTATTTGTGTATAAAATATTTTATTGAAATATTATTCATTACGTTAAATTTATAAGATTTTAAAGGCTATAGTCAAAATGAATGCAAAAAAATATAATTCCAAATTTGAAATAATAGATTTAAACATTCAAAACTTTATAAATTAATTAAAAATATATTAATAAATTGGATTATAATTAATAATATTTATTTATAAAATAAAATTATATATATTATATCGGTTTAATTTGAGTTTGGTGTGACTTTTTTCTTTTAATATCAAACCAATACACAAATCAATTTTTTTTTATTTGTCGATTCGATTTGACTAGATATTTAAAAAGTAAATAAATAAATATTTGTATGGTTTAATAGTATTTCCTTTTAGAGTAAATTCTTTATAAAAAAAATTAAAGTATTTTTAAATAAGCAAAATAACATTCTTTTTTAATTATTTTGGGGAGGGGCCACAATTTCCGCTCAAATTAAGAATTTGTTGGAAAAAAATAAAAATAAAGTACTGAAATGTTAATGTCAATTGTCAGAAATATTCATTAGAAAAGTCCACGCCCAACTTTCAAACATAAATCATATTACTCCCTCGTACCCTTTTAGTTGTTATAATTTTTTTTCCTTTTCAGAATTAAACGATAAAAATTTTGATTAACATTTTATAATAATTTTTTTTATTATATTAATATTTAAAAAATTAGAAATTATAATATTTTTTATTTAATTTTGAACATCTAAATTTTTTAATATAAAATATTAAATTAATATAATTTAATATAATTTTTAAAAATTAATCAAATTAACTTAAGGGGTCAGTAGAGAGTATTTGAAATTTGTCATTTTTACGGAGAAATTCATTTATTTATTATTTGGACAATATCTGATTATAAATAAAAATAAAACTGTTTTGAAAGCATATCTACAGGTGGAGGAATATTTTAATAGTTTAGTTAATTAATTGTCTGTAATTTTATTTTACTTTATTGACAAGAGTTAAATTTTCAACTTTATAACTTCTCCCCTATTTTCATAACAATTGGCACTTATAGAACCAAGTTTGTTAAAAATTCGATGATTAGAAAAGAATAATGTCATTTAAAATTTCCTGATTAGTTGAATTAAGTATATTCTCGATGGGACATTAATTATCCTCTCAATTGCAATTTATTTGTTTTATTCATTTTATTTTAACATGTCCAAATAAATGAACCAACTTTTGATTTTGGTTACTTTTAAATTTCAACATCCACCTAATAGGTTTAAAATCATAAAATTAAATACTTTTCCCGTTCAATAATAGTTGTCCACTGTATTAAAAGTAGTTGTCCAATAATACTTGTCAAATTTAGAAAATCAAGAGATAATTTACCTTTTGTGTCTATTTTATCCTTGCTATTAAATACTTATTTATTATCTAACACAATTTTCATAATATAGTAATATTACTCCTATAATTTATTATTTCTTAAGTGGTATGCCAAGTCCATAGTGAACAACTATTGTTGGACAGAGGGGGTAAATGTTTTGATGCATTATACATGTTTTTAGTTTGATATTATAATGTTCAAAAATCTTTTTTTTTTTTTTTACTTTTTAAAAATTATGTGTTTAGTTAAACTAAGATTATTTTGTAAAAATTGATTCATGCTCGACGTGAAGAGATTGTCCATACCACGTGGAAGGATTATATTAAATAATAGGGAAAAGGGGCAAGAATATCCCAAATCTATTAGAAATGACTATTTTACACAATAAATTTTTTATTTTATTTTACGTTAGACATAAATATTTTTGAATGAGCTAATATTAAGAATTTGAATATGATGAATTATTTTTACAAATAATAGAATTAACTAATTAGTAAGATAATTCAATTCAATTAGATTTGGATTGAGAGTATTTTTAGACCAAAAGGTGGAATGAAGGGTATCTTTGAATCAAAAACAAAGGTGAAGGATATTTTTAAACCAAAAGGTAGGATATGAGTATTTTTAGTTTAATATTATAATATTTAAAGATCTTTTGTTTACTTTTTAAATTTTTTGTGTTCAATTAAATTGAGATTATTTTATACAAAAAGATAATTCATGCTCGACGTAAATAGATTGTTCATACCACATGGAAGAATTATATTACTTCTATTAAATTATTACATATTCAAATAAAACTTTAATTTTAAATCAATTTGATTTCAAATTCACAATTTGAAATCACCAATTTGAAATCATGTCAAAACAGACCAAGCCAAATAAAATGGATGGAGTATTTACAACATGTTTTTGCGTGACCTTCCTCTATTTCTGAGTGGTCTTCAAATTTTATCCCTTAAATTAATAATTTTTAACTTTTGTTCTTACTGTGCTTTTAATAAAAAATTATGAGCCAAATTATCCTTAGTTATGACCTAATTTCTCTTAGATAATTTTCTTTAGAAAATATTTGCCTTGGGCATAAATTTCATAGTATATAATTTGCAAGAAAAGACTTTTAGAGAACTTTTATCTTGAGACATAACTAATGTCATGTTGTATAACTTCTGTCATATAACTTATGACTTGAATATAACTTGAGCTACTAAACTTATATCTTGAAGCTAATTTCTTTTATCTTCAAACATAACTCATAGCTTTGATATAATTTCTTTTATCTTGGGACATATGTGTGTCATTGAATTTTATATCCTAGAGTATAACTTATGTAATTAAATTTATGCTTGTGGCATAACTTTAACTGAACTTATGTTTTGTGATTTTTTTTTTGATTTATAATTTTTTATTTTATTTACAATTAGAGATATTTTCAACTATTTTTTATATTATTATTTAAAGCTTTAAATAAAATAAAATTAAGGAGCATCAATTTTGAGAATAAAAAATTAGAGAGCACCAAAAATAGGGAGATTTGTGGGAATTCTCATTTTTAACAAAGGAAAGCTTTTGTTGGGACGAAGCATCTTAAATGAGAATGAAACAAAGTGGAGATTATGTTTCCGTATCCATTTCCTCTCAAACCAAATAAAGGAAAATTAATTTTTCTCCTCTTCTACTTTCTTTTACTTTTCCCTTTCTTTCTCTATTTTTTCTTTTATATATATATATATATATATATATATATATATATATATATATATATATATATATATATATATATATATATATATATATATATTATTAAAAATAATTGTCCAATAATATTTGTTCAGTTTAGAAAATTAAGAGATAATTTACTTTTTGTGTTTATTTACCCTTGCTATTAAATACTATTTATCATCTAACACATTTTTCAAAACATTAAATTTAATAAAGTCAAAAGATAAAATAGCAATATTACCTTATTATTTATTGTTTCTAAAGGGATATGTCAAGTGAATAGTGGACAATTATATTATATTCTAATGGATGGGAAATGTGAAAAGAATTCATAATTAAGTGAGTATTTGAGATGATATATCTCAAATACTCACTTAATTATGAATTCTTTTCACATCATTTAATTAATTTTTTCAATAAAATTTATTGAAATGAATTTTTTATTTAAAACTAAGATTTTAAAAGTCACTAGGAGTTTTTGGATTTATTTGTGAATTGTGAGCACAAGACGTAAAGTAATTTATTGATCTAAAATACTCTCTCAATTCCAAAAACGTAAGTGGTTTTTTAATTTTGGCACATTCTTTTAGAAATTAGTTATTTTATAGATAAACAAAATTTTTATTAATTTATCTTTTAACTAAAGAAAAAATAATTATGTAATACTCTTGATTACGTAAAAATAAAGATATTATATTTTTAGCACGTAGGATCAAGTGGGGCGGGTCATTAACAAGTGATTATGTATGTTGATGTTCAGGCCAATATGGGAAGGAAATGACTTTGAAGGTGATGCCCACAAGCAGTTGGAAGTCCTTGGGTTGGCTAAAGAATTGGGAGCTGATTATGTTGAGTTGGACCTCAAGGTACTATTTATACTCATGTAATGTCAGTGGTTGAGCATTAATATGAGTAAAGTAACTGTCATTTTGTATGTAATTATGCCAACTCCTTCTCTTGTATGTCTTGTCTTTCCAGATTCATAATGGTAGCAACTATCTTAACTGCCACATTTCATTTTCCTAATTTTGCCAAACTACCGACTTCTAACTCATTCTATTGCTGTTCAGATAGCTAGTGACTTTGCAAAAAATGAAAAGTCGAGTTGGAGTAGTGGTTGTAAACTAATTACATCATGCTTCGTGGACAATGTCACCTCAAAAGAAGACCTCAGCCAAATTGTTGCATCCATGCAATCTACTGGGGCAGATATCCTCAAAATTGTTACAAATGCAAATGACATTACAGAACTAGAGAAAACGTTTCACTTGCTTTCACATTGCCAGGTATGAATTCTCATTCATACTGCATAAAACGAAAATGATATGGGAACTGTCTGCTTATCCGCATAAAATAAAAGGAAAGAAGGAAAAAGTGTTTGCTTATCTTCATTGTTTGCTGCCTGCAGGTGCCGCTTATTGCCTACTCTGTTGGGGAAAGAGGTCTCATAAGTCAGCTGTTGGGCCCAAAATTCGGTAGTGTCCTATTATATGGATCTCTTGATGGTAATGCAGTGCCTGGTCTGCCTTCTCTTGCCAGCCTTAGACAAGCCTACGGAATTGATTTTATGGATAATGATACTAAAGTTTTTGGGCTCATTTCTAAACCAGTGGGTCATAGTAAAGGACCTATTTTGCATAATCCTACGTTTAGACATGTGGGGTACAATGGAATTTATGTTCCAATGTTTGTGGATGATCTTAAGGAGTTCTTTAGGGTCTACTCAAGTCCCGACTTTGCTGGTTTCAGGTATGTCATGCACTGGTAATTAAGCTATCAGTTTCTAAGAAAATTACCACACTTATTGTTGAATTTTAGTCAAGAGATCTTGGACATAGAGTCCTTACATGTTCCTACTATTATGAACTCTAGTGTTGGGATTCCATACAAGGAAGCAGTGGTGAGCTTTTGTGATGAAGTCGATCCATTGGCTGAGGTTTGTATGCGACTCTACTTTCAACTGTATCTTTAATTCATTTATGGAATATGGAACAAAATGGTTGACGTATCTGGACTTTGATATCCTGACGATCTTGTTTTGGGGGTGAAGCACTATAGCGTAACTTATATATCAGTAATGACACTTGAGAAAATTCAACTGCAGCAAAGACTGGCATATTTTTTCATTATGGACTCATGATAAGAACACATATTCTAGTTTGAGTTTAATCATAGAAGGCTCTTGAGGAATTATCAGAAATTTAAGTAATGTGAAAACAAAAGGACAGATCAATTTCCTTGTGTGTTCATTGTATATGAGCTGTCAGCAGTGTCTCTCTATGGAAGGTAAGGGGTAAACTAGATAGGCTTTTACTTGTTTTGCACAAAGATACTTCATACAAAGTTCCCCAAAATTATTTTCTCTTTCAGTAATGGGGCATCTGTGCGCCTTCTCTTCACATGTATGACCCACCTTAGCCTCACCTTCCTCATCTTGTCTCTACCGGGGACACTCCCACCTTGTCTCACATATCCTCGTTTCTAATTCTCTCTCTCCTGGTATGTCTATACATTTATCTTCGCATTCTCATATTTGCGATTTTCAACGTCTGAACATAGGAGTTCTTGATTGGCCAACACTCCGACTCATATAACACAGTTGATCTAACCACCACTTAGTAGAACTTACCTTTAAGTCTTGGTGGAACCTTCTTATCATACAAGACTCCGGGTGCGACCCTCTATTTCATCCACCCTGCAACAATACACTGTGTTACATCCTAATCAATTTTCCCATTACCTTGGATTGTAGACCCAAGATATTTGAAACTTCCATAGTTCTTTAGCAAATGTACCTGTCGGAAACACTGTTGTGTCTGTCTACAACACCAACACCTAGACACAACTGCAATGCTCATTCACCACAATTGATCATCTGTAGGGATTTTGAATTCACAAAATCGCCATAGGAAGAAGGATATTTTAAAAGGCATACCTTTGATTTACATATGCTTGAATGCAAGCTGGGAAGGAGCTTTGTTCCTGATTAGAGAACCAGTTCCTTCATCATTGTTATCAAGAAATTCATGCTATAAATCTATAGCCATCTGTCTGAATGGATATTGGCCCTTATCTTCTGCAACTTTTCTTCATTCTCATCTTGTCTGGATCCTTGACAATTGTAGAACCATATTGGTGCTAACTCTTCTTAATTTGTGCCCAGACCGTCAGAGAACCAGGTTCTTTGGTTCTGATTCACCTCAGAACCTGTTTCTTCTATCATATACCTGTGACATTTCTTCATCTGATGGTCTTCTTATCTTCATCTTCTGGGAGTGGGATTCTTCCTTCTATAATTGTTGTGCTTCTCATATAAAGATGTCAGCATGCTTGAGTACCTGGTCCATTTGAGAGCCTTTTTCAACTTATTTCTGTCTTGTTTTAACTTCTTTTTGAGTACCCAGTTCTTCTTGAGTTCTTCACTACAAACCTTTTCTTTAGTGGGTGCAGCTATAGGATCTTCAAGTTTTAACCCCGTCTTCTCCTTCTCTAGTGTAAGAACCTGGTTCTTTAGATCATCAACATCATTTATCAATTTCTTGGAAGGCACTAAATAACAGTAAAAGTCACTATCTCTAGGCATGTGTGAATCTTATCGTTGAGCTCTGGAGCTGAACCTTGTCAATGTTGTCGTTAGTCTCTGAGTCAGAGTCAGCTATTAATGCAACAATTTTTTATGATTATTTTTCTTTGTCTAAAAAGAATTGGTTGTTGTCTCTACCTTCATCATCCTTATCATTATTAAACAAGTTTTCCACAACTACCAATGTTTTTTTTCACTGCTAGGTCTGCTTGTCTGGTAGTTATCCTAATCTGAGGGACTTGTTCCCTTCTCCTTTTGTCTGGATCACTTCTTTGCTCAAGATATTGCATGTTTCTTTCGATTGCTCCGAATCTGGCTGTGCACGTATCTTCTAAGTGTCCATTTTTTCCACAATGAGTGTCTAGACGATTGTGTGGGACAGAGACATACATACTTGTAGGATTGTCTGTCCGGAGTCTTTGTTCTTTTGTATCCATAGATTGTCAATCATCAAAACACTATATGATCTTGAATGTAAATTCAGAGATCTAGGAGACTCCTCACAGCTCAAAAATATGTTTGTTACAGTTTCGGCTAGCTTAGGGTTTGCATGAGAAGGAACCAGCTAGAGAGATCTTTTTGACTTTTTTTTCCAGGATTTCTCTCTCGCAGTTCAAAGCTTACTTAAAAAAAAAAATAGTTTCGCGTTCATGTCAAGAGACTTTTTTGATATGTCAAGCACAATAATGAGTTGCATCAAGTTTCTGCTTTCTCAACCTAATTTACCTTTGTGATGTTCCATTAGTCCATAGGGGCTGTAAATACTATCATACGGAGGCCTTGCGATGGGAAGTTAATTGGTTATAATACAGATTGTGAAGCTTCTATAACAGCCATTGAGGATGCTTTGAAAGGTATAGCAGTTATTAGACCATTTTGTTCAGTGTGTTATGTTTTAGCTAGTCACTTATCTAATTCAAGGTTAAACTGGTGGATCTTCATAGTAAATGGGCCTACAAATGGAGCAGCTTTTCTTCCTTGTTCACTCGCTAGGAAAATGTTTGTGCTGGTGGGTGCTGGAGGTGCAGGAAGAGCTCTGGCATTCGGAGCCAAGAGCAGGGGAGCTCGAATTGTGATTTTTGACATTGATTTTGATAGAGCAAAGGCTCTTGCTGCCGCAGTTTGTGGTGAAGCTCTGCCATATGAAAAATTAGCTTCTTTTCAGCCAGAGAAAGGTGCAATCCTTGCGAATGCAACACCTATAGGAATGCATCCAAATAAAGATAGGATACCTCTGCCTGAGGTATCTCAAACACTTCAACTCTGGTGCCGCGCTTTATATGTACTATCACTCACAAACACAAAATAAGTAAGTTGATGGTTATTTGTAGGGAAGCTTAAAGGATTATGTAGTGGTGTTTGATGCTGTATATACGCCACGAAAGACTACTCTACTGGAAGACGCGGAGGCTGCTGGAGCAGTCATTGTAAGTGGAGTTGAAATGTTTCTTAGACAGGCTATTGGACAGTTCAATCTTTTCACGGGAAGTAAAGGTAATGCCTTGACATATTGCATTCACAGCCATTTGGACTATTTCCTGCAGTTTAATTTACCTGTCAAATGAATTCATAACTTATATTTTATGTTTGCAGCACCAGAAGAATTCATGCGTGAGATCGTTATGTCAAAATTCTAATCATCAACAATTTCAATTAAATTTGTGAAACGCCAACAAGGCTGGCAAAAATTACATATTTTTATTCATGACACCAAAACTTGTTGGTGTTTTCTTGGATATCAAACTGAAAATATTGTTGTAATTCATGCAAAATTTTGATTACAGCGACCCATTTTAAACAAACCATCTTAATTTTATTTCTGCAAGTTATTGCTATGTTTCCCTGAATATATTTCAAATAAATAATAAAGGAAAAGGATCATTATTTACCTATCTACTCTGTATTGAAAAAAAGTTTAAAATCGATCTCCGTTATATTATGCCCTTGTTCTTAATATCATAAAAATATCTCAAATTTGTTTTATCTCCCATTAAACTCATCCATTTCAGTCAAAACAACATTTTAATTCATTACACTATCCCTTCTGCTTTCACCACTACCAAAATCAACAACATAAACCATCTACAGTCTACAGATCTTCCATTTTTAACTTGTGATATTAAAATAAATATTTAAAAATTGATTAACTTTTTCAATAGCAAGAATTGTTTAATCATTTTATGCGTTATTAAGTAAAGTAAAGTGATTTTTAAAAGAAATTAAAAAAAATTAATTTAATAAAATAAAATAATCATGCGTTAAATTACAGTCCTATCTATACCTTTGGACTATCTAGTTAAAAAGTAAATTATAGGAATCCCATAGTGTTAAGATGAAATTACATCCTATCCCTATTTTTTTTTTTTCAAATTACAATAATCCCTGAAAAAGCTAAACAGTCGGATACATGATTTCTAGTTCGGATACATTAATATTGATACTTTATATATATTTTGTTGTTGCGCTTAAAAAGGAAAAAAAAACTGAAATTCTAAATTAAATCCCCTAATTCACGCTATTCCGTTTCAGCGTTACTGTCAATCATAGAAACGTGATTCCTAAAATAACAAATTCATTCAAAAATCAAAATTCCAAATCCTGTTCTTCTTGGTCCTGTTTGAGCGAAGAAAATTTCGAGTGACATTTGAATTTTTTGTTGTAAGTTTGATCAGATACATAATGAATATCTCAATTTTGTTGAGGCATTCAAGAGTATGGGATAGTGGGGTTAGATATGAAAGATACAAGAGTGATGAGATAGTGGTTGGTGAAAATATTTCTTTCATGAATCTGATTTTAGCTATTGCAGTTGAGTTGAACATTAATGAATATAGAAAAAATATTGCTATCCGATACATTGTAGAAGGAAAATCATCTCCACTGATTATTATGAATGATATGGGGTTAAAGCTGTAAGTAGAGGAGAAGAAACGTGAGGTTGGATATGGTATGTATCCCCTCTGTGTTGATACAACTAATAAGGATGTTGGCGAGATACAAAATTTTGATGTGTCGACTGGTGCAATTATCTGTGTTGAAGGTGCTGAAAAGGACGCATACGCTCTTAACTTGGTGGAATAAAACAATGGTGATTCGTGTTATATACCAGAATTGAAAGAAACAAATTACATATTTGATACACATAGTACGGACGTTAAGGTGAATCAATTGTACAAGGATAAAACCACTCTAGTAGCTGTAATGGCAAAATATAAAATAAAACATGACTTCAACTTTCGAGTTAAAAGATCTGATAGCAAAAGGTATGCAACTCATTTTTCAGTGATGAATTTGTATTTTGGTCATACATTACTAGCTATAAGGTTGATACATTAAACGTTTGACGTATATATTTTGAGGTATCAGATGTGTGAGTTACTGTATTGTTAGTATAAAATATTAGAAACATGTGACACTCGTTTTTTTGGATCTTTGAATTTAAATATGCATGTAATAACCATGATACATTATTGTATTCAAATTGGTACAATAATGATTTGATGTATATTTACTGTTTAATGTATTTTTGTATCTGTGAGAAAGTGTAATATTACTATAACGTATCAGATACATTTGAAATTCTTTTTAATATGTTAATGTATCAGTATATGAATTTTTTCTCTCTAATGTATCATTGTGTAAAGAATATGTTGTTTTAATGTATCAATTATCCATTTTCCTAATGTATATGAAAAAATTGCAGCTATGTATTATTGTGTTTATCGAATGATTGTTTCTGGAGATTGAAGGCATCTGTAAGGAAAAAATTGAATATATTCAAAGTGAGGTACTTCAATAGTGAGCATACCTGTCCATTAAGGGATGGGATATTAACAAAGGTTCAAGCTATTGTCGGGTTTATTAGTGCTGTGACGACGTGTAAACTGTTAAATCATAAAATAATTCATACTCCAAATGATGTAACTGATGATATTCGAAAACTCTATGGGATTGATATTTCAAACCAACAAGCATGGTGTGCTAAGGAGCATGCACTAGAGATGATAAAGGGAAAACCTGCCGCTGGATATAGAGAATTGCCTAGATACATATATATGTTGAAAACTGTGCATCCAAATTCTTATATAAGGATGCATAAGTCGGATAAAAATGAATTCATGTATCTGTTCATTGCATTAAGGCCATTAATGAGGGGGTTTGACTTGTGTAGACTTGTAGTTGTTGTTGATGGTGCACATCTTTTGTATCAACAAGTAAACTGGATGGGTCAAGTATGATTACTGGATTATAATTTATAATTTTTTCTCTCGTAACAATGATTTATTGTATTTGATACTTTATATATGGGTAGGTGTATATCTAGAAATTAACAAACCTATGCGCTATTTATGAGTAGAATGCATATTGCCATTAACTTATGGAGTGGTGGACAGGAAAAATGATTGTTCATGGACATGATTCTTCCAGCAGTTAAAAAGTGCATTTGGTGAGAGGAAAAATATTTGTGTTGTATCTTATAGAAATAAAAGCATAATGAAGAGTGTAAGTATTGTTTTTCTAAATGTTCCTCATTTTTCATGCATATGGCACCTTTGGAAAAATATTTGTTCAAACTTCAAGAAAAGCAAAAACACACTAAGTGATGTGTTCTATTCAATGGCCAAGGCTTATTGAAAAGAGGATTTTGATAAACTGATGGCTAAAGTTGTTAAAGTTGACAACCGGGTTAAGATGTACCTTGAGGATGCTGGTTACAAAAAGTGGTCAAGAGTTCTTGCAACAGTAAACAGGGGGAGAATGATGACTTCTAACATAGTGGAATGTATCAATGGTTGCCTTGATGAGGCGCGACAACTACATATATTAGATTTTTTGGAAGAAGTTAGAATTCTATTTAGTTCTTGAAACTGTAAAAATAGAGAAGTAGCATCCTATACCAAGGAAACATTAGGGAGGAGATTTGAGAGCTATTGATTCTAAACGTTTCTAAATGTTCAAAAATGAAGGTATGTAACAATAAAGGCATAAATTCACTCCTAAAGTTGTCTCAAAAAATCAGTTACACACTTGAACTACTTCAACGACCTATTACACACCTATACTATTCAAAAGTGAATTTAATACCACCTTCAAAGATGACGTGGAAATAAAATAAAATATAAAATAAATAAAGCGCATTTGAGTTAAAAAAAGTCAATTTCCCCCCACCCTCACCATTCTCCTTCATGTCACCCTACCTTTCTTCTTCACTCGATCTCGTCAAACGTAAGATACAAGTCTCACTCTTTTCCTCCCTTACAGATTCAATTTCATTTGCACTTTGAGTTACAAATCTGTCCATTTCTCACGCGATCCTTCACTTCTCAAATCTATTAGAAAACTGTCTTGTTCTATTTTTGTTCCTATATCCGATCTATACTCTTCTGACTTCTAAATCTATATTTTTAATGTAACCATTTTACTGGCACAAGTGTTTCAATTGTTTCTCTGTGATGGAGGAATACTCCTTATTATTTTTCATTTAAGATTTTAATTGGAAAATTATTGTTTCAGATCTTACTTCTTTGTCCAGATGTAATAATTTCTATCATCCCCTTTGATTTTGTCGACCATGAAAGGATTGTCTCCTCTTGATATCATCAATTGTAATAATTTTTTGTGGTGGATTTGGAGATGGGTGATAAAATTAGTGATGGTATGACTTTTAATTTCAGTAATGACAATAAAATTTGTGATTTTGATGTGTATACTAAAATTTATGGTTATGATTGTGATGAATTTCAATGGTAGTGATGTGGTTTCGATGGTGAATTTAGTTAAGTTTATTATTGTTCTTATCAATTTTTTATGATGGTAGTGGTTGTGAGAAGATTCCGGTGGTGAATTTGGTTATAGGTGGTGAAATCTATGGTGGTGGAGAAGCGAATTTAGTGATAATGGCAACATTAATGGTGGTAGTTTGATGGTTTATAAGGAAGAAGAAACAATTGGGTGACATGGATTTTTTTTAAATCTGACGTAATTACTGATGTGGCAGTGACATGGTGATGATATGATGCGAGTGTAAAACACTCTCTCTTCATGTGAATGGTTGTATGTGCGTCAAGGTTGAAATAAATTCACTTTTAAATAATCAGGTGTGTAATAGGTCGTCACAATAGTTTAAGCGTGTAACTGACTTTTCGTAATAAATTCAGGGGTAAATTTATGCCTTTTCCCATATATAAAGTATCATGTATCTGTAGTT
The DNA here is from genome assembly GCA_036553675.1 of Solanum okadae. Taxonomy (NCBI): domain Eukaryota; kingdom Viridiplantae; phylum Streptophyta; class Magnoliopsida; order Solanales; family Solanaceae; genus Solanum; species Solanum okadae. Next base: position 21,871,905 of record CM071687.1, read on the forward strand.
GGTTGTCGTTTGGCTAATGTGAGTATGAAATTGAGTTAATTGATATGGTTTAGTATCTCTAACTTTTTAATATTAGCAGGTTGTACCATCTATTGAATTTATTTATTCAGTGTATGAAGGTGGGCGAAGATACATTGTTTGCCTTGAGAGAAAAAATTGTAACTGTGGGAGATTTCAGCTTGACGAGATACCGTATGCTCACACAATTGCTGTAATGAAGAAGAAGAATATTATAGATATACATCCCTACTACTCAGATTACTATAAACCAGCTGCATTGGCAAACACGTATGAAGTTTCGATAGTTCCAATGCCGGATAGGGAGGATTGGACAGTACCAGAGTTTGTTTTGGAAGAAATTGTTATGCCACCTAGGTACAGAAGGCTAGCTGGACGACCAAGGAAAAGAAGGAAGAAAAATTCAGATGAAAAGATAAGCACAATCACAAACCGTTGTGGACAAGAAAGTCATAATCGAAGAACTTGTACTTTCTTTTCGAAAGAAGATTGACAAACTTTTTTATTGGGGCTACTGTTATGTTTTAGATACATTATTTTGAGATTACATATTGTTAGTTTTTTTTTTTTGCTTTTTTCACATTTACCTTGATATAACATTACAATATAGTATTAGTTGGTGAAATTTCAATACACCAATTTGAAATGTTAAATTTTCAACATTGGGTTATTTTTCATATATCTTCACAAATAATGTATCATTATCCATCTGTTAATAATGTACCGGAGATTGTGTTTGTGTGGATGGTACCAATCAATATGGATCAGATACATTTGTATGTATAGTGTATCATATATATAATGTATACCAGGCTGAATTAATAAATGATATATCTAATACAATAAGGTTGTCAAAAATATTTGTATGTAAAATGAAATAAAGTGTATCGATTAATGTATCACAATAAGTAACTTTTAAGTTATCAATATGATAGGATAAATGAATGAACGAACAACTAACTACAAGAAATTGTCGAATGTATCAGCATGAATGAATAAGCATCTAACTAGAACTAAGTTATCAAGTAAATACCTAATTGAATCAGGAATGAAGTTATAAGATACATTGCATTAGTATTGCGTCAAACTATCAACTCCTACAAGAACTAATGAGAATAAATAATGTTGTATGTTACTGAATTAACTAATCTGATATATAAAAGTGATTCAAATTTTGTATCAAATTATAAACGACAAATATGTACGACAATCCATATTGTAAATAAGAACTAACTATATTAAAAGTTAGAGTCAAAATAAAAAACTTTTTAGAGAAACATTCTAATACTGAAGTAGAAGTATGTTACAACAATAAAAACAAAAAATTCTAAAACTAGAGTTAATGTATCTCAAAAATAATAACACTATAAAAAATGTCTAACAACTGATAGATAAACTCTATTCAACATTGACGAAATTTTCTTGAGCTGGTGTTGTGAAATGACTTTTTGGCCTTGTTGAATCATCATATTCACTAACTTAACCTGCCTTAGCCTTTTCAGTACCGTATTTACATAGTAGGGCTACATATCGTGTATGGAGGTATTCTGAACGAAATTCAATTTTTGAAATAGGAATCCTATCGCTAAGGAACTCAACAAAGGCAGCTACAAACATTCCGCAGTCCCTTAAAAAATGAAGAATATACGTTATAACAATAAAAAAGATACATTGTAATTCAAATCAAAATCGTGTTAATTCTTACAAGCTATCACTTTCTTGTTGCATAATGTCTTGTACGAATTCAACTTCAAAATCGTGTTGTGGTCCCAAAAACATGCCAGTTTGCTTGTCCTTGTAAGTATCCAATGATGACCAGTCGATTCGCGCTGAATGATAAAAAAAACCATTGTCATGAAGGTAGGATCGTAGCATTGTCGCTAAATTTTTTATCTCACCAGACGGTACTTTTATGCTTGTACTCAATGATGAATTGTACACGTGTATGAGCTTCTCTTTTAAAGCAATAACAACTAACACCAAATGGAACTTCCCATCAGAATTCACCGAAATATATACATCATCAACTAGATGCCACGGTAATCTAGCCGAGATAGAAAATCCTTTGATTATATTTTTAATTGACCTCTTGAATGCAGATACAACAACCCCGCGCGCCGTGTGCTTCTGTGTACTTAAATTATCATCAGGATGACTGCAGTAGTACCTTGTGTGTGCGACATTTTTATATGTCTTGAATAAGCAATTGACTGTTGTGAATCTGTATTGATTGGGGCTGTGTAGTTTTGACTTCTTCCTTACATAGTAAAAAACTACATCGATGTGCTGCACCATAAATGAAAAATAACATAAACTTTTAGTCAATATGATAAAGCACAACAATCACTCATTAGTATAGTGTATATAGTATGATTTGAGATTTATACATTATAAATACTATATTGATACAAAATATCAAATGTATCATAAATATACAGATAATGTATCTTTTATCGTACCTCATCTGTCCAACATTCTTTTGACTGAGATATGGCATAAAACCAATTTTTATCCGTGGAAAAAGCAACTACAAAGTCTATGTGTTCAAATCCAACTGAAGATGATTTGACTCTGTATTTTTCATCTTTTGATTTCCTGTATAGATATTACAATTCAATACAAGTGAAAACAGTATGATATATTGCTATTTAAAAATATTAAAGTGTTACTTTCTTGTTAACATGAGTTTTAAGGAGGCCCTTAGAAATTCACTTGGAATATTCTTTCAATAAATCAGATGGAGGTTGGTAAGAAATACCACATCCGTCGAACAACTAAATCAAACTTCTGTTTTCCTTTGTCACTAGACCCAAATTCAGTCAAATAGGGTGATTTCAAAATCTTTGATGGCATCATATTTCGTTGAGCAAGGGTCTCTGATTGTTCATACAAGACGATTTCATTGCCTGATATTTCCATGGGTAAGTTACTTTCCGGCAACAATTGGTGTGTTTCATTTGACGGATTAGACTTGACAACACTCAATGGTTGAACAATCAAAGTAGTCTGAAGGCCAGAAATTAGTGCGTCTATAGCTTCTTGCGTTTTAGAAGAAATGAATGTCAATTGGTGGAATCTTGTATTTTTTAGAGAAAAAATAAAAAAATTGTATCATTCAATAACTAATAAATACGCGTTGAATATATTTAAAATTTACCGATGTATCAATCTGTACTGGCACTTTATCTGGAAGTGGAATATTATGTTGCAATTTATCAGCAACATCTTGATCCACAATTACTTGTTCAGATGTTTTGGTGCAAACATGAACTTCATCGTCTTGATTGGTTATACAATTTTTTTTTGTTATAATGATACATTCAATGAGTAATATTTCATATATATAAACTTGTACTTACAATAACTTCCTTGGATACATCCTTTATGTCTCTTTGTTCCTTTAATGTATCAGCACCCTGTGTATATTAGGATATCAGTCAAATAATAATGTATCGACTGCTGAAACTTATACTACATCAGTTGTGAATATGAATTGTTTGAAGTTTGAAGATAATGTATCTAACAAATTTAAGAATGTATCATAACATTCAAGCTGATATTGGATGATTGAACTAATGTATAAGAAAGTGCGATAGACTTTTAAGAATATTGATACTTTAAATGAATGTTTATGATACTTACCTCTACTCCCTCTACCTCATCATCCTGATTGGTTATGCAATTTTTTTTTGTTATAATGATACATTCAATAAGTAATATATCATATGTATAAACTTATACTTACAATAAATTCCTTAGATTGACTTCCTTCAACAAGAAAATCTCCTGTGGATGGAGGTTCTGATACACTTTCTCTGCCTCTTTGATTGTTTAATGTATCAGTATCCTATGTAGATTAGTATATGAATCAAATAATAATGAATCAACATTTGAAACTTATACTACATTAGTTATGAAGTGTAGTTGAGCGTTATCAACCACCACGTTGGCCTTCCCTGGATGATACAAGATAGTAATGTCATAGTCCTTCAGTAGATCAAGCCATCTACACTGCCTCAAATTCAAATCTCTCTGCCTGAAAATGTACTAAAAACTCCGATGATCTCTGAAAACCTCACAATGAACTCCATACAGATATGTCACCATACCTTAAGCACAAACACTTCACTACTAACTCTAAATCATGGGTATGGTAGTTCCTCTCATGGGAAGCATAGGCAATCACCTTACCCTTCTGCATCAAACACCACCTATCCCAACTCCAGAAACATCACAATAAATAGTGAAATCCACACCCTCCTCAGGTAAGGTCAAAATAGAAGTTGACGTTAACAAAGTCTTGAACTTTTGAAATCTCTCCTCACACACATCAAACCACTGGAAACTCACACTCTGCTGAGTCAATCTAATCAAATGAGATGCAATGGTAGAGAATCTATGAACAAATCATTGGTAATAGCCCGCAAATCCCATAAAACTCTAGATCTCGGTAATCGAGGTAGGTCTAGTCCAACCTCTTACTACCTCAATCTTGGCCGGATCTACCCGAATACCCTCCTTGGAAACCATGTGTCCCAAAAATGCCACAGAATCAAACTAAAACTCACACTTCAAGAACTTGACATAAAATTTTTCTTCCCTCAATCTCTGGAGTACAATCCTCAAATGTCGGTCCTGATCCTCCTCAATCTTGGAGTACACCAAGATGTTGTCAATTAACATTGTCACAAAGGAATCCAGATAAGCTCGGAACACCGCGTTTATCAACTCCGTGAACATTGCAGAGACATTAGTCAAACCGAAAGACATCACAAGAAACTTATAGTGCCCATAACGAGTCCTGAACGATGTTTAAGATATATTCGATGCCTTAATCTTCAACTGATGATAACCAGATCTCAAATCAATCTTAGAAAATAAAGATGCACCCTGAAGCTGATCAAACAAATCATCAGTATGACTAAAATGATACTCTTTCTTCACTGTCACTTTGTCAACTGTTGATAATCAATTCACATACTCATAGAACCATCCTTCTTCCACACAATTAACACAAGAGCACCCCACAGATAAACACTAGGGCGAACGAACCCCTTACTCAATAAATCCTGTAACTGATCCTTCAACTTAGTTGGAGCCATACGATAAGAAGGAATAGAGAGTGGCTTGGTGCCCGACTCAAAGTAAATAAAAAAAATCAATATCCCTATATGGAGGAACACCTAGAAGATCAGTGGGAAACACATCTGTAAACTCTCGAACCACGGGCACGAAATCCATGGGAGATGGTTCGGCACTAGTATCCCAAATGAAAGCCAAGTAGGACAACACCCACTCTCAACCAATCTTTGAGCTCTAATGAAGGATATAACTTTTCTAGGGTAGGAACCACTAGTACGTGTCCACTTAACTTTAGGGACACCCGACATCGCTAAGGTCACTTAGCATAACAATCAAGAATAACATGATGTGAAGAAAGCCAATTCATACCCAAGATAATATCAAAGTTTACTATCCCCAAAATGATCAAGTGTACCCAAGTAGCATACCCGGCCAAAGAAACATGATCGATACACTGGATCCACCACTAAGGATTCACCCACTGGTGTAGAAACATGAATAGGCACAGACATACAAACAAACATCATATCAAACCCAATAGCAAAGTAGGTAGACACATATGAGAAAGTAGATCCCGGATCAAATAATACAGACGTAGGTCAATGGAAACTGGGACGATACCTGTGATCACAACAATAGAAGTCTCAACCTCAGGCTTTCATGGAAAAGCATAACACTGGCCATCTCGGCTACCTATAGACTGAGTAGAACTTCTACATCCACCTTGCGCAGCTAGATTACCTCTACAAGTAGTCTTCCTACCTCTACTGAACTGAACTTTGCCTCGACTCTTGCTCGGAGGCACTTAATCCCTAACTGGAGTAGCTGAAAGAGAACACTGAGGTCCTGAATGAGTCTATAGAGGTCATTGTCGCATCATATGACCTGGATCCCCACAAGTGAAGCAAGATTTCGGCACAGTAACTGCTGCAAACCAGACGAATTACCATACCTACCTCGATCGGAACCATAAGATCCTTGGGCTGACTTCCCACTCTCTGTCGCTGGCATAGAAGCATGTGTCACGCCCTAAGCCTACACCCTGGGCAGGACCGACACTTGGAGACTATTGCTGGCCCCAAGCGAACCCTTGGCCTGGCTTTTCTTAACTCAGCAGAAACCTAACTCAACAGAATAACTCCATGCAATGCAAGGACATAAAAACAACTTAACTGATAAAAATCTGGCCTAAAAAGGCAACTCAAGTCTCAAAATAGGATATTTACATATATACATAGATGAGAGACTCAATAATAACTGACTGACTGTCTATGAAGCCTCTATAACACTGAGATGGATGTTGGGACAGACCCCGCAACATCCTAATAAAATAAAACTAAGAGAACAAAATAACCGAGTCCTCCGGAATGCAAATAGGCTCACCACTGACTCTGGAGTGCTCAGCTGGATCAACGGCGTGCTGGGTGCTGATCCTGGGTACCTATGTCTGCATCATCATAAGATGCAGGCCAACTGGCATCAGTACATGGAATGTACGAGTATGCGAGCTGGAAAGCTAAACCATAACTTAAGCTTGAAAAGAGTGCAAGAGAACACTTACCTTGGCTTTATTCGACTCATGAATAACTGAACTCAATATATAAAGCAATAAGACACATACAATATATAAAGCTTGTAAAATAGTGTAAACAACTTAGCTCGTTAATGATAAGACAATAACAAACTCAACTTTACTTATATAAAAGTAATATAACTTTAGTGGGAGATTCTTTAACCGACAACCACCACTATGAGCCCTAGTGGTGATACAACGTTTTACCTCACGTTGCCCAAGGACCATCCTATACCTTGCCGTGATATAGGACCTTACTTTAACTTAGTGGATCCACTAGCTTAATCTTACGTAGTCATCTAAAAAGAATGACCCGTCAAGTCCCATGTTGGCGCATGGTTCTTAAGGAGAGTTGAGTTAATATGAACTCGTGTCCCCAATTCGGTGCTCAATACTACTCCCAAAAATACTTTGGCTCATAAGTGTCTTTAAAGCACATCTTTATTTAGTTGAGATAATTACTCAAAACTTAGCCCAAAGGCTCTTTTGGAAAACATGGTTCCCCTCTTGCTCAAATGTAAAAACATTTATAAACTTCTTTGGGAATACTTAGTTTCCTAATAGCTTTTTGAAAAATGAACTTCAACTTTAAAATCTTGACTCGACTTGAAACTCGATACTCTTTATTCGACTTGAAACTTGAGACTCTTTACTTAGCTTGAAACACTATACTCTTTGCTTGACTTGAAACTTGAACCTTAAAACGAAGTTTAAACGTTCAATAAAGACTCTTGAACAACTTTGAAAACTTGTTTTGACTTACTTCTTAACTTCTAGACTTGACCTCTAACTTTACTTAACTTGATCCTAACTCGCCTTGAATTAGATTGTGGATTCAAGGTATATGATCACACGTTTATGGATAAGTTCTTGACGTTTAAACGTACCTTGGAGTGTTGGAAACAACTAGAAATCATAGGTACAATACCAAGGAACTTGCATGAGAAAGTATGAAAAGAATGGGGAAACTTGGTGTCCTTGGCGCTCTGCAAGGCGCCGAGCGCCAGCCCTCGAAGCTCAGAAGGGGCCTGCTGGTGCTCTGCTAGGCGCGCCGCCCCAAGGGCTGGACTTCAGAGTCCCCTTTGGGGCGCGCTGGCAGGCGCGACGCGCCACCCCTTTTCCCCAAAAACTCGACTTTTCTTCTTCCTTTATCCAACTCTAAACCTCCTCAACCTCAAAGGTTCCAGCCCCAAATACTTAGAATCATAAACCCCTCAACATACAATAGATTTCAACTCAAAAACACAACCGGAAACATATCCCAAATCAACAAGGAGCTTCAACAACACAATCAACAACATCAACAACACAACCAACAACATCAACAACACAAGCAATCTTTTCTCGAAAATAAAATGAGTTTGGCGTGTGGGGGAAAGAACCAACCCAACACTATGAACTCACATACCTAGTTGGGATCACCCCCGACGATATCCACGACAATCCTTGGCGAAATCTTGCTTGATCTTCTCTTTCTCCTCTTCTTCTCCTCTTCTCTCAAAAGCCCCAACTCTCACTCTTTAAAATGGGAAAAACTGATCTAAAAATCAGTCTAACACACCAATATAACCAAAAGAATTGGTTAAGGAAAAGACCAAAATACCCTTAAAATTTCCGGATGGACTTCCCTGCCAACTGCCCAACTTTCAAAGGGCATAACTCACTCATACGAATTCGGAATCGAGAAAACTCGGTGGCGTTGGAAAGATCATTCCAAGGGCTTTCCAAAAATAACTGGAACTACACCTAAATCATCCTGAACTAGGAGTTATGGCTGTTCAAAGTTGGCCAAAAACTCATTTTTTTTCCATACTTAACCAATTTTTTTTTTTTTAAATTCTTTCCAAAAAAATGAAAATTTCCAATTTATAAGCTTCTTTCTAGTTATCAATTTACCGGATGTTACAGCATGAACCAGCCCATGACGCTGGAAAGAACTACCACCTCTATGCAAACCTATGTCTCCAGATGAGGCACCAGAAAACTGACCAGAAGAACGGGCACTTTTGGGCTCCCCAAACTTCTCTAAGACCATCAACTCTGCCTCCTTGGTGGTGCTCACAATGGACTGGAAGGAATCCCTCTTTCTAGCTGCCCTAAACACATAAGACCTGACGAAGAAAGTCAACCCTCTCACAAACCGGCAAACTCTCTCAGCCTTATCTAGAACAATAGTCATAACATCCCTAGAGTGCGCACAGAAACGGGCCTCATACTCGATCACAAACAAACTACCTTGAGTCAAGCTCTCGAATCTCAGATGACTCTCCTTTCTCACGCTTAATGAAGTGGTCCTGGATAGAACTAGAAAACATATCCGACTATGACGGAGGAGATCCAACTGATCTACACCTCATAGAAGTCCTCTACCACTCTCTGACGCGACCATAAAACTAAAGTGGCACAAATTGAACATCACGAGCGTCCACTATATCCACTGCCTCAAGTATCTCATTGAACAAAGTTAAAAACCCGTGAGCATCCTCACTCTTACCACCCTGAAAGTGGGGTGGTTTCATCTTCTTAAACCTATCATAGCACTGCCGATTAATCGCTGTCAAGATAACCTCAAGAACAATCTGTGCACCAACAACCGGTGCAGGAATCACTGGTAGCTTGCCCACCTAGACATGAATACCTGAATTATGCTCCTCTATTCTTATATGAACACCTTGGGGTGCGCCTTGCGCATCACCCAGAGAAAGGTTCTCTATCACACCAAGAATCCTCAACAAAGTCTCCCGAAACAACGTAGCTTCTAACTTGGGAGGAACCTGGTCCTCAACAACCTCAACCTGCCTCTTAAGAGAAAACTCTCTTGCCCTGCCTCTTAAGAGAAAACTCTCTTGCCCTGCCTCTAGCTGGTGTCGCTCAATGGGCATGACCTCTACCTGGTGCTACTCCACGTGCATGTCCTCTAGCTCGGGCCCTACCTCTACCCCTAGCCGGGGCCTTAACTACAGGCTCGGGGACTGCCTCCTCTCTATCACTAGAAATAGAATCTCTAGTCCTCGACATCTGCCAAAACAACCCGCAATAACTCAATACTAATGAAGGTAAACACACACGATAAAAAAAGATGAATAAAAGAAAGTTTCCTAACAATCTTTGTAGCGTCTTGAAGATAAGTATAGACGTCTCTATACTAACTCTCAAGACTCTACTTAGACTTGGCTTGTACACACGTGAGACCTATGAACTTGGGGCTCTGATACCATTTGTCATGGCCCAAAAATGGACGTAATGGCACTTGTCTTTTTCCACCAAAACAAGTTAGCCTCAACCCAATGAAAAAAAAGAAAAGCAGAATAACAAAAAAAAAAGATAAAACAAAAAACTTATTCTTCTATTAAAACACATAAAATCTGGTTGTCACGCGTACATGACACTAAATACATAAGTACATAATTTAGAAATAAATACAAGTCTGAACCTTTGTTTTTCAAATAGAACAAAGCATAAGAAAAAGAAAAACAGGGCCCAATGAATGACAAACAACTACCTCTTCAAGTCCTTGACAAGCCTCAAGATCGAAGAAAGAGAAAGAGATCACGCGGGTCAAGGCTCGGAAGTTACACACGTGTAGAAGCAAAGGGTAAGTACCAACAACATGGTACCCAACAAGCAACCTACTAAACAAAGCAACTAGCTAGAAAATTAATACGCCGACTCTCCGACCGAACCTTTTCAAACTACAACCTGCACAAAAATCAATCCATCCTAGAGATTCGATAATACATGGTTCACATGCCTAATATATTCTCAGTTCAATAACCACAATTCAACAATTAAAGGAATTAAACAAGTCAAACTCAAAGTCAAGTTGATTAGTCACATGCAAAAAGTACATCAAGCTCAATTTTCAAGCAATGTCATGCATAAACATTAAATACATCAAGTCACCATAATCAATCTCTTGCCGAAACCATTTCCCATCGGCTTCATAACCATTGTCGAAAATGACCCCAATTTTTATATTATATCCCAATATGATTTTCTTATTATAATTTGATTACCTTGTCATTTAGAGATAATCCAGTGGTAGGTATAATGACCTTGTCATTCTTATCTTCATTAATTATTGGTAGTGGATGGTGTCGTAAATTTTGTTCTTGATAAAGTGATATTTAGGATCCACAAGTCTTTTTAATGGTTTAAGAGAGAGTTGATCTTCTAGACTTCTCTTAAAATGCAATTGTTCAACCACTTGTGGATGAAATCCTGCGTGAGCTTCTAGATTTATTCACAAAAATAATTATTAATCATTCATTTTTTTTGTTCTTTACTTGTTAACATGTGTATTGGCACCTTCTTTTCTACTAAACCAAGAGTACCTTCAATTTGAGAAATCCACCATTAGCATCACTTAAGACTCCAAAGAGCAATATTTGGTCTCGCTGCTTTGAAGCTTCGGAAGGTCTCTAGAGTTCTCTTTCTTATTTTCTTCTGTTGAATTTTTTAGCATTTCCTTTATTCCTTATACTTTCAATTTCAGGATACTCTTATGGAAGGTGGTGCTCAAATATAAAAAAACTTTTGTTAGCTTAATCACATTTAGGTATTGTAAATATTATTTTCTAATTCAATTTTGCACCTCTTAAACTTAAAATAAGTTGATATTTGCATGTTATCCTCTTTCATTAATCAAAAGATCTTTGTTCTTTCTAATTCAAAAATATTGATTTATATATGCAGTGAGTATGTTGATCTTATAGGGCTTCACAACGTGAAGAAGATAACACGATATCACTCTCCTTGTATCAAATCTTACTTACATTGGTTCTAGCGCTTTCTCTTGATTCTATTTTTGAAAGATCTTTCCTTACCTAAGAAAAGATGGAACATTTAGGTGCTGAATATTTTGGTTGAGATGGTGTTGAGTACTAAGGTCTATGTCAGAGCAGAGAGAATGTAATAACACATTCAATAATACGAAGTTCATATATCCATATAATGTACAATTCATGGGGTGGTCTTATGCATATTTTCTTATAATAAATAAAAGTACCCAATTATGAACGCGTTGTACATAGCCTATGCTTTTCATTATCTATTTAAGCTTCAATATGAATCAAAGTTTGATTTTCTCTATCTTTTATGTAAGATTGAAGTTTCTCTTTCTCCCAAGTACATGAGAGGTTCTCTTTCTCACAATAAATGAAAATGTCGCATTCATGTTGGTGCAAATACATTTGACAAATTGTAATTGAATTATTTAATTTGTAATGTTTAAAGTAAAAAAGTAATAGTGAAACCATGCATGTTGGGTCCATGCTGAACTGGGTTATGGCTGATCTAATATATATATAAATAATGTAAAAATATTGTGCTTGTATCCAATTTAAGTACTTAAATTTTATATTAATTTCTTTTCAATAATACAATAATATTGGGTAATAAGAAGATTAAATGGACAACTAATAATTAACATGCTCCAAATTTACCATAAGTGAAATCAAGACTAGATTCTTATATTACAATAATTTTGGAGCTTGGACTTAAGTAGTAATAAATTTATTAGGTTTCTTGTGTTAACATAAATTCCAGTAGTATATATAGGCACACAAAATAGATCTAGCTTAATACACAAAACTCTCATGGAGGCACCTTTAGTAGATTTTAGGGATAAAATGACAGGTGAAGTGTTGTTCTACAAAAGATCTCATCCCCCTTTTAAAACCAATCACCTTTCAATTGATTCACGAAAAAAATAGTTCTATTGATGTGTTATCATCGAAGAATGAGCAAGTGAAAACTTGTAATTTTGAAAATGCAGTGGCTGCTGAACAAGTATCATTGAAATTTGGCGATAACTATGGATTTCAAAAGAATCATCAATGCTTGGAGAAAAAAGTGCCTTCTGCCAATAGTCAAAATCACGAATGATCAAAGTGTTTGGCGAAGTGGCAATTACAACCGCCACACCTGAAATCCTTGAAGATATAAGGAGTTTAAGTCAAGATGTCTACTAGTTGTCTTCAACAGAAGATATGCTGAATCAGTTTGAGAAACAAAATCTTTTTTGATTTGATTGGGGTAGCCAAGATCTAGTTCAAATCCAAATTCATTATTTCTAGATCTTGGCTACCCCAATCAAATCAAAAAAGATTCTGTTGCTCAAACTGATTGAGCATATCTTCTGTTGAAGACAACTTGTAGATATCTTTTTCCTCAAGAATTTGGGAGAGATCGAGAGAGATAGAGAGAGATTCTGTTTACCTCGAGAATTTGGAATCCTAGTTCTTGCACACAAACTTACTATTTTGGAGTGAGTTTCAATCTTTAATTTTTATTTTTCTCGCTTTCAGTGAAAATTTAATGATCAAAGTACCTTTATCTATGACATAAATTTTCCCTTTTCCATCATATATTTTTATAGAAATTAAGTTATTCGACATAAATGTGTAGTATCTAATTCCCTTGCCATAAGTTTAGAGAACTTTTACCTTGTGGGTTATGAACTTTTACACATGCCTCTAACAACACAAGTGTTATAGGAACAAGTGGCATAACTTTTTATGCATTGTAAGAGATAACTTATATTAGTTTATGATATAAAAATATAACTTGATGTAAAGGAACACAAATTATCTCTTCAAAATTGAACATCAATCGCAATGATTCGCTAAACGTCTCATTGGGATTAACAACCATCAATTGAGAGATAAATTAAACATCATCCCAAAATAAGGGCATTTATATGGATGAACCTCTAAAATTCGAAGGTGCAAAAAGTATAATTAACCTAGATTATGTAAATTTAACAATATACTTTTTATATTGGTAAAAACAAATCAATGAATTTGAGTTATGGTTTATCTGATAGTTTCAAAGAAGTTTGAGTTATGATATATTACAGGATAATTAAATATGATTGTTATGACAAAATATAATTATTATAGAAGATGATTATTATGAAAATGTTTCAATTTAATTAAAAATTTTGAGCAATTCATGAGCAGATGAGTTGAATGTTGTAATTGCTATTTGTGGTAAAGATGACAATGGAGTAAGAAAAATATGGGACGAGTCGAGGCAGGTTCAATTATTAACAGATAAATAATAATTAATATTCTTCAAATTTACCATAAGTGAAATCAAGACTAGATTTTTATTTTACAATAATCTTGGAGCTTGGACTCAAATGGAAATAAATTTATTAGGTTTCTTGTGTTAACACAAGTTTCAGTTGTATATATAGACACATAAAATAGATCTAGTTTAATACACAAAACTATCATGGATAAAGCGGAAAACTTATTCTTCTATTAAAACCTCAACCCAATGAAAATGAAAAAAAGTGGTATAACAACAAAAACAAGATAAAACAAAAAATTTATTCTTCTACTAAAACTCCCAAAATCTTGTTGTCACGTGTACAAGCCACTAAATACATAAGTACAAAATTAAACTTAATAAAGATAGAGAGAACTAATCCACAATTATAACCTTTAGTTGGTATTTCATTATATTCTATTCTAGCTTCTTTTTTTTGTGAGAAGGTAAGTAGTACATAATATATTTTGTTTAAGAAGTTGTACTATTATATCTTTCTACAAAGATAACTCTCATCATAACAATAGCAATTGGGAATGAAATCTTGACAAATGTGCAAAGTTCAACTTGTTTGCTTATGCTAGCAATTGAGACAGTTTGCAGTGCTTTAGGGGTTGCAAATTTGCAAACTCAAATCAAGATTTGAACCCCAAATGTAGCCTTTATTAATGCTAACCCTTTTCAACTTTTCCACGCCTTTTTCAACCAGTCTATAAGCTCTGTCCTTTCCAAATTATTGCAGCCTTTGTCAAGGACACACTCATCTATGATAATGAATTTGTACCCCATTGCTTTGAAATCTGATGCTGGTTTAGACAAAAGAGTATACAACTTACCAACTGTATCAGAAGTCGCTGGAATGTGGGTAAAGCAAGATGCTAAAAGTTATATACTCACACCGCATTGTGATCAATGGGGCTGAACCTTCATTAGTGTCAGAATTGAAGAAGAAGCAAGAAAAAAACCCCATCTTACTTGAACTACTTGAAAATGTTCATAAGCAAAAGATAACGGATTTTGAACAAGGGGGGAGATGTTGCGTTGAGATATAGAGGTAGATTGTGTGTTTCAAAGTTGGATGAGCTCCAAGAGAGGATCATGGAAGAAGCTCATAGTTATAGATACTTGATCCATCCAGATTCCATAACGATGTACCATAACTTGAGAGAAGTCTATTGGTGGAATAACATGAAAAGGTGTATTGCAAATTTTGTTGCTAAGTGCCCAAATTGCCAGCAAGTGAAGGTGGAACACCAAAGGCCATATGGTGTGGCTCAAAACATATCTCTTTCGGAATGGAAGTGGGAGATGATTAATATGGACTTCATTACTCACTTACCGCGATCTCGCAAACAACATGATTTGATTTGGATGATTGTAGATCGGATGACTAAATCAACCCATTTCTTGCCGGTATAAACTACCAATTCAACATATGAGTATGATGGTTTGTACATTCATGATGTAGTTCGACTTCATAGAGTTCCCTTGTCCATCATCTCGAATAGAGGTGCTCAGTTTACCGCTTAATTTTGGAAGTTGTTTCAGAAAGGTTTGGGTACACATGTATACCTTAATACTGCTTTTCATCCTCAGACATATGCTCAGTTCAACCATCATTCAAGAAAGAATGATTCCAAGGGGAAGATATTGTAACACCCCGTAAATTTCTATTCTAAGGCCCAAACCATTCTTTAATTTCATGTAAATTTGTAGTGGGTGATTCTTAAATTGCTCATATGTGTAAAGTTTAATTCTTTAGTTTTGGAATGGTTTAGGATATAAATTAAGGTCATAAGAATCCCCTAGCACAAAGTTGAGTTGAAAGCTTCCTTTTGACATAAGATTCTACTGATGTTAACTTCAAATGATCATATCTCCTATCTCATAATTAGTTAGGTGGCCCATGAACTATCAAATTGAAGGTCTTTGATTCCTCTTTCCAACGCCACTAAGTTTGCCTCATTTCGTGTTTGGAGTAAAAAGTTATGGCCATTTTACTAAAGACTATCATATTAGAAAAAAGTAGACCGCAACCGTGATGGGCGATCAACTACATGACGGTCCATAAAATGGACCGTCAACTTTGTAGAAATTTTAGTGTTTCAGGAGTTTTTGATGATGATAGGTGACATGCAGTCATCTTGGTGACGGGCCATCAAGACCTCCGTCAGGCACGACTATATTTTGTGTTTTCTGTTAATTAAGGATATTTTAGACTATTCTTATCCATTCTAATCCTAAATCCTGACCCTAGTTAAGGGTCTCGGCAGTGTTAAACATCATTTTTACATTCTTTAAGACTTCAAATCATTAGAGTAAGGTTCCGAGAGGAGAAAAAGCTAGGGTTTCGAGCGTTCTTCAAGTTTCCATCAATTTTGCCAAGTACAATGTTCTTCCCAGGTATGTAAGGCTAACATAGTGTTGGAAGTGTTTGTCCTAATTCCCTACATCTACTTACAAACCAGTAGAAGAGTAATCTAGGGTTTTATCCTTGATTTTGAGTATTCTTGAGATGAGTAGCATCGTTGAATTCCAATTTATATTCCCAATTGTTAAGTTGTCATATATCATATATTGTTATTTTTGAATTGGTTGTTCATGTCTATTTTCTTGCATGATTATTATTATAGAGTTATTTATTAAGAAATTCTTTTAACCAATCATTTTCTTAAATTGATTTATGAGAAAAGTAAAGACGTGTTTTGAGTTGAGTCTGAAGAGATGTTTTGAGAGAAAGTATAAGGGAACTAAGTATTTCCTAAATATATTATTTTTAAAGTGAGAAAATAAAAACTTTGATTTCTAAATGAGTTTATGAGTTCAGAGATATTTTAGAGCAATTACCTCTTTTAAGAGGCATGAGTGTGTGTGTGTGTATATATATATATATATTATTATTATTAGTAGTATTGAGCACCGATATGGGGATGAGTTCAGACAACTCAATATACTCATAAACCATATCTTGCCAACATGGGTTTAGGATCATACTTTTTAGATGAACCCTTATAGCTTAGTGGATCCACTTAGTAGAGAGGTTCTATACCCCGACATGATATACGACAGTTTTGGCAGCGTGGACAAGACGCTGTATCATCACGTAGCTCATAGTGATGGTTTTCGGTTAGAGAATCTCCCAACAATTTTAAAGTGTATTTTAATATATCACTTATTATGTTGAGTTTCGAGATGAGTAAGTTTTGTAAAGATTTAAATGATTTAACTCCTTTATTTCTTTGCATTCAACTTAAGTATATATTTATCTATTGCAGTCCTTTCTTATAGTTGTTTCGCTTCGACTATATTACATACCCATATTCAATGTACCGATGTCATTCGACCTGCATGTTTTTATGATTCAAATACATGTGTTCAGGATCATCAACGAGCGTTTCGTTGAGAACATTTTGGGCTTCATATAGCTTTGATGAGCCTCCTTGCATCCTAGAGGATTTCATATTTATTTTCTAGTCATTGTTTAGTTGTTGTGGGTCTTGTTCCGACATTTATCCTAGTATTAGAGGCTTCAAAGATAGTTAGAGTTGATGAGTCTCTCAATATTTCCCTTTTATTTCAAGATATTTTGTAAATTATTATATTTATAATGTTGAGTACTTTCAGAGATTTGACTTGATTCTATTTGAGATATATGAGTTAAACTCTACATTTAAAGCTCCTTATTTCTTGAGTTAAGTCTTCCGCTAAGTAGTCAATTCAAGGGTTCGCTTGGGGACCCGAAATAGTTATCGTGTGCCGGCCACGTCCACGGTGTAGGCTCGAGGCGTGACATAAGTAGTTATAGATCCTTAACTTCATACTACAAGTGAAAATAATTTCTAAACGTCAGTGCAATGAGGTGAAGAAACTTCAAGTTAAACCAATTACAGTATAAGGCTAAAATGAAGAAATCCAGAAAATTGATTCTGATGGAAACCCATATATGAATAGAGGAAATTCAAAAGAATTCTGATAAAATATTTCCCTCTGTTACAATAGTAATTCAATTATCAAGTTCAAGAGTGTCACGCCTCGAGGCTACCCCCTTGACGTAACATGGGACCTAGGACCACGAGTGACCCCAAGCTAACCCTGTGTCTGGCATATCTCAAGCATACTGAGAGTAACTGAATAAAACATGAACTCTGCGGAAGCCGAATCAATAAATTACTGAAAAATGGGAAAAAAACCCAGTCTGAATGTATAAATCATACTAAGAGTTCAATAAAAACTGAGAGATTAACTAAATAATTCGAGCTGATTCTGTTACTACGTCTGAAAAGCCTCTATCTGAGTTCAGTTGCTGGAACATGCCCACCAACTAACTCTAACAAAACTGAAAACTGATGAAAGACTAAAAATGAAAAGCATGTCTATTGTCCTCGAAGTATGAGGACTCACCACTGAAGCTGCTGAATGCAGACCGATAATCGATCTAAGCGTAATCTAGATGCTGAGTACCTGAACTTACATCATGAAAGAATGTAGTGCAGAGTATGCGTCAGTACTTGGAATGTACTGAGCATGCACGATATAGATACTAAGCTAAACATAAATATATATATATATATATGAGCTGAACAAAGCATAACTGAGCAATGACATAAACTGAGCAAGAAAGTAAATACTGAAAAGCTAAACTGAATGGAATGACCAAGTGTTAATCATGAACATGACATGCTGACTGAAACTGAGGTATATACTGAAAAACTTGGTCAAATGCACTAGGAGTCTTACTGTGGGAGCTATTATTAACCGATATAAAACCACGTGAGCTAAACGTGTAGTCTGATGTATACACCCTATCGAGAGGACCAAATATACCTTGCCAGGGTTATAAAGGCATGACTGGCGTGATCATTAAATCTGATGCCCAACAGAGGAGACTAATGCTCCTACGCGGGCATGTAGTTCTGAAACTATAAGGGTACGCTGAACCCTAGTCCAACTCGTTGCTTAGTTTACTCCCAATTGAAAATGTATATGACCGAAATGTAACTGAAATACTGAATTGCTCAAAATACTTACATGCTAGCTGAGAATGCAACATTTATATACTGATAATCTGACATTCGAAATCTAAAGCATGGTTATATGTTTAACTGACCTAGCAAGTATAATTCATGAACTAAGAGAATTTACACAAACTAGGGTTCTGAGTTTCATACAAGGAACTAAGAAAACTTTCCAAGAAACAAGTTAGTTTGATTTAGGATACTACAACAACTAAATCTTAATAATTATCCAAGGTTTTAGAAACCCTAGGTCTAAACAAGATATAGAGAATCAAGGATCTGACTGAATCATAGGGACCTAGTGGATGAAAGGAATCCACTAGTGAAATCCCACATACATGGTGACAAAATCTACGGAGAAATCTTTTGATTTTGGGGCTGGAACTTGAAGAAAACCTTCTACGTGTTCTTGAGACGGCTGGTCGACTTTCCTCTTATTTTTGCTCTAATTCGGATGATTTTTGGAGAATAAAGGTTTTAGGAAGATTTTGACTAAATTACTAGGCTTAAACTAAGTAAAACGACGTACTTTAGGTATTAAACGACATAGTTTAAATGCCCAAAGCATAGGGCAAAAGACCAAAACGAACTTGACTTAAAAGCTGATGGAGCCACTGACGGATCGTCAAAGGGACCATGGACCGTCAAAGGGACCACGGCTTATTAAGTGGGTCGTGGTTCTTGGCTAGGGTCTACTGGTTTTGGGACTCCCATCCACGAGCCATACCATGGACCGTGTGAAGGACCACGGATCGTGAAGGCCACCGTGGTTCTTCACTTGGGCTGGGGTCTGCTGGCTCAGGACGACAGACCCATCAATGACCCGTCATCAAGACCATGGCCCGTAGAGGGCTCCGTGGTTTGATGCCTGAGCCCTGGTGGCTCTACCTCACATCCATGAGCCTTTCCACGGCTCGTGTGAGGATCCACGACCCGTGAAGGGGTCCGTGGTCCACCACCTGAGGCTGCTCCATGGTTCACCTTTTTCTGGTGAATAGTTTAAGTATGATTTCTTAGGTGTTACAATATCTCCCCCTTGGAATATTCATCCTCAAATGAAGAATAAACAAGCTGAGTATGGAGGGAAAGTAAGCACTAGAAACTGATATCTAACTGAATTGAGTTCCAAGAATATGCAAATATGCTGAAATGCAAGAAAAACTGAAGGAACATGATACTAAGATAGGATTTACGAAAGAGTACACTGAGAGACTAGAGAGAAACTATTACCTGAAGCTGAAACGAAATCGGAAGGAAAAAGATGAGGATACTTGGCCTTCATGGTTGCTTCTGCTTCCCAAGTAACTGCCTCTACATATTGACTCCTCCACAAAACCTTCACTAAAGCACTTCTTTATTTCTCAATCTACGAACCTGACAGTCAAGAATTTCAACTGGCACCTCTTCATAAGTAAGACTATCCTTCACAGCCACACTTTAATGGCACTATAGATGCCAAATCACCCACACACTTCTTCAACCCGGAAATGTGAAAGTCTGGATGAACCGCTGCTAGTTCTGTTGGCAACTCTAATTCATAAGGTACATTACCAACCCTTTCAGGATTCTGTAAGGACCTACATATCTCAGACTGAGCTTCCCTTTCTTGCCGAATCTCATTACCCCCTAATAGGTGACACCTTCAGGAAAACCCAATCATCGATCTCAAACTCTAAGTCCCTTCTCCACACATATGATAGGACTTATGATGACTCTGAGCTATCTTAAGTGTAGCGACCCTTCCGAAATAATAAAAGCCAATAAATCACGAGATTTTTATGCATATATTGTACTCACACTAGAAAAAAAAATGACACAAAAAAATATTACCAACTTCCAAGTACCCAACTAGGTGGTTCATGCTTCACACAATCATTCAAAATTAGTGGTAAATTTAATTTATTACAAGACTTGGGCTTACACACCCCAAAAGAACAAAACATAGAGCCATACTTATATTACAACCCATGGTGACATGATCAAATTAGTCCTCAAAATTTCATGTAAATATATAACACATAGATCATGTACAAATCCCAAGGTTTATACAAAATATAGATGCCTATATGCAAATGTGATCTTCCTTAAGGCTCTCAAAATTTCCCTTTCCAATGGACAACTTCATGCATCCACTCGCTCATTCCCTACGATAGAAACAACTATCGCTAAGCATATAGCTTAGTGGTGCAAAAAGTATAGGTTCGGAGCCATCAAATTCACAAAACTACCTTTCTCAAGTCATGGGCAGCATAATCGAACATAATAAATAAATCAAGTAAACAATATATCAAAAGTATCAAGTTTGATATTTAGAGGTCCAATTGTCAAGAACGCTCATAGCACCATTTTCCAAGAGATTCAATAACAAGGCTCACCCAATATGTACATCATGTCTTCACACCAAGCACAAACAAGTATCAAGAAGGGCCGACGCCCTCTATCAAGAAGGGTCAAAGCCCAATAATCAAGAGAACCAAGAACCATATTAAAAATGGCTTTCTAATTCGTACTTAAAATGGACAACTTCCATACTTTAGACGAACTAAAAATCCAGAGTCAAGATGGCAAATGATTCGAATCAAGAGGCATGCCAATAGTGACAAAGTCACAGCCACAAGAAGGACAAGGTCCCAACAAGAGTGCCAGGTGATCAAACAATCCATACAAGTGGGCGAGTTACACAAGCGTCTTTAACTTCTCAAAGGATACCAATACAACAATGCAAAGCGACAAGAGTAACCAAGGTACCAAGATCAAATTTCAGATATACTAGCAGTTAAAAGAGTGCAAATACAAGTTTATACACAAACCTCAGTGCTTTAGCAAAAAGAAACAGTCCAATACAACTTCAAGAGTTCAAACCGTAGATCACAACGTATCAAGGTCCTCAACTTGTTCACGAGTATATTCAGCCTTAAAAAATACAATTAAATAACTTCTTTAATTCCCAGCAGCTCAATAATATTGGTGTAAAAAAGAATTATCATCACAAGTAAGCTTAGCCTGTACAAACACGACTATGCTCCCAAAATAGTGATTCTGGCCAGCCTAGTACCTTATGTCACAACTTAGATTTGAAAAGGAAAACGGCAAAACTAGACTTTATAACCTTCATGAAAGATGTAGCTACACCTCTTAAGGTTGCAAAAAAACAAGAATCACCGCAAAATATATTTTGTACAACAAGATATAGTCAAAACACTAACAGTTGTCCATACAGGATTTCAAATTTCAAAATCTGGACAGAACTTTTCCTATGTTGCGTCCCATATTTCGATTCCATAACAGCTAAATCAGAGTTTTACATAAACATAAAAGTTGTAGGTCTACAAAGTATATTTGTAAATCATATTTATTCACTGTAAACGGAGTTCTAGAGGACGAGATATGCATTAATTAACAAACACTACCCAGCTCATGAACAAATTTCGTCACTTACCAAAAAGAAGTGTGTGTCTCGAATTCCAGCCAAAAGAACCAAGGTTTCTCTTGTGATTTTGAAGAACAATCTATTTAGATATGTTTCTAAGGTTCTAAGGCTTGAGGAAAACGAAATTACTAAAGGAGGGGTGAAAATATATAGTCAAACAAGTGATGTTTATCCCTTGGGCAGCTGTCCTTCAAAGGTGCTGCCCAAAAATTTGTGTGCTGCCCAATATGCATGCATATACACCTATATATATATATATATATATATATATATATATATCCCTCATCTCCTTTTAAAGTTATACATAATTCTAAGTAGAATATTACCTAAACAACCCATCACAATCCCTTAAATTACGATCACAATTTATGTTAAGCAAGTTAGCAATTATCACAGCATTTCAAGTTCCTAAAATGAGAGTAAAACATATTGTAGTAATTAAGCAATGGTAAATCGACATGCGACTCTTGGTTAATATTTAGGGGTGTTACATTAAGTCTATCTCTGATGAGCTGAACTTTATCCATCGCTTCATGAACCGAATCTGGCCCAATCAATGTTGCTTCACCTACTTCAAACCAACCAATCAGGGACATGCATCTATGCCTATATAGTGACTCATACGGGGCCATCTAAATACTGAAATGGAAGCTATTATTATAAGCGAACTCTATGAGAGGTAGGTGATCATCCTAACTACCCTTGTAATCGATCACACAAGCTCTCAACATGTCCTCTAAGGTCTGAATGGTATGTTCAACTTGACCATCTGTCTGTGGATGAAATGTTGTACTGAGATTTACCTGGGTATCAAGACCTTTCTGAAACGATTTCCATAAATGAGAGGTAAACTGAGGACCTTTATCTGAGATGATAGACAAGGGAACCCCATGCAACCTCACTATCTCATTGATGTAGAGTTTAGCATAGTCCTATGCTAAATTTGTTGTCTTTACAGCCAAGAAGTGAGTGAACTTAGTAACTCTATCTACTATCACCCAAATGGAGTCATGTTGTCTGCGAGTACGAGGTAAGACCGTAATGAAGTCCATTTTTATCACTTCCCACTTTCATGTAGGAATGTTAATCTCTTGAGTAATACCTCCTGGTTTCTTTCTGATGTTCTATGTTAACCTGTTCGCAATTAGGACACTTAGCCACAAAATCTACTATGTCCCTTTTCATGCCGTTCCACCAAAAAACTTCCCTTAGATCACCGTTCATCTTAGTGGAACCTGGATGAATGGAATACCTTGAGTTATGAGCTTCGGTAAGGATCTGCTGCCTTAACTCACCCATATTAGGAACACATAAGCAACCCTGGTAACGAAGCACACCATCTCCCCCTTGAGAGAAAAACTCAACTTTCTGCTGATGAACTGCACTTTAAAACTGAAATAATATAAGATCACTATCCTGTTTTTTCTTAACCTTTGCTACCACTGAAGACTCCGATCTATTCTGGACTATCACACCACCATGCCAACTCCTAAGCGAGCAAGCCGGTGAACATCTTTTGCTAATTCTTTCCTCTCATCCTCAACATGTGCTACACTACCCATAGATAGTCTACTGAGAGCATCAACCACTATACTAGGATGGTAAAGCACATTCATGTCATAGTCCTTGAGGAATTCAAGCCATCTCCTTTGACGAAGATTCAACTGTTTCTTGGTGAACACATACTAGAGGCTCTTATGATCTGTGAACACATCAACATGAACACCATACAAGTAATGTCTCCAAATCTTTAGAGAAAATACTACGACTGCAAGCTCGAGGTCATGAGTCGGGTAGTTCTTCTCATGTACCTTTAGTTGTCTAGAAGCATATGCTATGAACTTACCTCATTGCATCAACACACAACCTAGGCTGACCCTGGATGCATCACAATAAATTACATAACCGTCTGAGCCATTTGGTAGAGTCAAGACAGGAGATGTAGTCAACCTAGACTTCAGTTTTGAGAAGCTTCTCTCACACTTATCTGACCATTGAAATTTGACCTTCTTCTGAATCAATTTGGTAAATGGGGAAGCTATGGATGAAAATCCTTCAACAAATCTCCTGTAATAACCAGCCAAACCCAAGAAACTTTAGAGAGATGGGTCTGGGCCAATGTTGTACTGCCTCAATTTTTTGAGAATCCACTTGGATCCTTTCGCTGGATACCACATGACCAAGGAAAGTGACAGACTGTAACCAAAATTCACATTTGTTGAACTTAGCGAATAGTTGGCGTTCTTTGAGAGTTTGCAGAAAAACTCTCAGATGAGTCGCATGCTCGTCCTCATTTCGAGAATAAATAAGGACATCATTGATTAAGACAATGAAGAACAAGTCCAAATACTGTTTGAACACCCTGTTCATTAAGTCCATGAAAGCTGCAAGAGCATTGGTTAGTCCAAACGACATAACTACAAATTCATAATGACCATACCAAGTTCTGAAGGCTGTCTTCGGAATGTCACTATCTCTGACTCTGAGATGATGATAGCCAGATCTGAGATCTATCTTAGAAAAGCAATTAGCGCCCTGAAGTTGGTCGAACAAATCATCAATTCTGGGGATGGGATACTTATTATTGATTATGACTTTGTTCAACTGCCGATAGTTAATGCACATTATGAGAGAACCATTTTTATTTTCCACGAACAATACCGGAGCACCCCATTGAGAGATAGTGGGTCTGATGAAGCCCTTATCTAGAAGGTCTTTCAAATCCTTAAGCTCGGTTGGAGCCATTCTGTAAGGAGGAATCAAAATAGGCTGGTTATCTGGAAGGAGATCTATTTCAAAGTCAATTTCCCTTTAGGGAGGAACTCCAGGAAGATCTTCTGGAAACACTTTTGGAAACTCAGTTACTATTGGGACTGACTCAAGAGTTGGGGTTTCGGAGTTTGAATCCTTAACCCGAACAAGATGATAGACATATCCTTTAGAAATCATTTATCTGGCCTTATGGTAAGAGATAAATCGACCTATAGGCACTGAGCTACTACCCTTTTACTCTAAGACTGGCTCATTTGGAGATTGAAACAGAACGATCCTAGTTCTACAAACGACTGAAGCATAACATAAATGTAACCAACACATGCCTAGAATGATATCAAAATCTACCATTTATTACTCTACAAGATCTGCTGAGGTGACTTTGTAAGAGACTGTGACAGGGCAATTTCTGTATGCCCGTCTAGCTATAACTGGGTCACCAACTGGAGTAGAGACTAAGAAGGGTTCCGAAAGAGTTTCTAGACTGACATCGAAGTTTACTGCTATATAGGGAGTTACAAAAGGCAATGTAGCCCCTGGATGTAACAATGTATAAACATCTAAATGAGAGACTCGTAACGTACCAGTGACCACATAAGGAGAATCTTCCTGGTCCTGTGATGAGTCCACGATTTGGACTCTTTTAGGGTTTTATTTTGATAGATTTAGTGTCCTCAAATGCATATTTTGTCTCAATAACTGATGAAAATCCTTGAGTTTCAGGTATTTGGAGTTAGAGACTAAGCATGGACACTATTAGGCAGAAAGGAACAAGACAATTGAAAAGAACGAAGAAAAGACAACTTGAGGATCGCCTAAACCATTAGTCGAGTCACCGAATGGCTATGGTCTCGCCTATTTTTCCAGTGTCCCAAGCTCTGAAGGAGAAAATTGAGTCGGTGAGATAAAAAAGCAGTTAGCGAGTCGTCGAACGATTACGCGATGCAGTACTCCATCGCCCAATGTTACCAAACTTGAAGTTGCTGAAAAACAATGCAGCAAGGCGATGAACCAGACCAAAGGGCGGATCGTCGAGTGGATCAACAATCCCGACTAACTGCGCCGAGTGATCCTTCGGAGCACACTTTTTGACAACTATAAATACTTGTTTGAATTGTTAGTTTAGTTTCAAGTTTTACATTTCAGAAACTAATTTTTATGATTATTCAGTTTGAGAGATTAGTTTTTGGAGACAATTTTCCTTAGCTTTGAAGAGTTGAAGATTTCCATTTTCTAAGAAATTGGAAGTGGGTATTGATGATTCTTCATCCTTGACATGCCTAAAGAAAATATTTATCGTACCCATTTAATGGAAACACTTTTCGGTATCGATTTCTATCTCTTTACTATGTCTAGCTAAAACCCCAATTCTTGGGGTGTGATTTTGTGAATATGGGTTGAATTTACTGCTGGGTATTGCTAATTGATTGTTTATTTGCTGTTTAGAGGTGATTTCGTTCAGTAGTTGTGTTTGAATTAAATGGGGTTGTAGTTGCAAATAAAATTTTATCTTCGCGTTTTTGACTTGCTCGAGAGAGAAGTTTTAAAACCAAAACTACTGAATCGATAGTCTGTGGTTATTGGGTTGTCGTGGGTTCAGCTCGAGAGAGTGAATCCTAAACCCTCTCCCACACATTCAACTTGAGAGAGTGAATGGACTAAGGCGAATGCTGTGCTTCATTGCCGCTTATCGGTGTTCAAGAGAAACTAATTTGATTCGGGGTAAATTGTTCGAGAGAAAATTTACCCCCACTAAAGTCTAGCCTAGTTACCAATTTGTAGCGAGTTACTACCAATAGCATTTACCCGGTTGTGTATTTTAGCCCATATTCCTATCACATCCCAAGAATCCCGTCTCCATATTTGCATTTTCGTTTTAGTTGTCATTTTACTTGATAATTGCTTACAAAACCCCCTTTAATAATTGACACTTGTGTCACCGTTTAATTTATCATGTTTTTTTTCGTAAATGTCTATATCTATTATTAACTTGAACACATATTTGCTTTTCTATTAATTCTCAATTACAAACCTCTCCCTTGGTACTCGACCCCAACTCACTAGTTAGGTTATATTACTATTGAACGACCGTGGACGCTTAGTATTGGATGAAGCACCCGGATACATCAAATCAAAATGGCGCCACTGTCGGGGAGTGGTGTTACTTGAGAATTTTTAGCTAAGTTACACTTTCCTCTTGATAGTTATAGTTCTACTTAATTTTTAGCTTTGTTTTACTTGTTTGTGTTGTAAACAGGAAGTATGAGCGTAAACGGCAGCAATGGCAGCCAAGTAGGCCATCAAGATGACATCGAAAATCTCAACAATGTCAACGAGCCTCATGCTAATGAACCCCATCTCATGGGTGGTATTGGTGCCATTTGCTTACCTCCGACCAAAGGGAATGTGGTGTTCCACATCACGAGTACTATGTTGCAACTCTTGCAACTAAAAGGCCTTTTCAGTGGTTTGGCTTAAGAGGATCCCCATGAGCACATTAGAAACTTTGTGGATGTATGCGGACCATTTTCTTTCAAGAATATCTCCCAAGAATCGGTCCGGTTGAGGTTGTTCCCGTTCTCTTTGATGGGAGAGGTGTGCAAGTGGTTGGATGAATTGCCAGGTGAATCAATCACTTCGAGGAGTTGGTCACCGCATTTCAAGTGCGATTTTCCCTCCCTCAAAGATAATGACTCTCCGGGACATCATTTAGAGCTTCAAGCGTCTAGAAGGCGAGCCTATTCATGAAACTTGACTGCGATTCAAAAAGTTGGTGCTTCAATGCCCAACCCACGGCTTGCCTGATAACGTGTTGCTGCAGTATTTTTACCGGAGTCTGGATTTGGTAAATAAAGGTGTTGCTGACCAACTCTCTCCTGGAGGTTTGATGCAGCAACCTTATGTGATAGCTGCTCACCTCTTGGATGGCATGATTACCATAAATAGGGCGTGGTATACCCGTGAAGACTAGGTCTCCCCTCTCACGTTCAAGTTAACTAAGGAACAAATTGAGAAAGACCAAGAGAGGGACCAAAACATGGCCAAGATCATGACACAACTTGATATTTAGTCTAAAATTATCATGGAAGTTGGTGCTCGAAGTGTCAATGTCGTGGGTGTCGGGTGTGCTAATCCGGATGAGTCCAAGTTTAAAGCCTTGTATAATGAAGAGGTAAATTTCCTAGCCAACCAAGGCGGTGGCTATCATTCAAACTACCCGAGGTAGGGTGGTAACCAAGGTTGGGCTAGGGATAAAGGTTGGAAAGATCGAGATCGTGAATGGAGGGACCGTAATCCGAATTGGAAGGATGGGGAAAATGATAGGTATGTGCCTCCCCACGAGCGCCAAAAGCCAAAAGATTCAGAAGGTGGTCGGTCTGAGGATATGCTCTCTCGTATCCTCAACAAAGTTGTAGGGTCAGACAAGATTTTAAAAGAAATGAAAGAAGATGTGTCTACCCTTAGCAAGACTGTCACCTCCCATTCAGTGTCGATCGAGCAGTTGGAGACCCAAATGGGTTTCATATATCATTTCATCTTAACCCGAGACAACAGGGGGGTTTGCCTAGTGATACTATGGCTAACCCCAAGAATGAGGTTTGAAGGTGGACTTGCGTCGTGCCGCTATGTTAACGAAGGCGCTGTTTGGGAGGCAACCCAAGACCCCTTATTTCTTTATTTTGTTTTGATAAATTAATGGTGTGTTGATTGTATAGGTGGAAGTATTCAAAAAGTGCAGACTGGCGAGCATTAGGTCCATTCAGCGACTCGCCGACAAGGTCGGTGACCCCGACCCAAATCGCCGTCAGACTCAAGACAATTTTACATTGGAGTATGTAAAATTCGGCAAGCCCAGCAAATTATTGGCTAATCGCCGATCATGTCAGCGATCCCGATGGAGACCACCGTTTGGACCCCCACAATAACTGGAGGTCCTGTAAAATTTGGCGAGGTGAATGACTACTCCGCGTGTCACTGAGTGGCTCGGCGAACACGACTAATGTTGTCGAATGGGTGAGAACTGGATGGTTTTTTAGGTCAAAGGTTTAAAAGTTTCAAATTTATTCACTTTCCCTCACTTTTCATCTTCATAAACTCACATCCGCACTCTAGTCTACATATTTCTTACATTTTTAGAGTATTTTTAGCGTTGATTTGTGCTCGGAGTTGGATTACATTGCTGCCTAGCATTTCACTATCAATTTAATCAGCATCAAAGGTTGGTTTTCTGAACCCCGAGTTCATTTTATCGAAATTGTACTCATTTGCAATGATCTTATCGTGTTGTCGTGTGCTGGGCCTCTTTAATAGAATTAGTATTTTTAAATCCCTGATTTAATTTGATAATCTTGCCCGTAATGTTTTGATTGTCGAAATCCCGTAGTCTTGTGCTTAAAATGAAGTAAATTTCATGGGTTTATGCTTAGGTGTCGTGAGGTGTACTTTAATTTCACTAGAGCATCTGTTGAGTTTTTTTTTGGGGGTTGAATTCGAGAAGTTGGGTTGAAAGTAGGCACGTTGGGTCGTTTGGCGAGCTGGGTCAAGCACCTCGAACCACTCGGTGGTTCACCTAGTGTCCCCATCTCGCCTTTAATTTCATGCTAAATGTGTTGTTGGAGTATGTAACTTTCGGCGAGAAGCCTGAGGTAGCCGAAGGAACTCAGCGACTCACCAAAAGACTTCTTGATCACCCTTTGTCTGCACCACTAAACCCTTCTTACACTGTAACTTTCGGCGGGCTACCTTAGTTCGCCGAAGCAATTCGGCGACCCACCAACTGTTTCGGTGAGTCTGTCTGCGCCTAATTCTCTGTGCGTTTGTTTGTATATTTCCTAACTTCTCCTCGAGGTTTTGTAGACATGACTAGATCAAAAGCAGCTAAAAGAATAATACCAACCTAAGAGAAGACTAAGGGGATTACGATAAATGGGGATGCAGCTATATCCAGAGGCAAAGCTACTAAACTTCTCACAACGGGTGGGAAAGGAAAGGGTTCAGAAGTAGGCGAGTCATCGAAGGATTCCGCGATGCAGTACTCCATCGCCCAATGTTATTGACTTAAAGTTGCTGAAGGACAATGCAGAAAGGCGATGAACCAGACAAAAGGGCGGATCGCCAATCCACATCGGCGATCCCAACTATCTGTGCTGAGTGATCGTTTGCATCACACTTTTTGACAACTATAAATACCTATTTGAATTTTTAGTTTAGTATCAAGTTTTACATTTCAAAAACCAATTTTTAGGATTATTCAGTTTTAGAACTTAGTTTTTGGAGACAATTTTCCTTAGCTTTGAAGAGTTGAAGATTTCCATTTTCTAAGCAATTGGAAGTGGGTATTGAAGATTCTTCATCCTTGACGTGTGTAAAGACAATATTTATCGTACCTATTTGATGGAAACACTTTTTGGTATCAATTTCTATCTCTTTACTATGTCTAGCTAAAACCCCAATTCTTGGGGTGTGATTTTGTGAATATGGGTTGAATTTACTGCTAGGTATTGCAAGTTGATTATTTATTCACTGTTTAGAGGTGATTTCGTTCAGTCGTTGTGTTTAAATTAAATGGGGTTGTGGTTGCAAATACAATTTTATCTTCGGGTTTTTGACTTGCTTAAGAGAGAAGTTTTAAAACCAAAACTACTGAATCGATAGTTTATGGTTATTGGGTTGTCGTGGGTTCAGCTCGAGAGAGTGAATGGACTAAGGCTGTAACACCCTAGATAATTGTAGGATAAACTAGAGCCTCATCGTGTGGGTTAGAGTAACTTTAAGTCAACAACTAGGCCATTTTAGAGCTTGAATGAATAAGGAGGGAGTCTAGAGTGAAGCCTAGGACCCTAAACTACCTAAGAAAAATAAAGGAAAATAACACCTACCTTTGGTCCACTCGGCGATAGGAAGTAGCTTCGCCCATATGCCTTGGCGATGCGCCAAAGGGCTCTCCTCGCCTAGTGGACAGCCTCCCATTAAGTCCTAGCTACTGTAACAAAAGGGTGAGATGGGTTGAGGGTCGCCCAATGGGTTGGCGATTCACCTATTGTTCCTCCCCATCGCCTAGTGAGTTGCCCACTTTGGGAGCTCACTGTAACTTTGGGCGAGACCAAGTTGCATTAGGCGTGTCGCCTAAGTGCCTTGGCGAGCCAAAGGTGCCAAAGGGAGAGCTTCAGCGTGGGAAGACTAGAAATTTGAGTTTAATGAAGGGCCTTTTAGTAAATCTTTCCTAAACTAGAACCAACACTTTCTACTCTTTTCCTACTAAATATAAGTACTTTATAGAGTCAAATTCTTCCTTTTTAATCACTTTTAAAAGAAATAACAGAAGACCCAAATCCTTTCAATAATTCTCTCTCTAGAAGTTCCTCCATTGAAGAACACCAAGAACTTGAAGATTAGGGTTCAAGCTCAAAGATTTGTCCAATTCGTGGGCAAGGCTTCGATTAAGGTATAGGGACCTTGATTCATGGAACACTTTTCTCCATGAAGCCCTTCAAACTCTAATTTCAAAATTGGTATATTGTTCAAAAACTAGGGTTTCTATTCTAACCATGGGTTCTTCCTAAAAATGATTTCATCTTGTTAATTTCATTATACTATGGATGATTTGATGTTTAATGGTGATTTTCATTGTAAAATTCCCGTTGAACCCATAAATACCCCCATGGCCTCAATTTCGAGTATTGTGATGGGTGTATTGATGCAAGATGACTATTATGAATTGCTACTATATGAATTTAGTTATTGAATCTTGTTCTATCCATGCCTATTGTAGTATCTTTGGGTGTAATTGTGAGGCATGATTCATGACCTAAAAAAGGGGTAAATTTCTAGTGTTTGTGCATATGAACGAAACATGTGTATAAACTATTGATTCATTTAGAAAGTAAATCTCCTATGACTAATGTGTAAAGTTGATATTGTTGAAAGGTAGTTCTTCCCTTACCCTAACACTTTAGATTATATGCATTGTCTAGTATGATGATATTGTTGTTGTGGGGTTGTTTCAAGGATAATTAGACACACATATACTTCATGCATAAATATGATTATGATGTAATCAAATGGTGTTAATTGAAAGTATAGTTCTCATATGCACCTTTACACATTATTATGCATGAATTGTACATAAACCATGTTGATCCTATTGTGTAGATTGAAAGTCCATTCTCAAGAAAACACATGATCTTGGTGTGAAAGTTATCCTCACATACTAATTATGATTCTAAAATTGAACGTACATTCTCACCTTTAATGAATCCTTGAGCTATTTTATGAATTGTATTGAATGAGGGGTAAAGTACATCCTTCACACATGTAAATACAATACAAAGGCTAATGACGTATAATTTTGGAAATATTGCTTCGCACTGAATGGATATGGACAATGAGGTAAACGCCCTCCCGCCAATGCAATGTTGAGGGTCATCCATAAGGGAACTCTTGAGATGGAAGCCCCTCCACCAATGCCATATGGAGGGTTTGTGGAAGAAATCTCCCAATCCTAGAACTATGAGCCAACATAGGACCTTAGCTAGTGGATCCACCTTATATCTAGACATTTTAGTTCTATCTTAGGCAAGTAGAGCACCTTTCTCGGTGTGGAGTTACACGACACTGCATTCCATGTAGCTCACATGGTCTATGTTGGTTATGCCTACCTTTCCCTAAATAATGAAGATCATGAATGAAGCACGAATCATTCTATAACTTCTTGGTGAATTTGCTTAGTAGGAGTGGGGGTATGGGACTTCACTCCCACATTGCACAAGTAGGTTTAGTAAGGTGTTGTAGTATGGTTCCTTTGCATTATGATGAGATTCAATGTATGCATGCGTATTGAATGGTTAGTTGATGTCAATGACTTTCCTTATATTCAAAGTATTATGCATGACTATTTCCTTAATTGTGACCAATGATCTTAATGAGGTTTGAAGATGTTGTACGTGACCATGGTAGCTTCAAAGGGGTATTTAGTAAGGTTGGTATTATGGGATTCCAACCATACATTGCACAAGTGCTTCCTTGGGGTTGCTAAGGTGTTGATATTATCTTGAAATGATTAGAAGTGTGATTGTGGCTTGTGTTGCACATTGGATATACATGTTTGTTTCCAAACTCAATAAATGCATCCTTTTCACTAAATTGTCCGTTTTATCATGTTTAAGGATTTTATGCATGTTTCCATACTTAGTACATATTATGTGCTGACCCCTTCTTCCTTCTACTACTTAATGAGTGTAGGTTTCGGCTAGGTGACTTCACTTTCATTCGAAGAAGATTTGGATTGCTATCTCCACGTAGTTGGTGATTCCTCAAGTTCGAGTATGGGATTCCCTATTGTTTAGTCATATTGTATCTCGTATATTGAGACTTTCTATTGATGTGTAAGGGCTAAGTTCCAAACTTTGTATTCTTTGGTTTATATGGTGTACGAGACAAATGTCTAAATTCCTATGATTTCTTATATGGAAAAAATGAAATTGAACTTCGATTGTAACAGTTTTAAATTTTCCGCATTATTTCTACGTCTTATGTTATGATGATGCTAGATGGCTTGTATGAGACCCCTTCAGGGTCAAGTACGCCGTGTTACGACTTGGGGGGTGCTCTCGGGTCGTGACAAACGGGGTATCAAAGCATAAGTTTTTGGGAATAATATATAGGTTGATGTCTCATACACAGCAGCTAGTAGAGTCTTGTTCATGAGTGTTAAGAGCGCCACTCTTATGAATGAGAGGCTATAAGATGTTTAGGAACTCTCACTTTCTTGGTTACTCTTTAATTGTGCTTAGAGTTTTATTCTATATAGTCCTTTCTCCTAACCCTTTTCTTTTGCATATAGGATATGAATACAAGAAGAGGTAATGCAAAGAGGGCACTAGAGGAGAAGTGAATGAGGAGGTTCCCCTTCAAGATCCTCAAGACCCTTAAGCTCCTAATAATGAAGGGGTCATGACTAATGTTGAGATAAAGGTGGCTTTCCAAACTTTGACTCAACTCATTACGGTTCAAGCTCAAACCGTCACCACTCAAGCTCAAACTATGGCGGCTCAAGCCAATCAAGAGGTTAGGCCCTGGGTAGAGCCCAATGTGAGTACTATGGCCTCAAGGTTGAGAGATTTCACTAGGATGAATCCTCCTATTTTCTTGGGTTCCAAGGTGAATGAAGACCCACTAGAATTCTTGGAGGAGGTTAACAAAATTGTGGATGCTAAAGGAGTGACTTCTATTGAGAAAGCCAAATTAGCGGGGTATCAATTGAAAGATGTGGCCCAAGTATGGTTTACTCAATGGAAGGATAATAGGGCTATAAAAGCGGGTCCCATAACTTGGGAGGTGTTCAAGAAGGTGTTCCTTAAAAGGTTCTTTTCCCGTGAGAAGAGGGAAGCCAAGGTTGAGGAGTTCATCAATATATGTCAAGGAGGGATGAGTGTCCAAGAATACTCCTTGAAATTTACTAAGTTGTCCAAATATGCCCCATCTTTGGTGTCTAACCCAAGAGATGAAATGAGTCATTTTGTCATCGGTGTGTCCGATGCTATTGAAGAAGAGTGCCAAGTGGCAATGATCCATGACAACATGGATATCTCAAAGGTTGATGGTTCATGCTCAACAAGTTGAGGAATCAAGGCTTAGGAAGAAAAGTACGGAGGTGAAGAGGCCAAGACCCGATGATGGGAATTCTACAAAGGGTAAGATCGTGGGTAAAAGTGGACCAAGGTTCAAGAAGAGGTTCTCTAATCAAAGTCCCTATAATGCTCCCAAGACCAACAAAGATAAGGTGTCTAACCCTAAGCATCAAGGAGGCAATAAGAGTGTATCTCCCATGGATAGACCTATGTGTGCCAAGTGTAGTAAGAGGCATGAGGGAAAATGTCTTGCTGGTATGGGTGTGTGCTATGGATGTGGCAAAAGTGGGCATCAATTGAAAGATTGTCCAACTCGTGCGGCCAAGGGGAAAGAAGGTAATCAAGTTCCTCCAAGTGGTTCCAACTCTGATGCTTCTAAGAAGAACCGCTTCAATGCTCTCCAATCTAGAGGTGAGTAAGAGAACTCCCCCGACGTTGTAATGGGTATGTTGCAAGTCTTTTCTATTGATGTTTATGCATTATTAGACCCCAGTGCCAATTTATCTTTTGTTACACCTGTAGTAGCTATGAAATTTGAAATACTCCCCGAAACCCTAAAAGAACCTTTTTTCGTGTCTAACCCGATAGGTGATTTGGTCATAGCTAAAAGAGTATATAGGAGGTGTCCAATCTCCTTACCTCATAGAGTCACTTTGGTTGATTTGATCGAATTAGATATGTTGGACTTTGATGTCATCTTGGGGATGGATTGGCTTCATGCTTGTTTTGCATCCATTGATTGTAGAACTCGGGTAGTAAAGTTTCAATTTCCGAATGAGCCCATTTTAGAATGAAAAGGAGGGAATTCAATTCCTAGAGGTCAATTCGTTTTATACCTAAAAGCTAGGAAAATAATTTCCAAGGGGTGCGTGTATCATATTGTTAGGGTTGTGGATATTGAATCCAAAGTCTCTTCTTTTGAGTCGGTCCCCGTAGTGAGGGAGTTTCCGGAAGTCTTTCACGATGATTTGCCCGGAATTTCTACCGAATGGGAAATAGACTTTGGCATTGATCTTTTGCCGGATACACAACCCATATCTATCCCTCCCTATAGAATGGCTTCGGCCGAATTGAAAGAGTTGAAGGCACAACTCAAGGACTTGTTAGACAGGGGTTTTATTCAACCAAGAATATCTCTATGGGGTGCTCCGGTATTGTTTGTTAAGAAGAAGGATGGGTCCCTTAGGATGTGTATTGATTATCGTCAATTGAACAAGGTTACTATAAATAATAAGTATCCACTTCCTAGGATTGACGACTTGTTTGATCAACTTCAAGGGGCTACCTTTTTCTCCAAAATAGACCTTCGTTCGGGTTACCATCAACTAAGGGTAAGAAAATGTGATATTCCTAAGACGACATTTAGGACCCGGTACGGTCACTTTGAGTTTGTGGTTATGTCTTTTGGGTTGACCAATGCCCCGGACGTATTCATGGATTTAATGAATAGAGTCTTTAGGCACTATCTAGACATGTTTGTGATAGTGTTTATTGACGACATCTTGATTTACTCCAAAAGTGAAGAAGAGCATATGGATTATTTGAGAATCGTATTGCAAATCCTTAAAGACCACCAATTATATGTTAAGTTTATTAAATGTGAGTTTTGGCTCAAGTCGGTTGCTTTCCTCGGTCACATTGTGCCGGGAATGGGTATTGAGGTAGATCCAAAAAAGATGGAGACAGTCAAGGGTTGACCTAGACCTCTAACTCCTACTGATATTAGAAGTTTTTTGGGATTGGCCGGCTAATATAGGAGGTTTGTTGAGGGTTTATCCTCTATTGCCTCTCCATTGACGGCCTTAACTCAAAAGAAAGCGAAGTTTGTGTGGTCGGAGGCTTGTGAGAAGAGGTTCCAAGAATTGAAGGATAGGCTTACGTCCGCTCCGGTGTTGTCTTTATCGGAGGGTAATGATGGGTTTGTAGTGTATTATAATGCTTCTCGAGTAGGTTTGGGGTGTGTCCTCATGTAACATGGGAAAGTAATCGCCTATGCTTCAAGGCAACTCAAGGTACATGAAAAGAATTATCTGACTCATGATCTCGAATTAGCGGCGGTGGTGTTTGCTTTGAAAATTTGGAGGCACTACCTTTATGGTGTCCATGTAGATGTGTTCACCGACCACAAGAGTCTTCAATATGTGTTTAGTAAAAAAGAATTGAATCTCCGACAAAGAAGGTGGCTAGAGCTGTTGAAAGACAATGACATGAGTGTCCTTTACCATCCCGACAAAGCCAATGTAGTTGCGGATGCCCTAAGTAGATTGTCCATGGGTAGTGTGGCTCATGTCAAAGATGATAAGAAGGAATTGGTTCGTGATGTGCATAGGTTGGCCCGGTTAGGTGTCCAACTAGTGGATTCTACCAAGGGTGGGTTCATAGTCCGTCATAGTTCCGAATCGTCCTTAGTGGTTGATGTAAAGTCTACGAAACACCTTGATCCTATTTTAATGGAATTGAAAGAATCGGTTCTCAACAAGTCCGTTGAGGATTTCTCCCAAGGGGGAGATGGGGTTGGTGCTTAGGCACCAAGGTCGGCTATGTGTTTCGGATGTTGATGGCTTGAGAGAGCAAATTTTGGATGAGGCCCATGGTTCACTATATTCTATTCATCCGGGAGCCACCAAGATGTACCGTGATTTATGGGAAATCTATTGGTGGAATGGTATAAAGAAAGATATAGCGGGATATGTGGCCAAATGTCCGAATTGTCAACAAGTTAAAGCCGAACACCTAAAGCCTGGAGGCTTGTCCCAAGATATAAATATTCCCATTTGGAAATGGGACGATGTCAACATGGACTTTGTTGTGGGTTTTCCCCGTACTCGAAGGCAATATGATTCTGTTTGGGTCATTGTGGATAGGATGACCAAATCAGCCCATTTCATTCCCGTCAAGGCTTCTTTTACGGCGGAGACTATGCATACATCAAGGAAATAGTGAAGTTGCATGGAGTTCCATTATCGATTATCTTGAGTCGGGGTACTCAATTTACTTTACATTTTTGGAAGGCTTTCCAACAAGGGCTTGGTACCAATGTTATGCTTAGTACCGCTTTTCACCCTCAAACGGATGGTCAAGTGGAACGCATGTTGAGGGCATGTGTTATTGATTTCAAGGGTAATTGGGATGACCATCTAACGTTGATAGAATTTGCGTACAACAATAGTTACCACTCAAGTATCACCATGACACTGTTTGAAGCATTGTATGGTAGGAGATGTAGATCTCCGATTGGGTGGTTTGAAGTAGGTGAAGTTGCTCTACTTGGTCCCGAGTTAGTTCATGAGGCCGTTAAAAAAGTTTGCCTCAATAGAGAAAGGTTGAAGACAGCTCAAAGTCGGCAAAAGTCCTATGCCGACGTTAGAAGAAAGGATCTAGAATTCGAGGTTGGTGATTTTGTCTATTTGAAAATCTCACCCATGAAGGGTGTGTGAAGTTTGGCGAAAAGGGGAAACTTAGTCCCCGGTTTGTGGGTCCCTACCAAGTCTTGAAACAAGTCGGGAAGTTTGCATATGAATAAGACTTGCCGAATGAGTTGGCCCCAGTTCACCCAGTGTTTCATGTATCCATTCTCAAGAAGTGCATTGGTGATCCGGTATCCATCCTACCTTTAGAAGGTTTAGGAGTTGATGAGAACCTTTATTATGAAGAGGTCCCGATCGAGATCTTGGACCGACAAGCGAAAAAGTTGAGAAATAAAGAAGTTGTTTCGGTTAAGGTTCTATGGAGGAATAATTTTGTTTAGGGTGCTACATGGGAGGCTGAGGCCGATATGAAGTCCTATTATCCTCATCTTTTTCCTTCTACTCCTACCCAAACTTTAGGTAAGTAATTCCTCTCGAATTCTAAGTGCTTTGGGAGTCATGTGCATTTTGTGAGTTTTCATGATTTCCTTATGTTGTGCATGTTCTTGTGACAATTCATGAGTAGCATAAATTGAGTTTTCATGGATTACATATTCCTCATGTAGATTGTATTTTTATATGATGAGTGCAATTTTTGATTTCATGAGATGAATTTATGAACATGTTTAATTATGTGATGAATGACTATTTGGCTCTACATTGTTGTGTTGAGCTTACATGAGTTGGATAAGTTAGTTCCTCCTAAATATACATGGGAATTCACGAGTTTCCATGCATATTGAGTTGGTAGATGTAGTTCCTACTTTCTTGAAATGCAATGACCATGTCATATAATGGAGTTGATGTTTCCCCCTATGAATCTTGCATTTTGTTGTTGAATACTTGTTGGGCTGCTAGTCTTGAGTCTACACTTCTGTAAGGTGTCCAGATTTTCATTCGAGGACGAATGTCCTCAAAGGGGAGATAATGTAACACCCTAGAAAATGGTAGGATAAACTGGAGCCTCATCGTGTGGGTTAGAGTAACTTTAAATCAACAACTAGGTTGTTTTAGAGCTTGAATGAATGAGGAGGGAGTCTAGGGTGAAGCCTAAGACCATAAACTACCTAAGAAAAATAAAGGAAAACAACACCTACCTATGGTCCACTCGGGGATAGGCAATAGCTTCGCCCGTATGCCTTGGCGATGCGCCAAAGGGCTCTCCTCGCCTAGTGGATAGGCTCCCATTAAGTCCTAGCTACTGTAACAAAGGGCGAGATGGGTTGAGGGTCGCCCAATGGGTTGGCGATTCACCCATATTCTCTCCCCATCGCCTAGTGAGCTGCCCACTTAGGGAGATCACTGTAACTTTGGGCGAGACCAAGGTGCATTAGGAAAGTCGCTTAAGTGCCTTGGCGAGCCCAGGGTGCTAAAGGGCGAGCTTCAACGTGGGAAGACTAGAGATTTGAGTTTAATGAAGGGTGTTTTAGTAAATCTTTCCTAAACTTGAACCAACACTTTCTATTCTTTTCCTACTAAATATAAATACTTTTTAGAGTCAAATTCTTCCTTTTTAATCACTTTTAAAAGAAATAAAAGAAGACCCAAATCCTTTCAATATTTCTCTCTCTAGAAGTTCCTCCATTGAAGAACACCAAGAACTTGAAGATTAGGGTTCAAGCTCCAAGAATTTCATTCCAATTCGTGGGCAAGGCTTCGATTAAGGTATGGGGACCTTGATTCATGGAACACTTTTCTTCATGAAGCCCTTCAAACTCTAATTTCGAAATTGGTATATTGTTCAAAAACTAGGGTTTCTATTCTAACCATGGGTTCTTCCTAAAAATGATTTCATCTTGTTAATTGCATTATACTATGGATGATTTGATGTTTAATGGTGATTTTCATTGTGAAATTCCCCTTGAACCCATGAATACCCCCATGACCCCAATTTTAAGTATTGTGATGGGTGTATTGATGCAAGATGATTATTATGAATTGCTTCTATATGAATTTAGTTATTGAATCTTGTTCTATCCATGCGTATTGTAGTATCTTTGGGTGTAATTGTGAGACATGATTCATGACCTTAAAAAGGGGTAAATTGCTAGGGTTTGTGCATATGAATGAAACATGTGTATAAACTATTGATTCATTTAGTAAGTAAATCTCCTATGACTAATGTGTAAAGTTGGTATTGTTGAAAGGTAGTTCTTCCCTTACCCTTACGCTTGAGATTATATGTATTGTCTAGTATGATGATATTGTTGTTGTTGGGTTGTTGCAAGGACATTACACACACACATATACTTCATGCATAAACATGATTATGATGTAATCAAATGGTGTTAATTGAAAGTATAGTTCTCCTATGCACCTTTACACATTATTATGCATGAATTGTACATAAACCATGTTGATCCTATTGTGTTGATTGAAAGTCCATTATCAAGAGAACACATGATCTTGGTGTGAGAGTTAATCTCACATACTAATTATGATTCTAAAGTTGAAAGTACATTCTCACCTTTAATGAATCCTTGAGCTATTTTATGAATTGTATTGAATGAGGGGTAGAGTACATCCTTCACACATGTAAATACAGTTCAAAGACTAATGACGTATAATTTGGGAAATATTGCTTAGCACCGAATAGATATGGACAATGAGGTAAAGGCCCTCCCGTCAATGCAATGTCAAGGGTCATCCACAAGGGAACTCATGAGATGGCAGCCCCCTCCGCCAATGCCAAAGGGCGGGTTTCTAGAAGCAATTTCCCTATCCTAGAACTATGTGCCAACATAGGACCTTCGCTAGTGGATCCACCTTATAGCTAGACATTTTAGTTCTACCTTAGGCAAGTAGAACACCTTTCTTCGAGTGGGGTTACATGACACCGGATTCCATGTAGCTCACATGGTCTATGTCGGTTATGTCTACCTTTCCCTAAATAATGAAAATAATGAATGAGGCACGAATCGTACTATAACTTCTTGGTGAATTTTCTTAGTAGGAGTGGGGGATGGGACTTCACTCCCACATTGCACAAGTGGGTTTAGTAAGGTGTTGTAGTATGGTTCCTTTGCATTATGATGAGATTCAATGTGTGCATGCGTATTGAATGGTTAGTTGATGTCAATGACTTTCCTTATATTCAAAGTGTTATGCATGACTATTTCCTTAATTGTGACCAATGATATTAATGAGGTTTGAAGATGTTGTACGTGACCATGGTAGCTTCAAAGGGGTATTTAGTAAGTTTGGTAATATGGGATGCCAACCATACATTGCACAAGTGCTTCCTTAGGGTTGCTAAGGTGTTCATATTATTTTGAAATGATTATAAGTGTGATTGTGGCTTGTGTTGCACATTGGATATAAATGTTGGTTTCCAAACTCAATAAATGCATCCTTTTCACTAAATTGTCTGTTTTATCATGTTTAAGGATTTTATGCATGTTTCCATACTTAGTACATATTATTTGCTAACTCCTTCTTCCTTCTACTATTTAATCAACAACCATATGTGGAGCGTACTTGGAGAGCTGAGTGAACTTCAATCCATATTCTTGGACTGACATTGAACCCTGCTTCAAGTTCATAAACTCTTGCACCTTAGCTTTTGTTAAATCCCTTAGGAAGAACCTGTTCAGAAAATCCCAAGTAAAACAATCCCATGTCACATGAGCTGCATTTTCACCTCAGTTTTCCTTCCACTGTGAACCAAATGTGAGCTACATCTTTGAGTTGATAGGATGTTAACTCAACACTCTCTGTACCAGTCACTTGCATTACTCCAAGAATTTTTTTAACCTTATCAATGAAGTTTTGTGGGTCTTCACCAACCTACGACCCTAGAAACTCAGGCAGATTCATCCGAACAAAGTATTGAACCCTAGCTGCCGCTGATCCACCATTTGTGTTAGTAGGAACTAGGACCTGCTGATTGTTCTAGTTGGCTACACTCTGAGCCAAGAGCTGGATCACATTCTGAAATTCTCCATTCGTAACCTCATGGTTTAGGACTGGAGGAACTGCGTTAGCATTATGTGCATTCACATTCCGTGCGTACACTCTACGAGGATGCATGATCTAAAACACATAACAACGGATTAGAAACTAGAAGTTGGATCAGACCCACACATGATAATAATAACAAGGAATGTGATGTTTTTTCTTAAAATACTGCATAGCCTTCCTCTCATAGATGTGGTGCACTTGATACCCATGAAAGAGACTCTACTTATTGCGGCTTTCAGACATCTTAAGTCTCTTGCACCTAATGCTCTGATACCAAGTTTGTCATGCCCCGAGGCTACCCCCTTGACGTAACACGGGACCTAGGACCACGAGTGACGCCAAGCTAACCCTGTGTCTGGCATATGTCAAGCATATTGAGAATAATTGAATAAAACATGAACTATAAGGAAGCCAAATCAATAAATAACTGGAAATAGGAGAAAGCCCAACTAGTCTGAATCTATAAATCATACTAAGAGTTTAATAACAACTGAGAGATAAACTAAATAATTCGAGCTGATTCTATTACTACATCTGAAAAGCCTTTATCTGAGTTGAGTTGCTGGGACATGCTCCCCAGCTAACTCTAACAAAACTAAAAACTGAATAAAACACTAAAAATTAAAAGCATGTCTATTGTCCTCGAAGTATGAGCACTCACCACTGAAGCTGCTGAATGCGGATGGATAATCGATCTAAGTGTGATCTGGATGCTGAGTACCTGAACCTACATCATGAAATGATGTAGCGTAGAGTATACGTTAGTACTTGGAATGTACTCAGCATGAAGGATATAGATACTAAGCTGAACAAAAATATATACTAGCTGAACAAAGCATAACTGAGCAATGACATAAACTGAGCAAGAATGTAAATACTGAAACATACTGAAAAACTAAACTGAATGCAATGACCAAGTGCTAATCATGAACATGACATGCTGACTGAATACTGAGGTATGTACTAAAAAACTCGGTCAAATGCACTAGGAGTCTGACTGTGGGAGCTGCTATTAACCGACATAAAACAATGTGAGATAAATGTGGAATCCGATGTATACACCCCATCGAGAGGACCCAATATACCTTGCCAAGGGTATAAAGGCATGACTGACATGATCACTAAATTTGATGCCCAATAGAGGGGACTTATACTCCTATGCGAGCACATAGCTCTGAGACTATAAGGGTACGCTAAACCCTAGTCTAACTCGGTTCTAAGTCTACTCCCAACTGAAAATGTATATGACCGAAATGTAACTAAAATAGTGAATAGCTCAAAATACTGACATGCTAACTGAGAATGCAACATTTATATACTGATAATGGGACATTCAAAGCATGATTATCTGTTTAACTGACCTAGCAAGTATAATTCATGAACTAACACAATTTACACAAACTAGGGTTTTGAGTTTCATATAGGGAACTAAGAAAACTTTCCAAGAAACAAGTTAATTCAATTTAGGATACTACAACAGCGAAATCTCAACAATTATCCAAGGTTTTAGAACCCCTAGGTCTAAATAAGCTATGGAGAATCAAGGATCTGACTAAATTCTAGGGACCAAGTGGATGAAAGGAACCCACTAGTGAAATATCACATACCTGGTGATGAAATCTAAGGAGAGATCCTTTGATTTTGAATTTGGAACTTAAAGAAAACCTTCTGTGTGTTCTTGAGAGGACTGGTCGACTTTCCTCTTCTTTTTGCTCTAATTCAGATGATTTTTGGAGAATAAAGGTTTTAGGTAGATTCTGACTAAATTACTAGGCTTAAACTGAGTAAAACAATATAGTTTAGGTATTAAACTACGTAGTTTAAATGCCCAAAGCATAAGGGAAAAGACCAAAACGACCTTGACTTAAAAGCTGATGGAACCCTTCTACGGAGCCACTGTCGGACCGTCAAAGGGAACACGGCCTTTCAAGTGGGTTATGGTTCTTGGCCAGGGTTCACTGGTTTTGGGAGGCCCATCTACGAGCCATACCACAGACCGTGTGAAGGCCAACGTGGTTCTTCACTTGGACTGGGGGTCTGCTGGGTCAGGACGACAGACCCATCCACGACCCGTCATAAAGACCACGGACTGTGGACGACTCTGTATTTGATTCCTTAGCCCTTGTGGCTCTGCCTCGCATCCACGAGCCTTCCCACAGCTCATGT
This sequence comes from Solanum okadae, assembly GCA_036553675.1. Taxonomy (NCBI): domain Eukaryota; kingdom Viridiplantae; phylum Streptophyta; class Magnoliopsida; order Solanales; family Solanaceae; genus Solanum; species Solanum okadae. The sequence continues at coordinate 21,916,013 of CM071687.1, forward strand.
GGGGCTCTACGGCCCGTGAAGGGCTCCATGGTCCACCACCTGAGGCTGCTCCATGGTTCACCTTTTTTTGCTGAATAGTCCAAGTCTGATTTTTGAGGTGTTACAAAGAGCTTAGGTGTGGTTTGGTCTAATGTGTTGTTGTGCTATCGGTAGTGGTGTGAATCTCATAATTCTGTACAATGAACATATATGAACATCTTTTGTTCCATTGTAGATGATAAAATTTGTTTCATTTGCTTTAAATTAAGCCTTTCATGGATATTTTGCTATATATATGAACGTCGCTGTGTCGGGGGAGTTATTATTTCAGAATAGTTCAGATAAGAAATATTGTGCCTTACATCTATAGTTCAAAGCTCCTTATTTCTTGAGTTAAGTCTTCCGTTAAGTAGGCAAGTGAAAGCTTCACTTGGGGACCAGAAATAGTTCTCAAGTGCCGGCCACGTCCACAGTGTAGGCTCGGGGAGTGATATAAGTAGTTACAGATCCTTAACTTCATACTACAAGTGAAAATAATTTCTGAACGTCAGTGCAATGAGGTGAAGAAACTTCAAGATAAACCCACAACAGTATAAGTCTAAAATGAAAAAATCCAAAAAATTGATTATGATGGAAAACCCATATATGAACAAAGGAAATTCAAAAGAATTCTGTTTAAATCTTTCCCTCTTTTACAATAGTAATTCAATTATCAAGTTCAAGAGCTTAGGTGTGGTTTGGTCTTATGTGTTGTTGTGCTATCAGTAATGGTGTGCATCTCATAATTTTGTACAATGAACATATATGAACATCTTTTGTTCCCTTGTAGATGATAAAATCTGTTTCATTTGCTTTAAATTAAGCCTTTCATGGATATCTTGCTATATATAGGAACATCGCTGTATCGAGGGAGTTATAAATGATTTCACAATAGTTGAAATAAGAAATATTGTGCCTTACATCTATAATTTGAAATGCACTTTGTTTACTCCAATATTATAAAGATTATGCGTTTGAATTTTTTATTACTTGACTGGTTCTTTATTTGCTCTCTTATCATGTGGTATTTTGCTATTATTTTTTCTTGCTACGTTCTTACAAACACTTACTTACGCCATGTAATATATAACAGATCTATTTAACGAATGTCGCCATAAACAGTCATCATAAACAACAGACATCTTTAAGACCAGAGAAACTGATGCTACTACAATTGAGGGTCTGTACTTTATATTTAATTCTTTATTCCTTATTTAATGCACACAATAAAACATATTCACAGTAACACTCCAAAATTAATGATAAAACTCAATAATGATAGAGAAAACTAATGCACGATTATAACCTTTTAGTTGGTATTTCATTGTATTCTGTTCTAGCTTCGTTTTTTGTGAGAAGGTAAGTAGTACATATTATATTTTGTTTAAGAGGTTGTACTATTAGATCTTTCTACAAATATAACTCTCATCATAACATTAGCAATTAGGAATGAAATCTTGACTAATGTGCCAAAATTAATTCGTTTGCTTATGCCAACAATTGAGACAATTTGAAGTGCTTTAGGGGCTGCAAATTTGCAAACTCAAATCAAGATTTCAACCCCAAATGTTGCTTTAATATTGCTGACCCTTTTCCACTTTTCCATGCCTTTTTCAATCCGTCCATAAGATTTGTCCTTTCAAAATTATTGCGGCCTTTGTTAAGGACACAATCATCTATGATAATGGATTTGTACCTATTGCTTTGAAATCTGACTCTGGTTTAGACAAAAGAGTATACAACTTACCAACTGCATCAAAAGTCGTTGGAATGTGGATAGAGCAAGATGCTGAAAATTATATACTCACACTGCATATCTATGTTTATACAACCAAATATAAGAGTCAATTGGTAAATAATTACTACGGATGTTATGATCCATTGTAGTATCTGTTGTTGTTCTCCTATGGTCAAAATGGTTGGCATTGCAGTATTCAAAAAGTTAATCCTTTAGGTGCTTCTTCTTCTCGACAAAAATATTGTGAACATGAACAATTTCCAAGAGTAACAAATATGGCTTCAATTGCCAAGTGTAACAAATATAGAAGCTAAATGGTTAATATTTTCATCTATGGTTTGCTCGAAAAGTTGCATCCATATCAATACTTGTGAAGACATAATATTCCACAAAAGTAACTCTGAAATTTTAAGGATTAAATATACAACCTTTTTGGGCTCTGCTACTTCATGTTTTGCCATTTATTCCATAAATTTGATCTCTTCACAAATAGGACCATAAATGTTTTTGATTACATGTTATTAAGGTTTATGAAATAATTGATTGATTGATATGTTATAGTTATACCTATACCATATAGCTAAAAAAATTAGATATCAACTTATGTAGTTACATGTCTAGGCTTTCGCACAAAGAAAAAAGTTTCAAATAGAGGTATGGTAGTGTAGCATGTAAGATCCCTTGTTTAAGTTGTTTGTTTTACTTTGTTCAACTTCAAATGAGTGTCATTGTTCCCGAAATTGCTATGGTTTTATCCACCAAGGTTATGCATCTTACTTTGATCGTATTCATTCTGTTTATAGATTTAGAAATTTGTAGGTGGGATAAAGTTTTATGAAATATTTTTATGTTGACAATATTTGATTAACACGAGACAACTTGCAAAGATGACAAATGTGCCCAAGGAATCACCCATAGTTCAGTATTCCATTCGTGAAGCAAAAATGCAACGACTGACCACTTCGTGCTCTCTTGTTAATATTGTCACTATTTGAAATGTAACTGTAAGGATTATCTTCTTCATTTAAATGTAAACTCAAAAAGCTCTTGGCACAATCTAAACTCTTATTATTGATCAGGTATTAGAAGTTCTTATCAATCTCGCAGGAGTTTTGTGATTTACCACCCCTCACTATTCTGCGCATCACACATATTTGCCACTTATTGAACTACAAAATTTATTGGCATTACTCTAAGCAGATTTAAAAGAAAGGGTGACTCAGCCAAATTATAACATAATCATCAAATATTGATGAACTTGTGGTACAAATGTTATTGTTGGTATATAACTTCAATTATTCCAAATCTAAATCAGTATGAATCTGATTTATAGTTATGTATCATTTGCTATGTATTCGGTGAAGGAGCAATGTATCCGTGTGTTCTAAAAAAATTCGAAATTAATGTAATTTGAGAAACTTTCGAAATAAGATGTAATTAGCACCCAAATTGTTGGAATTTCTGTATTTATACGTAAAATAATAGGTAAAATAATAAGTAAATGACTTAATTACCTTTTAAAAAAAAATTAAATCTATTACTAAGTAAATTAGCTTAAATACCCATGTTGCATCCTATTCTTCTAATCTATATAGATACATACTAGATACACGAGTCTTTGTCTAGTGTGACCCTAATATATATTACTTTCTGTGTTTTCATCTAAGTGATACAAATGAAACTTAAATAGTCATATAAATTTTTATATGATTTTTTAAATATTTTTAATTTGTTAATTGTTGTGATTTATAATAATTTTTTTATTTTAGTTTTTAAAGAATATATATTGCTCCCTTTGTTCAGATAATGTGACACAATAGAATTTCAAGAGTCAAACAATCTTTTTATATATATATATATCTTAGACCTGCCTTCTTAAAAATCACAACCTTCCGAAAAAATCACAACTCTTTAGAAAAGTTAGAACTCTTCATAAAAATCATTATAAAAGTTACAACTCTTCACAAAAGTCACAACTTTTCACAAAAATCACAACTCTTCATTTTTCATTCACACCTTTTAAAACCCAACACTTAATTCCAAGGGACCAAAAGAAGAAAGAATAACCAAAGAAAATTGATTTCAACTGCCATGCGACATTACTACTCTTGCGCCTCTCAGTCCACAACTCATAATGCTGCTGGAATGGTTGAATTTATAACATTTGGTTCTTTAGTAAACAAAACTTTCATTTCTTCCACTATTATTTGTAGGGTTTTTTCCGCTATAGGAGAGTCAAATTCAAATACATTAAGCTTCTTATGAAGTGTGTTTCATTCCTCAAAGTTTTCTTCCTCCCATTTCATAAGCTTAATCTTTTATTGCAAAGTTTGATGTTACTATTACAATTTCTTCTTGCTATTTCGGTGACCTTTTTTTTTTTTAACTATGTTAAAAATCCCAGCAAGATGATTAAAAATTGATCTTCTCTTTTGTCCCTTTCTACATACTTCTTCATATACTTTTTGAGAAAATTACGTTTGGGCTGTGCTATATTTGATAGTACACACTACAACTATGTTATAACTAATACGGGAACAATGTTGAAGTTTGTTAAAAGAATCAAACATATTGCTCTCTTGCTTGCCACAATTAGTATATTATTCTGATTGGTTTTTCTTGGGTACAAATATTTTGTATGCCATTGCAGTTTTCCTAGAATATTAGTATAGAGACAATTAGTCCACTTCTTTTATCGCAAATTGACTAATTTGTCATGTATCGTACCCTCTTCTTTTTGGGAATAATTAGAGATTAAGTTTTGTTAGAACTAACAGATGCCCAAAATACACTATAAAAAAATAATTTTTATCGGCAATAAATATGCACATTAATGAAGAGCGGTAGAGCCTTTACTGACATTAATTAACTGTCATTAGATTCAATGTCGCTATAGGTTTTAGCGACATTTATATAGAGAACTAATTGCCTTTGATAATACATATTTAGCAGCAATTAAACTACTAATTTTCGTTAAAGATCATTTTTGGTATAGTGATAACTCTTTCTTTAGCTTCTTTCCATTTAATTTGTGAACTGTAAACTTGGATACAACCTGACACACTATCTTTTTGAAAAATATGTTAAATAACATGCTTTTTTCTTCTTGATTGTTAGGAAAGTAAAGTCATCTTTATTAGTATTAATCGATATTTGTGAGTTCAAGTGCTCACAAAATTATGTTGTGAGATTTTAATATGTTATGTATCAAAATTTTGGTTTAGAATATCCAGTTGTGAACAGTTCCATTCAGATTCCACCTATTGCATGGGTGATTGTTACATTAATTCTTTTTAACTGCATATTATAACCACAACAATAACTGTGGTTCAATTCCAAATAAGTTGGGGCCGGTGATATGAAACTTAAGCAATAGTAATGACTGTTCTGAGACAATGAGGAAAAACCTTTATGATGTCAACAATTTTAGTGTCAATTTTGGCATATGCATTATACAACATACTATAATAAAAATGAAATTGATGGAGGTTCATAAGAAAGGAGCAGAATGTCCTCCATTTGAATTTAGTTAATTTTGTTCTTGTATGGACGTGATGTTCCACTTTACTTGGGAGTATTGTTGTTCGAGTCCTTTTGGTCTCTTCGTTAACGTTTGATTTTGTTCTTTATAACTTCCAGAAATTTAGATTTTTTTTTTACATTTGACCAATTATTTCCATGGATATTTTCTTAGACTTCTTTCTTATATTTAAAATCTCTCTATGACTCATAATTTTTGTGCAACAAAAATGAAAATTAGAAAAATATAGCACTTTAAGATTTTGAAGGAATTCTTTGCCTTAAGATAAAATGTTCTTGACAATGAAGTGTATGCATCAAAAATACATATATTACAAAATGATTATATGTAAGCTTAATGAAATAATTCAATCGTGTGCGAATCACATGTAATTTACCTAGTTTATTATATGTTTTTAAGAATATTTCAAGTTGCTAATTTTGAGATTTTTAGTACTTTTTACGACGTTGTTTTCAAATAATACATGTTACTTATTATTTCCCAACTTGGGTGATACCAATAAAAGCTTAAAACTCAATAAAAAATTTCATATATCTTTTAAATATTCTAAGTTGTCAATTATCATACATATAGTTTTTTTAAATTAAATTTCAAACATACAAAAGACCAATAAAATAAGATAAATAAATAAAAATGAGTAGAAAAATGACCAATTCACTTATATATTAAAATATAATAGAAATAGAAATAAAAATAGTTAATAGCAAAAGTAGTCGATATAAATGTAGCATGGTTCTCCAAACTTGGAAGTTATGCCCCTCTTTGACCCACAAATTAAAGGCTAAAATAGCAAAGTATGGATAGCCAGAAAATTCACACGAATGGAGGCCGGTGATGGTCCTAAGAGTTATGCTAAGAATTCTAAATTTCACGTGATTTAATTACTATCTCCGTTTTATTTGATTTTTTAAAGTTTGTTTTTTTTTAAATGTCTATTTTCTGTTTTAACAACTCTTTAATTCTATTTTCTCTCATGTTATATATTTATAGCCATATGATTAATGATATTTTGGCACATTTTTAATAAGATTCAAAAGTCTTATTTACTCTCTTAAATATCCTGTCAAATCAATAAGAAAATTGAACAGAAGGAGTCGCCGAATATCTTATATGTTAATACAACATTAGTATTGCGCTGTGCCATGTTAATAAAGTAGAATAGGATTATATTGATGATGATATACATATAGAGTGGATGCATCACAACTCTTTAGTTTTAGGGATTCAATTGAATAAATTAAAATTGTATCAATTTTTAAAAAGATGCATGTGTATATAATTACACAATGACTCTGATTTTAGGGATTCCATTTTTATTTTTTTGTAGAAACAAGTCGTGGAATATTGAAAGAAAGTAATGATCGAGTTGATTGAGCAGGAGCTTGATATGTAGATAATAAACCCTGATTGTAGCCAATTTCTTGTAGCAGATTTTGGGTGCTCTTTATGGGAAAATACCTATCTTGGAGTTTAAAATATCATTGTATAAATCAAATAAACAAAGACCTAGAGAACCCATAACCAGATTCCTTGTTATTTAATGATGTATTCAAAACAATTTCAACATTCTCTTCAATTACATCCACAGTAACAAACCCAACTACTTCACTGCAGGAGTCCCTGTGAAATTAGGTATTGAGCCTAACTCTGTAACACCTCGGTCTTAGAAAGGGATAATTTGAGAAAGAACTAAATTGGAAAGAGCTAATTTGAATTTTGGGTAAGTTAGTCTAAAATTATGAGTTATGGGTCAACTTCAAACAAACACAACTTTCAGGCCCATATGGTATCAAAAGAAAGGTCTCTGAGTCCTCTTTCCAATGCCGCCGAGTTTGCTAAATTCCGAGTTGGATGAGGGAGATATTCCAGTTTGAGTTCAGTCTGTCTGATTAAGGAAAGTTCATCTAAATTAATGAGGGTATTTTGGTCTTTTCCTTACCCCACTAGCCTAACTCGTTTTTAGTAATATTTTAGGGGTATAAACTGACTTAGATCAGTTTTCACAATTCCTAAATATGCTTAGGGTTTTAGAGAGAAGTCAAGATGAGAAAGAAAGGAGAATTTCAAGCGTTCGTTTAGGGTTCTTGCGATCTTCAAGGAATTTCGCCTAGGATTTGATCCTAACTAGCTATGTAAGCTTTCATAGTGATGAGTTCGTTCACCCTCACGCCAATCATGAGTTTCTTGAGTTAATTTCATCAAATATAATCCATGTATTGAAGTTCTTGATGAATTCCTTGAAGTTTCGTTTCATAAATCTTTAATAATGAAATTTGATGAGTTCTTGAGATGAATGTTATGAGTTTGAGGGTTTTTTTTGAGTAGATTTTTGTTTACTAAGGTTGGGTAATCGAATCTAAGAGAGTTAAGGAGAAATCAGTCGATCCTAGGTGATTTAGGGCCAGAAATCAAGAAGAAAATTTCGTTGGAAGGTTCTGGGGAAGGGGTGACGTGACACGCCACTAATGCGCGCCTGCAATGCGCCAGAAATGGTGTTCTGTAGTTCAGGGGTTGGCGTCCCACACCACTTTATGCACCTGAGCAGTCTGCCCCCGCTCCTTTTTCGTCGTTTGTTCTGTCTAGGTTCTTTTAAAACGTATCCTTACTCTCTTTCTGATTATAACTATCTAAACTACACCTAATCATTGCTAAATTCATATATCCAAGTCATAACTCTTCAATTCATTATTCAAATTAAAGATAGAGTTAAGAGTAAAGTTCGAGGGAGTTCTTTTGAGTCATTTTGAGAAGTCTTTTGCAAACTTTTAAAACTTGTTTTAAAACTTGTTTTAAGACTTGAGTATGAGTATGAGGAGAGTTGAGTTTCATTTTTCAAAATGAATATATGGGAACTAAGTATTCCCAAGAGTAAATGTTTTTACATTTAAATGAGGAAGAACACTACAACAAATTCGATATTAGGGACAAATAGTTTCGTCATTTATAAATCATATTTTGTCACTAAAAATCTTGTGAGACGAAAAATAATTCGTCAATCAGTTGTCACTAAATGTGTCGCTAAAAGTATACTAAAACGATTTAGTGCTTTGTTGCTAAAAGTATTATATTAACTACAAAAAGAAAAATCGTCCCCAAATGTTTAAACATTTTTGACAAATTTATTTGCTGTAAAAAGTATATTTTTTTATAGTTAATAGTATGGTTTGTCACTAAAAAGGTTATTAATACCGACAAAATTATATCATCGCTAATTCTTTTACTTCAATCAGTGACAACATCAATTGTCTCTAAAGTTATATGTATTTTGTAGTTGAACAAAATCTAATTTCGTCACTAATGACTATATTTTATATACAAAAAAATATTTTGTTCTTAAAGTATTAATTAGGGAAAATTTATTATTATAAAAAAATGTTAATTTTCCTATTATCTCCCATCTCAATTTATTTTATCCCCTCCCCAGGAGCTCCCACACATTATGCTTTCTTAGGGACTCGAACTCACAACGTTAAGGTTGGAAGTGAGGAGTGCTTACCATCCAATCAACTCTCTCTTGTCTCACATTTTTATTTTATTTTTAACTTCATTCACTTCTTTCAAATTTAACTTTTGTAGATATAATATATTATATAATTATTTATACACATACACAAATGCATGAAATTTACCACCCACAAGTCATTCAAATGTAGATTATATTTTAATTAAACTGTATATTTTTTAAAATATCTTTAAATATATTCAGTACAATTCTGTCATTTTATTTATTTATATAAAATTTAAAAATTATTTAGTACAATTATAAATTTATATAAAATAAAACTTTCTATTTTATTAAAATAATTGAATAATTGGTTCAATTCGATCAGTAAATCAATTGTTTTGAAAAAATAATATCGATACCCATAACTATAGTACTTCATCATAGTATATTTGAAATCCTAGTTGATTCATTTCTATCTTTAGTGCTTTCATTTTTTAGTTTTATTTCGATTTTCACACTGATGGAAAAAGTTAATAGAAATTCATGAAATATTTCGCATCATAGTATATTTTAGTTTTATTTTGATTTTCACACTGTATAGTTGCTCTACGTACCTATGTGGAATTACTATTAAATATGTACATATTTTTAGAGAGAAGAAAATAGATTAACTTAGTCTATGCAATTTATCAATCACAAATCAATAGACACGCACAAAACTTAGCACCAAGACTTGAGATTTTTTTTTTATCGTCTTTATTGATGAAAGTGTATCAATTAAAAAACAAAAGTGTTAACCCAACAAATATTAGCGATCTAGTGGTAGAACCGTACCCCATTCATGGTACTTATAACCTGGATTGTATTTTTTAAAATGATGCATTTTATAATTGTGATTTAAGAAAATTGATGAATTGAACTTTTCACACTACAACATTTTAGGCTTTTAGCCACCCCAGTAAAGTGTAGCCTAAACTAGCAAAAAGTGTGGCCTTTGATAAAAGGCTACACTTTTGGACTTTAAGCAACACTTTTTAGGGGGTGGCCTAAAGAAGTGTAACCTTTGACATTAAGCCACGCTTTTTAAATGTCGCCATAACAGCTACACTTAAAAAGCATGGCCAAAGAGGTATAAGGGCACACTTTGTAGTGATTCATTAGCAACACCTTTTGTTTGATTATACTATACTTAAAAGTGTGGCCTTTGCTTTGTTATTGGTCACACTTAAAAAGTGTTGCCTTTAATATCTCATCTACAACAACACTTATAAAGTGTAACTTTTCTTATGCACAAGATAAAATTTGTAATCAGTAAGCCACACATTTGACGTCAATAAAACAACACTTTTGAAGTGTGGCAATGTTGTGTAGAATTTTATAGCCACAATTTTTTATTTTTAAGAATAATAATTTTATTTGCATACATTCAATAATCACATAATTAAATATATAAGTGATCTAAAGAACAAAATTAGCTAATAAATAAATTGAAGCTATATATTTCAAATAAACTTCGAGAAACATGTCTTATACAACCAATACTTAGAAAGTGATTGCTTAAAGTATCACGAGCCATTTTCAGAGACTTTAAACAATATTGTGCCTCATAAGTGTGCTGATTCTTCTCAAAATTTTCAATAAACTTTTCAGTCACTGGAATGGTGTTTGTGGCATCCAATGTGACAAGAGTAACTGGAATGCCTGAATGAATTACCTACAGCATAAGGGTACGACGACAGTTATTTACTATTAGGATTAGTTACCGCATATATCCAGTGAAAGGACTATTGATTTCTGTAATACCTAGTATGCAGCAAACGGATCCATAAAGAAATTGAACTCTGTGTAAGGGTTGCTTGTGTAATATGTGAATAAATTACCAATGTCGCCACACTGCTGAGGTTGGCAAGAGGAGCTGACATTTTGTGGACAACAACCTGTAGGATTCTTTGACCTTACACCACCTCCCATTATGTAAATGTGCTCTACATTTTTCATTAAATGTGGATTACTTAGGAGAAATTGCACAAAATTTGTATGTGATGCGATGAGAAAACAACTGTGGGACTAGATGAAATTGTGTTGATCATTACTTGCTGCAATGTTGGCTGTCGAAGAGGTGAATAATGTCTCTTCCCCTATTGATAAGTGAATTAACATGTTATGAAAACATTTTAAACTTAGCGGAACTAAGCAATCGAACTAAGCTCCTTCATCTAGTCATAGTAATTTCAAGAAGGATAGAACTGATCTTATCCTAAAAAATAGTTGCATTAGCGCCAAGTCTAGATATACACATTCAACACCTTCCGAAGTAAGGCCCTTCATTACATATATACAAGAATCAATTATAGAATTTGTGCAACACATATAGTGGTAAGGTCAACGTAGATTCTACCCTTCCCAAACCCCGCTTATGGGATTTCATTGGGAATGTTGTTGCTATATGCCATTTCATTGTGACTGTCAGACAACAAACAAAGACAAATTTAAGTAGGCAGTGGTCCTTGGTTGATTAAACGATATTCTGCCGTTACATTCAACCATACTGCAGACTGAAGTTCAAGTGTCTAATTCTGTTTCTTCTTGTGTAAAACCAGAGAAGATGCGATTAAGACAGCTAGACAACAATTCTAATAATGCGATTAAGGCAGCTAGACAAAGTAATCCTCCCTTCAGTTTTAATGCAAAATGGTACCTGTGGGAGGAAGCTCTTTCTGAATCCAAAATTAGAGTCGATATCCAAACGTCTTCTGGGACCCACAGGAATAGCTTGTCTGTATCTACAATAACCAGCTGTAGCATTTCCCTAACAAATCAGTGAAAAGTTAGCACACTAAAGAGTATACTTTATAAGTGTAGCCTATACGTTTAAAGAGTATACTTTATAAGTGTTGCCAATATTATCGAAGCCAAAAGTTAAAAACGTGGGCTACACTTTAAAAGCGTCCCCAAGAACATTTTAGGCAACACTTTACAAGTGTTGTCCAGATTTAGTGTGGCCGTAGGCCTAAAATGTTGTAGTGTCAGTTTTTACAAATCAACCGAATTCATTGGTTTTAATATTTTCCCTCGCCAATTAACGAATGGACTCTGTTTATTTCTTATTAAGCACTTGTATTATTCTTTTTGTAAGTTGTCACTTGTAATTATTAATAATTGTAGAAAAAAATTGTATTTAGCTATGAATTTTTTCGTAGAAAATAGTTTAATTATTCACTACAAATTTTAAGTCGTCGCTATTTAACACCTTACATATTTTGTGATAATTTTTTTGTTGTCACTAAATCACAGATTGATTAGAGACAATAAGATTTTTGTCACCAATTACTTATACTATTAGTTACGAAAATAAATGTCATAATTAAATCTAATTTTTTATAGCTAAAACTTATAATATTTAACTACGAACTCTAATTTGTCGATATTGTAACAACATATTTTTTTAGATGAAATTCTTTTGTGTCCAAAAATGAATCAATTTTAAGACAAAAAATAATTTGTCATGAATTAGATACATTATTAGTGACGAAATAGTTTATCACTGATAACTTTAAATTCGTGACTAACACTACTGAACAAATGGCACCAATTAATTTTTTTGTGGGAAACTTTAGTGGAAAAAACTTTGCTACGGATTTTTATATTTCGTCACTAAAAGTATGTGCCTCATGTATTTAAGCACGAAAAATAAATTTTGTCATTAAAAGCCAACAATTGGTGACGAATTTGATGTCGTAGCTAATAATTTCATAGTTGTATATCATATTTGTTGTAGTGGAAACCTTGCTTTCCAAATGAGTTCATGAGGCGTTTTGAGTATAATCTCTTTTAAGAGTATATTTTGAGTAATACTCTCAAAGTTTGAGGATGAGGAATTTTTTTAAAACATATGAGCATGAGTTATATTATTGGGTGTAGTATTGAGCACCGATATGGGGACGAGTTCTGACAACTCAAAGTCCTCATAAACCATGTGTGCCAATATGTGTAAAGGATCATTCTTTTTAGATGATTCCTTATTGCATTTTAAGCATAGCTTAGTGGATCCACTTAGTTGAGGATGTCTTATACTCCGGCAAGGTATAGGACAGTTCTGGCAGCATGGGCGAGACGCTATATCATCACATAGCTCATAGTGATGGCTGTCGGTTAGAGAATCTCCCAAATAAGAGTAAAGATGTCACAACCAAACCCACCGGGCCATGCGGGCACCCACTCTAACACCTAAGTAGGAGAACCCTCATATCCCAATAGTTAAACATGCGGAAATTTTTTAAAAAATAGAGATAAATATAAATATATGATTTTAAAACAATATCCTTAGACACACTTTCTGGTTAAAAACTTGTAAAGTAATTTAAAAACTCCCAAGGAACTAGTCTAAACAGGTACAAGAGCTACTAAGAGTACAATTGGACAAGATAAATAAAAGATACAACTCCCACCATGCAGAAGATAGAATAGAAGCTGCTGGAGAATTTCTTCGTCTTCACCTAAGGAAACATCACCAACCTGCATCCAGACTATGTCAAAAGACATAGCAAGAATAGTATCAGTACAAAACACACGTACTGGTAGGCGTCATCGGTCAACCCGATCCCCACCACATAACATAAGTAATCAACTAGTAAGATCATGAATTAACCACTCGCTTCTCTACCTTTACCCTCTCTTAGGATACATTCAAATTACGCTGGTACTCTGATTACTAACCACCTTCTTAATCAACCTACTTACCAGGTTCTTGTTGATAGCCTACCCATTCTAACACATTAACGAGAACCCAATTACACCCACAAACATTCCAACTAATCGCTCACGTCATACCTTTACTCCCTCGTTATCTTACACAATCATGGTCACATAGTACATTCTATCAAATCATTCTTACCACTAAACCCAATCTCTTTTCCCAAGGTGAAATCCACCTAAGCATATTTTATCACACACTCTAACTTTACTTGTCGCCACTACAACACCCGAAAAACCCTTGCTATCCATCACTCGCCCCTTGAACACTTTACCCTTCCACTATACCCAAACAACTCACTCAACACAAGAACAACCAAATCTAAGTCGTCGTAACATGTACCTACTAAGTGCAACATATATAGGTCAATACAACAAGATACTTACATCCATCTACGGAACATATACAATATCATCGACATGAAGAACAACAACGCATTTCACATTCCTCAGCATACACAATTTAAGCAAAGCATTGGTCCTCTCTTGGAACCCAAACCCAAACAGTTAGCACACCAGAACGTGGTACCCGATCTAATGAATTTACCGAAACGTGGCAATCGATCCCATAATTATGCCGGAATGTCGCAACCGATCCAAGTTAGTTATGCCGGAACATGGCAACCGATCCATTCAATACACCATAATAACAATCACAAGTATATCCTCAAAATCATATAAAATAATTCATGATTCATGGTGTTCGTCATTCATATATCCATATTTTACCATAAATGTGATCAACAATTCAACATTCGTATACCTACATGTATCACAATGAAGCCAGAACAACATACATCACTAAATCATGGAATCACCACCCTCACAAGGGATTATTCTTCAACACACCTCATATAAACCTTAATTTGACCATACTCGGCCCTAATTTGTCGTCTAGGGCTTGTTCCTGGGGTTTAAATCATAAATCATTTAGTGCGCGAAGGCTATGCATAAATCCTAATATCGATTCACATATATTACGCAGTGAGCACATATTTAAACTACTCAATTCATAAAACCTAGCCTACTTGGCCGCCAAGAAGCTACACGGAGTTTTGGTCTCTCGTTCTTGTTTTTGGAAATTGTGACGGTGATCTTGACCGAAAATTCACAATCCATTGACATCTTCACGCTAGAAATCTCTCTCTCCCTTCTTCCCAAGCTTAGAATAGCTTCTCTGAGGTTTCTAGGATGTTTTACGACTTATTTAGGTAATTTAGAAAGATGGAGAAAATAGGATTTCTCGTAATTTACATTCTGCCTCACCTATCCCACTGTGACGCCAGCTTACCCCGCTGTGGCACTGCCGCCCTAGCGGCATCTGGCCTGCTTTGGCGGGACAGTTGCCCAGATTTTTCCCAGATTTTGTTTCTTCTAAATAACAACGGTTTCGGGTCGTTACAATAAATACCGATTTACACCTCGTTCGTCTCCGAACGACTAGTGCATGGGACATCACATGCCCATTCTGATTTATTTTTAAATTAAGCATTGGTCCACTACGGGATCACGACGAATGACAACCTTTCACTTAATTAACACATGAAAGGGTTCTATACCCAACATACTAGGGGAATTTATACAGCCACAAATGAAGGGTCGAATGTATTTAAAATACACAGCTTGGCCCGCCAGGGCAGCAACCCTCCATCTAATACGGGTCACTGTGGCGAGAGATCTCCCGCTGAGGCAAGAGATCGGGTACAAAATAGGGGGGAAATGAAAATTTTCTCTTCCTATTCCCTCAAATTTTCTCCCAAAACCTCACAACTCAATTACTCAGAACGTCGAATCAAGGTAAACTTCTCGTCTCTAACACTCTTTACTTCATTACTAGATTAAACAACAATTGCATGCTGCTATTTGAGTGTCTAGAATCGGTTTTGGGGTGGTTATTTCAAAATTGAACTAGGTTGCTTGATTGATATAATAAACTTAGCATGGGCATTTCCTTTACGTTCCCACAACGTCCTGGCCGTAAGGATTTCGTAAACATACGGTTAAATTGATACAAAATGGGTGGGGAAAAGTTGAAGGTTCTCTTGGTGCAAAACTCCAATTTAGGTCTCATTTAGGAGTTATTTTGCCGATATAATTGCACATTTAGGTTCTAGGGCAGTTAAATAACTCTGATCTGCTGAAATTCTGTCAAAAATGAGGGGTTTTAGGACGGAAGAACGCCATTGTCGCGCCTGGTGTTCGACCCAGTTGAAGGCCGCTCTGGCGGCCTTTATCCTACTATGGCAGCCTTCTTAACCCTGCCAAAGAGGGAGTATGGCCGCTATGGCGGGATACGCCGGGCAGTGGCCTGGCCTTTAACACATATTTTTCTCTCATTTTTATTTTAGCCTCATCCAACTATCCCATCGTGTTCTAACTAATATTCAACTTATTGAAGGCTCTCTAAATGGCAGATCAGAATGATGAACACTTACCATTCGTCTGATTTCCTGATGCCAAGAACCGGTTAAGGCATCACGACGACCACAACACAGGGTTCTGTTGTGAGTGGGGTTTTGTATTACTCAAGCTAGAGGAGAAGGCACCTGCATTTCATTCCTGCCTGATGGAATTCGGATGGGCTCCGCTGACTGAGGCTCCCCCAGATGCATGTTCCGCTTGGGTGAGGGAGTTTTATGCCATCCACCCTACCGTCTACTGGGATGACTCTTACTTTGTCATCCGTGTACGGGGAGTCGACATCCCTTTGGATTGGCTGAGAGACACTCTAGTTGAGCTTGCGTGTCGGGATCAGGTATACTGGGCTACTACGGAGGATATTACTAGCACGAATTGGTCACCCGCTGCTAAGAGGTGGCTACACTTGGTGACTAGGAGGATCCGCCCGTCGGGCAACCGCACAGACGTGAACTTTCCACAGGCTCTGGTGGCGGCGTGCACTATACAAGGTATTCAGTTAAATGTGGGGCGCAGATCATTTCAGAGTGGAAGATGTTCTACCGGGGTATCAAGAAGGATTTCTTTCTACCGGGACTCATTACTGCGCTGTGCAAGCGGGCAGGAGTGCCACTTTTTGACGCTGATGAAGTACTTCCTACGGATCCCCCCTTTTACCTTATTTTGGTCAGACAGGGCTCTACTTCTAAGAGCAAGAGGAGGAGGACGGGCAGGGCTAGCAGTAGCAAGACGGCCGTGGATTCAGACGACGAGGACCCACTCTCCGGTGCACGAGTCGAAAAGGATATGGAGGCTGTAGGTAAGAGGATGGGGAGCGCCAATGCCGACTTCACTCCAGTTCCACCCAGCACTACCCTCGAGGTCGATATGCTTCGTCACCAGCTACGCCAGGAGAAGAGAAAGGGTGTGGAGAGGGATCGCCAGATGGCCCGGAAGTGGAACACTATTAAGGCCATTTTTTCTTGTGTTTCCCCTGGCAATGAGATTCCCCAAATCAATACGAAGGACTACACGTAGTTCACTATGCTAAATGAGGCTTGGGCTGGTGTGATACCCCTAGAGGACCTTTACTCCGACGTGGACACCACCCAGTTTGAGGGTTCCTGATCTGAATGTTACTTCGCCCTTTTGGCTTGTAATTTCTTTTTACAACTTTATCTTTCGACCCGCTTAAGTTTTTGTAAGCATAAGGATGCTCATCGTTGCTACTTGATGCAGCCTTATATTAAATCTTAAGGTGTTATGATCTATTACCTCTGTTGCTGAACACTAATTGACTGGTAAGGGTGAATTTGGATACCATTCGGGGTCTGAAATTATGGTTAGGAAAAATAGGGGAGGCAGGGTTAAGGTTCTTCCTTGCCCTGTCCCGCTCTAACGGGAAAAATTCCACCCTGGCGGTCCCGCCCTGGTGGAAATAATCCCGCCCCAACCGTCAAAATGGAAACAGAACCTGGCCAAAAATTTTCTGGGGTTTTCCGATTTTCTAAAATTTCCCAACGATTCTAGATTTACCGAGAACTTTTAGGATACTCCTCCTACTAGGAAAATCATTGTCTACTCTCAATCAGTTCCATAATATACGAACCAAAATTTATCCACCTTATTTTAACACTATAACCCACACATCCCCAGGATACACCCAAACATTTACAACTTGCAATATTTACCCCAATTGGACAACTTGCACACAATAAGGTTCAGATAAATATTTATAGTACACATAATCACATCATCGCATTCAACAAGTCTAACTTTACATTTACAGTTAATTCAACCAACAAGACGCATGCATTCACAATTCACAAAAGACAATGCACATACAATCTTAGTTTATTAGTTAGTTCGTTCCATAGATGATCATTACTGGTCATCCATGCCCATTTCAGCCCCTAAGGCTAGATACCAATTGGAAACTTCCCAGTTCCAATTAACCTTGCTTGTGTTCCTTCAGTCGTGACCACAACGTTTGGTTCACTTCGTTGAGATACCAATTGGACTAAACTCACACCACAAGCGACACTTCGCACGAAAGGAGAGAATGAGTGGAAAAATATCCTAGAATGCTTCCTAGATTCCTGAGGATTAGATGTGGACTTCAACACATCAATCCACAGGAGTCTAGTCCACATTTTGATCTTGTAGTGGGAGACCGGTAACCTAGGCTCTGATAATAATTTTTCACGACCCAAACCACCGAGCCGTGCGGGCTGGCCCTATAACACCTAAGTAGGTGAACCCTCATATCCCAATTGTTAAACATGCGGAAAATTTTAAAGAAACAGAGATAATTATAAATATATGATCTTAAAACAATATCCTTAGACACACTTTTTGGTTAAAAACTTGTAAGTAATTTAACAACTCCCAAGGATCTATTCTAAACAGGTACAAGAGCTACTAAGAGTACAACTGGACAAGATAAATTAAAGACACAGCTCCTACCATGTGGAAGGAAGAATAGAAGCTGCTAGAGAATTTCTTCGTCTTCACCTAAGGAAACATCACCAACATGCATCCAGACTATGTCAAAAGACATAGCAAGAGTAGTATCAATACAAAACACACGTACTGGTAGGCATCATCGGTCAACCCGATGCCAACCACATAAAATAAGTTATCAACTAGTAATATCATGAATTAACCAATCGCTTCTCCACCTTTACCCTCTCTTAGGATATTTCAAATTAACCCAGTACTCTAATTACTAACCACCTTCTTAATCAACGTACTTACCAGGTACTTGATCATAGCCTACCCGTTCTAACACATTAACGAGAACCCAATTACAACCACAAGCATTTCGACTAGCCGCTCACGTCATACCATTACTCCCTCGTCATCTTACCCAATCATAGTCACATAGTACATTCTATCAGATCATTCTTACCACGAATCCCAATCTCTTTTCCCAAGGTGAAAACCACCTAAGGATATTTCATCACACACTCTACCTCTACTTTTCCCCAGTACAACACCCGAACAACCCTTTCTATCCAACACTCGCTCCTTGAACACTTTGCCCTTCCACTATACCCAAACAACTCGCTCAATACAAGAATAACCAAATCTAAGGCATAACATGTACCTACTAAGTGCAACATATATAGGTCAATAAAACAACATACTCACATGCATATACGAAACATATACAATATCATCGACTTGAAGAACAACAACGGATTTCATATTTCTCAGCCTATAAAATTTAAGCAAATCGTTGGTCCTCTCATGGAACCCAAACCCAAAAAGTTAGCATACTGGCGGCTTTTATTCCGCTATGGTGTCCTTCATAACCCCGCCAAAGCGGGAGTATGGCCACTGTGGCGGGATACACCAGGTAGTGGCCTGACCTTTAACACAAATTTTTCTCTCATTTTTATTTTAGCCTCATCCAACAATCCCATCGTGTTCTAACTTATATTCAACTCATTGCAGGCTCTCTAAATGGAAGATCATAATTACAAACAGTTACCCTTCGTTTGATTTCTCAATGCAGCGAGCCGAGAAAGGCATCACGACAACCGCAACACAGGGTTCTGTTGCGAGAGAGGTTTTGTATTACTCAAACTAGAGGAGAAGGGCCTGCATTTCATGCCCGCCTGATGGAATTCGGATGGGCTCCGCTGACTGAGGCTCCCCCTGATGCACGTTCCACTTGGGTGAGTAAGTTTTATGCCATCCTCCCTACCGTCCGCTGGGATGACTCTTACCCTGTCATCCATGTCTGGAGAGTCGACATTCCTTTGAATTCCACCCCCATCAATGAAGTACTACAGTTGCCCGATGTCTCGAATGCGGAATTCAAAGGCAAGTTAAGGGAGATGGATCTGGAGTGGCTGAGAGACACTCTGGTTGAGCCTGTGCGCCAGGATCAGGTATATTGGGCTACTGCTGAGGGTATTGTTAGCACAGATTGGTCACCCGATGCTAAGAGGTGGCTACAATTGGTGACTAGGAGGATCCACCCATCGAGCAACCGCACAGACGTGAACTTTCCTTGGGTTCTGGTGGAGGCGTGCGCTATATAGGGTATTCAGTTAACTGTGGGGGCGCAAATTATTTTAGAGTGGAAGATGTTTTACTGGGGTAACAAAAAGGCTTTCTTTCTACCGAGACTCATTATTGCATTGTGCAAGCAGGCGGGAGTACCAATTTTTTACTCTGATAAGGTACTTCCTATGGATCCCCCCTTTCACTCTCTTTTGGTCAGACATGGCTCTACTTCTAGGAGCAAGAAGAGGAGGACGGGAAGGGCTAGCAGCAGCAAGGCAGCCATGGATTCAGATGACGAGGACTCACTCTTAGGTGCACGGGTCGAAGAGCATATGGAGGCTATACAGAAAAGAATGGGGAACGTCTATCCCGACTTCACTCCAGTTCCACCCAGCACTGCCCTAGAGGTTGAGATGCTCCATCGCCAGCTACACCAAGAGAGGAGGAAGGGTGTGGAGAGGGATCGCCTGATGGCCCGGATGTGGAAGACTATTAAGGCCATCTTTTCTTGTGTTGCCCCTAGCGAGGAGATTCCACAACTCGATCCGAAGGAATACACACAGTTCTCCATGCTGAATGAGGCCCGTGCTGGCGTGATACTCCCAGAGTACCTTTAGTCTGACGTGGACACCACCCAGTCTAAGGGTTCCTGATCTGACTGTTACTTCGCCCTTTTTGCTTGTAATTTTTTTTTTGACAACTTTGTTTTTATCTTTCGACCCACTTAAGTTTTTGTAAGCACAAGGATGATCTTCGTTGCTGCCTGATGCAACCTTATATTAAATCTTAAGGTGTTATGATCTATTACCTCTGTTGCTGAACACTGATAGACTGGTAAGGGTGAATTCGGATACCATTAGGGGTCTGAAATTGTGGTTAGGAAAAACAGGGGGGTAGGGTTGAGGTTTTGCCTCGCCCTGTCCTGTTCTGACGGGAAAAATCCCACCCTGGCGGAAATAATCGCGTCCTAACAATCAAAACGGAAACAGAAGCTGGCCATAAAATTTCTGGAGTTTTTCGCTTTTCTAAAATTTCCCAAAGGTTCTAGCTTTACCCTGAACTTTTAGGATACTCCTCCCACTAGGAAAATCATTGTCTACTCTCAGTCAATTCCATGATATACGAACCAAAATTTATCCACCTTATTTTAACACCACAACCCACACATCCCCAGGATACACCCAGACATTTACAACTCGCAATATTTACACTAATTGGACAACATATTGCACATAATAAGGTCCATATACATATTTATAGTACACGTAATCGCATCATCGCATTCAACAAGTCCAACTTTATATTTACATTTAATTCAACCAACAATACGCACATATTCACAATTCACAAGAGTCAATGCACAGACAATTTCAGTTCATTAGTTAGTTTGTTCCATAGATGACCATTACTCGTCATTCATACCCTTTACAGCCCCTAAGGCTAGATACCAATTGGAACCTTCCCAGTTCCAATTAACATTGCTTGTGTTCCTTCAGTCGTGACCACAACATTTGGTTCACTTCGTTGAGATACCAATTGTAATCGGGAGATACCAATTGGACTCAACTCATACCACAAGTGACACTTCGCACGAAAAGAGTGAATGAGTGGAACAATTTCCTAGAATATTTCCTAGCTTCCTTAGGATTAGATATGGACATCAACACACCAATATACAGGAGTCTAGTCCACATTTTGCTTTTGTACTGGGAGACCGGTACCCTAGGCTCTTATACCAATTTTTTCACGACCCAACCCATCGGGCCGTGCGGACACCCACTCTAACACCTAAGTAGGAGAACCCTCATATCCCAATTGTTAAACATGCGGAAAATTTTAAAGAAACAAAGATAATTATAAATATATGATTTTAAAACAATATCCTTAAACACAATTTTTGGTTAAAAACTTGTAAAGTAATTTAACAACTCCCAATGATCTAGTCTAAATAGGTACAAGAGCTACTAAGAGTACAACTGGACAAGATAAATAAAAGACACAACTCCCAACATGCAGAAGGAAGAATAGAAGCTGCTGGAGAATTTCTTTGTCTTCACCTAAGGAAACATCACCAACCTGTATCCAGACTATGTCAAAAGACATAGCAAGAGTAGTATCAATACAAAACACACGTACTAGTAGGCATCATCGGTCAACCCGACGCCCACCACATAACGTAAGTAATCAACTAGTAAGATCATGAATTAACCACTCGCTTCTCCACCTTTACCCTCTCTTAGGATACATTCAAATTGCCCAGTACTCTAATTACTAACCACCTTATCAATCAACCTACTTACCAGGTTCTTGATCATAGCCTACCCGTTCTAACACATTAACGAGAACCCAATTACAACCATAAGCATTTCGACTAGCCGCTCACGTCATACCATTACTCCTTCGTCATCTTACCCAATCATAGTCACATAGTAATTCTATCAGATCATTCTTACCACGAATCCCAATCTCTTTTCCCAAGGTGAAATCCACCTAAGAATATTTTATCACACACTCTACCTCTACTTTTCCCCATTACAACACCCGAACAACCCTTTCTATCCATCACTCGCTCCTTGAACACTTTGCCCTTCCACTATACCCAAACAACTCGCTCAATACAAGAATAACCAAATCTAAGTCATAACATGTACCTACTAAGTGCAACATATATAGGTCAATACAACAACATAGTCACATGTATATATGGAACATATACAATATCATCGACATGAAGAACAACAACGCATTTCACATTCCTCACCCTACACAATTTAAGCAAATCATTGGTCCTCATATGGAACCCAAACCCAAATAGTTAGCATACCAGAATGTGGTACCCAATCTAATGATTATGCCGGAACATGGCTCTCGATCCCATAATTATGCCAGAATGTGGCAACCAATCCCATAGTTATGACGGAGCGTGGCAACCGATCCAAGTTAGTTATGATGAAAGGTGGCGACCGATCCATTCAACACACCACAATCACAATCACAAGTATATCCTCAAAATCATATAAAACAAATCATGATTCATGGCTTTCATCATTCATATATCCATATTTTACCATAAGTGTGATCAGCAACGCAACATTCGTATACCTACACGTATCACAATGAAGCAAGAACAACATACATCACTAAATCATGGAATCACCACCCTCACAAGGGATTATTCGTCAACACACCTCATGCAAACCCTAAATCGACCATACTCAGCCCTAATTCATCGTGTAAGGCTTCTTCCTAGGGTTTAAATCATAAATCATTTGGTGCAAGAAGGCCTACGCATAAATCCTACTATCAATTCACATATATTATGTAGTGAGCACAAATTTAAACTACTTAATTCATAAAACCTAGCCTACCTGGGCGCCAAGCATCTGCACAGAGTTTTGGTCTTTGATTCTTGTTTCTGGAATTTGTGACGGTGATCTTGATCGAAAATTCACAATCCATCGACATCTTCACTCTAGAAATCTCTCTCTCCGTTCTTCCCGAGATTAGAATAACTTTTCTTAGATTTTTAGGGTGTTTTACGACTTATTTAGGTATTTCAGAAAGATGGAGAAAATAGGATTTCTTATAATTTACATTCTGCCTCGCCTATCCCGCTGTGGCGCCGCCACCCTAGCGGCATCTGACCCCCTCTGGCGGGACAGTGGCCTAGATTTTTCTTGAATTTCGCTTCTCCTAAATAACGATGGTTTCGGGTCGTTACAAAAGACTTATTTTTGTATTTTTAAATACATTAAGTTATTATCTAATGTTTTAAAAGATTTTTTTATAATGCATCATTATTTTTGCTTTTATATTGAACTGAGTTGAGTATTTCTGAGTTTGAGTTTCTTTGAGTCTCTTTTTGTATCCTTGAGTTGAGGTGAGTATGGTTTCTTTTTATTAGTTCAAGCTTGCACGTTGTGTTCAACGTTCCCCTTACATGCTTATACATTTCCTGTACTAATGCCTTTTGGCTTGCATAGTTCAAGATACATATACAGGTAACCAGGGTCATCAACCGGTGCTCCATTGATCGAGTCGAGCTCTAGATTTGCTTAGTGAGCCTCATTGCTTCCGGAGGATTCCCATTTACTTTTTAGTTTGGTTTTGTTAGGATGTTGAGGGTCTTCTCCCGACGTCCATAAGAGTTATTAGAGGCTTCATAGAAAATAGAATTTTGGGAAGTCTGTTTCATGTTAAATTGTTATTATTCTAGACTTGAGTTGCCACTTTTGGCCAATTGAATGTTTTTAAACACTTTGAGTTATTCATGTTGAGACTTTTGAGAAACGTTTACTTTTGAGTTTATTTATCATTGAGTAAGTCTTCCGCTGAGAGTTGAGCCAGGCCAAGGGGTTTCTCGAGGCCAGTAATGGTTCTCGAGTGCCAGTTACGTCCAGTGTGTAGGCTCGGGGTATGACAAACTTATTATAAGAGCACAGAGTTCAAGAGTCCTAGGGTTTCTATGAAGCCGTGTCTATAGAGTCTTAGTTATCAGAGTGAAGTGCGCCACATCTATAATTAGGAGGCTATGACATTTACGAACTATCCCACTCCTTTCATACTCTTTTCGTGTGATAGAGTCCATCCCTATAAAAGTTTCTTTCAAATTCATGCTTGCACGTATCTTTCAAATCATGCCTCCATGAAGAGCTGTTTGAGGTCTTCCTGCTAGGAGGAATGTTGATCCTTCGAATCAAGGGGTACCGAATGCACCAAAACTACAACCCCGGGGAGAGGTCACTAATGTTGAGTTCTGGGATGCTATCTGGATGTTGAGTTAGGT
This sequence comes from Solanum okadae, assembly GCA_036553675.1. Taxonomy (NCBI): domain Eukaryota; kingdom Viridiplantae; phylum Streptophyta; class Magnoliopsida; order Solanales; family Solanaceae; genus Solanum; species Solanum okadae. Next base: position 21,940,707 of record CM071687.1, read on the forward strand.
TGTGAACAACCAAGCTGGACAATAAAGACGGAATCGACAGGATGTGGCTAATATATCGAGGATCCGTAAGTTCTTAAGGATAAATCCTCCAAACTTCACCAGTTCATGTGTCACTGAGGATCCCAAAAACATTGTGGATGAGTTGCAGAAAGTGTTTGAGGTGATGCATGTTGTAGATGCTGAGCATGTGGAACTAGCTGCATAGCAGCTGAAGTGTGTTTCTAGAGTCTGGTACGATCAATTGAAGAAGAGTAAAGCTGATGGTGCACCAATTATGAGCTGGGATGTGTTCGAAGAGGCCTTCATGTGACGTTTCTTTTCACGTGAACTGAAAGAGGAAAAGGTAAGAGAATTCCTCACTCTTAAGAAGGAATCCACGAGTGTGCATGAGTATAGCCTTAAGTTCACTCAAATGTCCCGCTATACTCCCGAGATGGTTGCTGACATGAGGAGCAGGATGAGTCTATTTGTGTCTAGGTTGTCTCACTTGTCAAGTAAGGAGGGCAAGACAACTATGCTGATAGGATACATGGGCATAGCCAGGCTTATGATCCATATGCAATAGGTTGAGAAGGATAAGCTGAGAGATGAGTTCGGGCAGCAGAAGAGTAATGCAAATCGGTCATCTTTTCAACAAAATCCAAATGGACCTGCTCCATCATCTACTAGTGCACCTGCACCAAGGAATAAATGTGAGTTTATGAATCAAAATTCTCAGAAATTCAGGGTTAGACCTGCACAATCTCAAGGTAGTATGACATAAGAGGGTAATAGGACTCCTGCATGTGTTTAGTGTGGTAGGAACCACCCATGAGCGTGTCGTGATAGCTCCAATGGTTTCTTCTAGTGTGGTCAAGTAGGTCACTTCATGAGAGAGTGCTCTAAGAACTGGCAGGGTAATGGTAATAGGGGCAATAAAGCCCAATCTTCTTCAGTGGCTCCGCCATACAGAGCTGAACCTAGAGGAGCTACTTCAGGGACAGGCGGAGGAGAAAATCGTTTATATGCTATTACTAGTGGCCAAGAGCAAGAGAATTCACATGATGTTGTCTTTGGTATGATCAAAATCTTTACGTTTAATGTATATGCATTGCTTGATCCAGGTGCGAGTCTATATTTTGTGACTTCATATATTGCTATGAGATTTCATATCCTTTCTCAGTTGATTGTAGAACACCCACACATTGGAAGAAACCCTAGCTTAGATTGGGGTTCTTCTTCACAAATTAGGGGGGAAATCTTAGGGCTCTATGGGTGGAATAACCCATAAATGAAAAGCTAAACATACCTTAATTCAAAGTCCTACTAAGCTTAGATTGGGGTTCTTCTTCACAAATTAGGGGGAAAATCTTAGGGCTCTATGGGTGGAATAACCCATAAATGAAAAGCTAAACATACCTTAATTCAAAGTCCTACTAAGCTTGCTTCAATGGTGAGATTCGTCCTACCCTCCCTCTCTTTCTAGAGAGAGAAATATTCTCTGCAGAGGATGAAGTAGGTTTTATTTTCTTCTTCTTCTTCTTCTTCTTCTTCTTAGGTTTTCTAGAGAGAGATATATTCTCTGCAGAGGATGAAGTGGATTTTATTTTGATTCTAGGGAAAGTGACTTAAATGAGGTAAACTTAGGTCTAATAAGCTTATATAGTTGCTAGGAAAGGAATAAAATAATGTAGGGTCAAATTTGGTAAAGAACTAAGGGCCCTTAATGTTTTAACTTAAAAATTACAAAGCTTCACGACTTACCTCGCCCTTTGACCCCATGGCTCGCCAAGGGCACTAGGCGACTCGCCAAGTGGATCTTTGGCTCGCCCAAATTTCCAGCAAGCTCTATAATGGACCAGTTCCCTTAGGTGATCTAGGGGATCAATGGGAGGTTCACCAAGTAGGTTGGTGAGCTATGACTTAGCTCGCCCTTTGGTCCAGCACCTAGGCCAAAAGGGCAGTCCACTAGATGACCTTAGGTGCCCTTTGGCGCATCGCCAAGTGCCTTGAGCGATGAAGCTTCCCAATCGCCAACTAGGCACCTAGGAGAACAAGTTCTCTTTCACTTTTCCTTGATATCTTAGGCCCTTGAAACCCTATACCATTCCATAGATAGTATTCTAAACTACGGGGTCTAACACATATCTTGACGTTCAACTACTAAGCCCCTCATTCAAAGTACAGAAAGTCTCATCTACGACTCTATTTCACATACATCAAACCTTAGAACCCTAGCTTGTGGCTCTAGTTTGGTCTACTAGTTTTTGGGGTGTTACAATATCTCCCCCTTTGGAACATTCTTCCTTGAATGACTGTTCTAAACACTCCTTAAAAGAAACGACTCTAGACTAGCAGCCCGTCATGCATGCAACATATCTAATGCACATAAACAAAGAGGAAAACTCCAATTCCTTTTAAACATACACAATACAACTCAAGGCATGATACTCTCATAACTAGTCATGCTCAAGGAGGAACTAACATCTCCTAGTCACAACATGCTCAACATACTCTCATGGAGATTATATGCAACTCTACTCAATGCATTACAACCTAAGGAAACAATGCAAATAAGTTATTTCTAACAAGACCTAATCATTCTCATGAGCATGCGTATGAGAAAAATCATAACAACACATAATCACATATAACCTTATTAGGTAGGCACACTATCTCCCCTTGGGAGTAAGCCCACACATGCTTTTCTAAACATCATTCATAGCAAGGACAACATCAAGTCCAAAAATAACAAGTCATAAAAGACAAGAAATCTTAAAATTTACAAAGGCATAAAACACATACCGAAAAGGACATGAGGAGATCACTCTTGATCATCCTTGGATTGGAGAGCATAAAATATATTCCTCTTTGGAGGCTCAACATCCTCACTACTAGAGGCAACTTTCTTCTCCTCCCTACCCTTAGCCTTAAGAACTGGGCAATCTCTCATTCCCACTACAACTCTCAAGGTGGAAATTTCTAGAAATCACTAATTCATGAACATCAAGGATACTCAACGACCTTGCTACCTAAGCACATCACCTCCCCCTTGGAAGCAAACCTATTCAAACTCTTTTAGGCATCACTAAACCTTCACATCATCACACAAAAATGATTCTAAACCAAGGTGAATTACACTTCTACCCTTCTTAGAGGATTCTATTCACTCAACTCACCAAGGCATTTCTCAAAACACAATATTCAACCAATCCATCAACATACTTCAAAAATCTATCATGACTAAGTCGGATTCTAGCAACAACCAAGCTAAACCTCATAAACACCTTGCTAGGTAGGCACACTATCTCCCCCTTGGAGTATGCCTACACAAACTCTTCTAAACATCTTCATAACATAAAGGCAATAATAAAGCATCATCCATACTAAAGACAACATCAAAGTCAACCATCTCAAATTTTACCAAGTCACACAACCATAATTAGCATCTCAACCAACCTTTCTCCCTCGCTCCTTGTAGCATAAACACTTCTAATAGTCACATCCTAAAGACAGTCGAATGAGACATAAGAGAGAGAGCTTATAGATCTATGGCACGACTTGGAGAATGAAGAAGTGAGATTTTTCCTAAGCATCCAATAGCCTCAAATTCATAAATGTGTCGCGACTCATACCCATGAACACTACGAGGTACTTTATTAAGTAAGTCTTAGTTCAATTATTCTTTAGAACATGTGTTAGTTCATTGGATATGGAGATTGCTACTAGAAACCTTAACTCAACTACGTGAAGGCTTCCATCTCATGACACCTAACATTGGGAAAACCCACACTCTACTACGTAAGAGTTGCCCCTTTAACTTGGAAAGTCCTCACATCAACTAGGTGTGGCTCTCCTTTCTTCTTGGAGTTCGGACCCTATCTTGTGTGACACTCCATCTCATATTCAATATCCACTTGGAGCCAAGCATACACCCCAAGGTTTACTTATCAAGCCTAGCTTAACACTCATCTCCTTGACAATCAATCCATGTTCAAATGGTTCTATCACTTCATACTTCAAGCATTCATAAGGTAGGTTAGGTTAGTATATGCCTTTCACCATAATTGTACCTATTAGACTCTATTTTCACTTAGACTTTACTCTCAAAGCCTTAACATATATAATCAATCATATTAGCCTTCAAAATTCATAACTAGGAGTCTTCACTCTTTAAAACTTTACAACACGTAAGCATCTTATGAACCTATATTTCAAGGCATTCATTCACACTCTTCATTACTAGGTGATTCTAACCACAATTCATCCTAAAGGTTCAATTTCAACATTACATGCCAAGATTCATCATATACAATAGAGTCTAGTTCAATTCATAATCATTTGATCCTAAATTTGATCAATTACTACTCATGACATTGGTTAAGGAAGATTGCTCATGAACCTTCGATGTCACCTCTAATGGCAACTCACAAAACATCACATTCATCAATTAAACTAGGGTTAACCATTGAAATCACATAATTTTGTCATATTATCTCAATTTAATGCTAAATAAACCATAAATAAGTATTATCCAACCATTTGGAGTCATACCCAACTATACCCACACTTTGGAAGAAACCCTAGGTTAGATTGGGGTTCTTTTTCACAAATTAGGGGAAATATCTTAGGGCACTCTATGGGTGGAAGAACCCATAGATGAAAAGCTAAACATACCTTAATTTAAAGCCCTACTAAGCTTGCTTCAATGGTGAGATTCTTCCTACCCTCCTTCTCTTCGTCTCCTTCTGCTTCTTCTTCTTAGGTTTTCTAGAGAGAGAAATATTATATGTAGAGAATGAAGTGGGTTTTGTTTTGATTCTAGGGAGAGTGACTTAAATGAGGTAAACTTAGGTATAATAAGCTTATATAGTTGCTAGGAAAGGAATAGAATAATGTAGGGTCAACTTTGGTAAAGAACTAAGGCCCCTTAACGTTTTAACTTAAATATTACCAATCTTCACGACTTACCTGGCCCTTTGCACCCCCATGGCTCGCCAAGGGCACTAGGCGACTCGCCAAGTGGACCCTTGGCTCGCCCTAGCAAGCTCTATAATGGGGCAGTTCCCTTAGGCGATCTAGGGGGTCAATGGGCGATTCGCCAAGTAGGTTGGCGAGCTATGACTTAGCTCGCCCTTTGGTCCAGCACCTATGCCGAAAGAGCAATACACTAGGTGACCTTAGGTGCCCTTTGGGGCATCTCCAAGTGCCTTGGGTGATCAAGCTGCCCAATCGCCAACTAGGCACCTAGGAGAGCAAGTTCTCTTTCACTCTACCTTGATATCTTAGACCCTTGAAACCCTATACCATTCCATAGATAGTCTTCTAAACTACAGGGTCTAACACGTATCTTGATGTTCAACTACTAAGCCCCTCATTCAAAGTACAGATAGTCTCATCTACGACTCTATTTCACATACATCAAACCTTAGAAACCTAGCTTGTGGCTCTAGTTTGGTCTACTAGTTTCCGGGGGTGTTACAAGTGTTTTGAATTCATGAGTTTTATGTGTATTTTGAACTAAATTGGGCTGTTTAATATTCCCTACCCTTTTCATGCTCAATTCAGCCATCATTCGAGGACGAATGATTCCAAAGGGGAGATATTGTTACACCGTGAAAATTTCTAAGTTAATCCCTGAAGCATTCTTTAATTGCATGTAAAGTCGTAGTGGGTGATTCTTAAAATGCTCATGTGTAAAGTTCAATTATTTAGTGTTGGAACGGTTTAGGATATGAATTAAGGTCGCAAGAACCCCTAGCACAAAATTGAGTTGAAAACTTCCTTACCAATTAAGTTTTGACATAAGATTCAACTTTCGTTAACTTCAAACGATCATATCTCCTATCTCATAATTATTTAGGTGGCCTATGAACTATCAAATGGAACTACTATGATTCCTCTTTCCAACGCCTTTAAGTTTGCCTCATTTCGAGATTGGAGTAAAGAGTTATGATCATTTAACTAAAGACTGTCATATTAGAAAAAAGATGACGGCAGCCCTTACGGGCGGTAAACTACATGACGGTCCGTCAGCTGCCCATCAACTTTGAAGAAATTTCTGTGTTTTAGGGTATTTTGATGCTGACAGGTGATGGGTAGACATTCTAGTGATGGGCCGTCACAACCTCTATGAAGCGCGGCTGGGGTTTGTGTTTTTTATTTATTAAGGGTATTTCAAACTTTTCCCATCCATTCTAAGCCTAAATCCTAACCCTCTTACACCTAGTTAAGTGTTAAACATCCTTTTTAAATTCTTTAACACTTCAAATCATTATAGTAAGGTTCCAAGAGGAGAAAAAGCTAGGTTCCGAGCGTTCTTCAAGTTTCCATTAATTTCACCAAGAACTTTGTTCTTCCCAGGTATGTAAGGCTATCATAGCATTGGACTAGTCGTCCTAACGCCCTACATCTACTTTCAAACCAGTAAAAGAGTAATATACGATTTTTGTCTTTGATTTCGAGTATTCTTAAGATAAGTAGCATTGTTGAATTCCAATTTATATTCCCAATTGTTAAGTTGTTGTATATCATATATTGATATTTTTGAATTGGTTGTTCATGTCTAGTTTCCAACATGAACCTTATTATTGAGTTATTTATTAAGAAATTCTTTAGACCAATCATTGTCTTAAATTGATTTATGAGAAAAGTAAAGAGGAGTTTCGAGTAGAGTCTGAAAATATGTTTTAAGAGAAAGTATAAGGGGAATAAGTATTTTCCAAAGATATCATTTTTAATGTGAGAAAAGAGAAATTTTGATTTATAAAATGTGTTTATGAGTTTAGAGATATTTCAGAGCAATTACCTTTTTTATGAGGATAGTTTGAGAAATTATTTCAAACTATAGAATGAGTGTGTTTTATATATTTGAGCATGAGTAAATGTCATTGGGAGTAGTATTGAGAATCGATATGGGGATGAGTTCAAAAAACTCAAAATCCTCATAAAGCATATCTTCCCAATATGTGTTTAGGATCATAATGTTTAGATGAATCCTTATAGCTTAGTGGATCCACTTAGTAGAGAGGTTCTATACCCTGGCACGGTATATTTCAGAATAGTTTAAACAAGAAATATTGTGCCTTACATCTATAACTTGAAAGTTACTTTGTTTACTCTAATATTATGAAGATTATGCATGTGAATATATAATTACTTAGCTGGTTCTTTATTTGCTCCCTTATCATGTTGTATTTTGCTGTTATTTTTTCTTGCTACGTTCTTACAAACACTTACTTACGTCATGTAATAGGTGATAAATCTTTTTATCCAATGTCACCATAACCAAAGTCATCATAAAAAACAAACATATTTAGTACCATAGAAATTGATGCTGCTACAGTTAAGGGTCTATTCTCTTTACATTTAATTTCTTTATTCCTTATTCAATGCACACACTAAAACATATTTGCGGTACCACTCCAAAATAGTGATAAAACTCAATAAAGATAGAGAAAACTAATGCACGATTATAACGTATTAGTTGGTATTTCACTATATTATGTTCTAACTTCTTTTTTTGTGTGAAGGTAAGTAGTACCTAGTATATTTTCTTTAAGATGTTGTACTAATATAACTTTCTACAAAGATAACCGGTTGTAATATTCAAAGTAAAAGAGAAATAGTGAAATCATGCATGTGGGGCTTGTGCTGAACACGGATTATGGCCAATCTATAATATATATAAACAATGTAAAAATTATTGTGTTTGTATCCAATTTAAGTACTTAAATTTTATATTAATTTATTTTGAAAAAATCAGTGATATAGGGTAATAAGAAGACTAAATGAACAAAAAATAATTAACATGCTCCAAATTTACCATAAGTAAAATCAAGACTAGATTCTTATATTACACTAATCTTGGACCTTTGACTTGAATAAAAAAAAAATTTAATAGGCTTCTTGCGTTAACAAAACTTTTGTTAGTATATATAGGCACACAAAATAGATCTAGTTTACTACACAAACCTATCATGGAGGCACCAGTAGAAGTTGTTGGGGATAAGAAGACAGGTGAAGTGTTGTTCTACAAAATATCTCACCCCCCTTTTAAGACCACTCATCTTTCAGTCAACTAAAAAAAAATCAGTTATGTTGATGTGTGATTAGCGAATAACGAGCAGGTGACAACTATTAGTTTTGAAAATGTAGTGGCTACTGAACAGGCATTATTGAATTTTTGTAATAACTATGGATTTAAAAAGAATCATCAACGCTTGGATGAAAAAGTGTCTTCTGCCAATAGTCGAAATCCAGAACGATCTAAGAGGTTGGGCAAAGTGGCAATTACAACCGCCACACCTGAAATCCTTGAAGATATAAGGAGTTTAAATCAACTAAGGTATGATGTCTTTTCATCCATAGAATCCTTCCACCCATGGCGTCCCCTAGAATTCAACATTTTGAACAAGAATTTCCCCAATTCTAGTTAGGGTTTCTTCCATTGTTGTGGGTTATGATGAATGTTGATCCAATTGAGTGGATTATGATTGTTTATGATTGAATTGATAGAACTGCATGTAGTTATGATGAATTGCGTGTACACATGCCTATCTTATTATTTTAGGGTTGAATTGATATGGTGGGTTTGATGCCATGTGAGGGAAACTCTATGGGTTAGATATCTCCTTATATAATTGATGATTTATGACTATATTTTCTTTATATTGAAGCATATATGATGAATATGTTGATAATTTCTTGAGAGTAAAACATAGATGATGATCATGAGATGTAGTGCTTTGAGAGTAAAGCCTAGGCTATGAATTATTGATTGATTGATGTTATGATGTGGAGGAGATACTTCCCATAATGAATTGCTAAGCCTGATTGAATGAATGTGAAAGGTTTACTCACATGAACGATTCTAGGTTGAAAGTATTGCTCACCTAAAATGAATCTAGACTAAAATGCTTAATGAATGATGAGGCTAGAGGCGATTACCATTGACCTCCATATGAAAGGATATGAGGAGATTCCCATACTCCTTAGAATCGAACAAGAGTCCCCACTTTCTTACTATGATGAATGGACATGGAGGCGAGTACCCATGTTCTTTATGAAATGATGTGAAGCTGAGTACCCACATTATATGAGGAGATTGTGGAGGCCAGTACTCGCGATCTAGGCAAGAGGCGAATACCCATGTCTTTGAAAGTAAGTATGACTAATGTGATTATTCTATGAAGTTGATTGACTTGGAGTGTTGCTAGATATGTCTTCCATGATTTAATCTTGACTAGAGGCGGATGTCCTAAATCTTGGCTGACGTTAAGGTTAAGCAAGGTTACTCAAGGGAGTATTCCTCATTCATTATGATGCTTATTATGTCTTGCTTATGATTATGCCTTATGCCTTATAATTGACTAATGCTTATGTTATGTTGTGTCTGCTAGCCATCATATTTAGTACTTGATTGTACTAACGCATACTCTTGCCTATATTATTATCAAATGTAGAGTCTGATGCTCCAGATTCACACACTTGTGGCTAGGTTCTTAGTGGATTGAGAAGTGAAGCTTTGTGAGTCCTCATTTTGTTCAAGGATGTGATCACCACTCACTATTATGTTTTTCCTTTACGTTTCAAACTATTGTATGGGTTGTGTCCCAATATTTCTATTCTCTTATGTTTAGATGGTTAGACAATGTCTTGTTAGACTTCCGCTTGCTTTTATAAAAGACTTTAATTATATTGAAAAGTTTAAAATTTCCGCACCTTTTCTATTACTTTATGTTATGATATTTTAAGTGGCTTGTATGAGGCCTCTCAGGGTCTTATATGCTACCCCTGGGTCGTGACAAACTTTGTATTAGAGCACAAGGTTAAGTATGGTTTTAACATGTCTCCAACCACGTCTAGTAGAGTCTTGTTCATAAATGTGAAGCGCTCCACATTTATGAATGAGAGGTTATTAGATGTTTAGAAAACTTCACTTCTTCACTCCTCTAAGTCATGCCTTGGAGTTTAACTATAAAAGTCTTTCTCTTAACCTATGCCCGATGGTTTTCAGGAAATGACTACTAGAAGGGTTAATGCTATAATGTTGGAGGAAGGTAATGTTGAGCAAGAGGTTCCTCCCAAAGCTCCTCTTCATGCTTCGATTGACCCATTGAATGATACTGAGACCAACGCGGAGTTTAGATTGGCATTCAAAATATTGGCTCAAGCCGTGACGACACAAGCTAACAGAGAGGGGGTAGCTCATGAACCCAAGTTTGGGCACGGCGTTGACAAAAGTGAGAGATTTTACAAGAATGAACACTCCCCAATTTTATGGCTCCAAAGTTGAGGAATACCCTCAAGAGTTTATCGACGAGGTCTACAAGGTACTTTCTATTATGGGTGTGACTTCGGTAGAGAAGGAGGACTTAGCCACTTACCATCTCAAAGGGATTGCTCAGATTTGGTTCAATGAGTGGAAAGAGGCAAGGCCGGTGGAAGCGGGTCCCATAGAATGGAAAATGTTCAAAAGTGTGTTTCTTGATTGATTATTCCCTCTAGAGATGAGAGAGGCCAAGGTACTTGAGTTCATCAACCTTAGGCAAGGAAATATGAGTGTAAGGGAATATAGTTTGAGGTTCACTCAACTAGCAAAGTATGCACCTTCCATTGTGGCGGATCGTAGGGCCAAGATGATTAAGTTTGTGTCAGGTGTGTCTGACATGGTATTGAAAGAGTGCCGCACCACTATGCTTGTTCATGACATGGACATTTCTCGCCTTATGTGCATGCCCAACAAATTGAGGAAGAAAACCTCAAGGAAAGATCTAGAGAGGTAAAATGGGCTAGAGTGGATGATGGCAACTATTCACATGATAGGTCCAGTGGACGGGGTCGTTCTAGATTCCGGCAATGGTTTTCTGGGCAAGGTTCTACAAATGCTCCTCCGAGGCAAAAGAATGAGAGGGTGTCTAACCCAAAACCGCAAGGAGATGGTAATAACCCTTTGATACCTACTTTTGCAAAATATGGGAGAAATCATGAAGGGAAATGTCTAGTGGGCTCTAATACTTGTTTCGGGTGTGGTAAGATGGATTATAAAATAAGGGATTGCCCTTTAGTTACTAGAAAATATAGAGATACTCATCGTAGGGCTCAACTCTACCCTTCATCCAGTTCAGGTGGCTCAAGTGGGAATGCTCCTAAGCAAAACTGTTTTTATGCTCTGCAAACTAGAGGTGATCAAGAGAGCTCCCCGGATGTGGTGACGGGTATGTTAAAACTTTTTCATATAGATGTGTATGCTTTTCTTGATCCAGGGGCAAATTTGTCCTTTTTGACCCCTTATATAGCTATGATGTTTGATATCCTCCCTGAAGTATTATTAGAACCTTTTTCTGTTTCCACCCCCGTTCGTGATTCTGTAGTTGCTAAATGTGTCTTTAGGAGATGTCCCATTTCCTTCTCCCATAGAGTCACTCTAATAGATTTGGTGGAACTTTATATGATTGACTTCGATGTTATTTTGGGCATGGATTGGTTGCATTCTTGCTATGCCTCTATTGATTGTTGGACTAGAGTGGTCAAATTTCATTTCCAAATGAGCCTATCCTTGAGGGGAAGGGGGCAAATTCTATGCCTAGATGTCAATTTTATTCTTACCTAAAATCGAGGAAAATGATGTCTAAGGGTTATATCTATCATATAGTGAGGGTGAGGGATGTGGAGTCGAAACCCATAGTCTTGAGTCGGTCCCAGTGGTAAAAGAGCTTCCAAAAGTTTTCCCTGATGACTTACCCGGTATTCATCCCGAAAGGGAAATAGATTTTGGAACTGATCTTCTCTCGGATACACAACCTATTTCTATTCCTTCTTATAGAATGGCTCCGACTAAACTTAAGGAATTGAAAGACCAAATGAGGGATTTGTTGGATAAGGGTTTCATCCGACCTAGTATCTATCCATGTGGTGCTTCGGTGTTGATTGTTAGGAAGAAGGATGGTTCACTCCGTATGTGTATTGATTATCGGCAATTGAACAAAGTGACCATTAAGAACAAGTATCCTCTTCCGAGAATAGATGACTTATTTGATCAACTTCAACGGCAAGTTATTTCTCTAAAATTTTATCTTCGGTCGGGTTATCACCAATTGAGAATGAAAGAGGAAGATATTCCAAAGACGGTTTTTAGAACCCAATATGGCCACTATGAGTTTTTGGTCATGTCCTTTGGTTTAACCAATGCTCTGGCGGCCTTCATGGACTTGATAAATAGGGTATTTAGACAATACCTTGATATGTTTGTGATTGTATTTATCGATGATATTTTGATCTATTCAAGAAGTGAGAATGAACATATTAGTCATTTAAGGATTGTATTGCAACTTTTCAAGGAATAGCAACTTTATACAAAGTTTAGCAAATGTGAATTTTTTTCTAAGTTATGTGTCTTTGTTAGGCCATATTGTTTCAAAAAAGGGTATTGAGGTGGATTTGATTAACACGGATGCGGTCAAGAGTTGGCCTAGACGTCTATCTTCGACATATATTAGAAGTTTCTTGGGTTTAGCCGGTTATTATAGAAGGTTATTGAGGGGTTTCCTCCATTTGTTCTCCTTTGACGGCTTTGATTCGAAACAAGGCCAAGTTTATATGGTCGGATGCTTGTGAGAAAAGTTTCCAAGAGTTGAAAGATAGACTTACTTCCCCTCCGGTGTTGACTTTACCGGAAAGTATAGATGGTTTTGTGGTTTATTGTGATGCCTCTAGAGTTGGATTGGGATGTGTGCTTATGCAAATTAGTAAGGTGATTGCCTATGCTTCAAAGCAACTAAATGTTCATAAGAAGAACTATCCTACCCACGACCTTGAATTAGCGGTGGTGGTATTTGCCTTAATGATTTGGAGGCATTAATTGTATGGGGTCCATGTTGATGTTTTCACTGACTATAAAAGTTTGCAATATGTATTTACCCAAAAAAGATCTATATCTTCGCCAAAGAAGGTGGCTCAAATTATTGAAAGATTATGCTATGAGTGTTCTCTATCACCTCGGTAAAGCTAATGTGGTGGCGGATGCCCTTAGTCAGTTGTCCGTGGGTAGTGTTGCACAGGTTGATGATGATAAAAAGGAGTTGGCCCGAGATGTCCATAGATTGACCCAATTGGGTGTTTGATTAGTGGATTCCACCAAGGGTGGTGTCAGGGTTCATAATGGTTTCGAATCGTCTTTTGTGACAAATGTTAAGGAAAAGCAATGTCTTGATCCAACTTTGGTAGAGTTGAAAGAGGTGGTACTTAGATAGTCCATTGAGGCTTTCTCCCGAGGGGGAGATAGTGTCCTTAGATATCAAGGTCGGTTATGTGGTCCGAATGTTGATGACTTGAGGGAACAAATTTTATCCAAAGCCCATAGTTCTCGTTATTCTATTCACTCAGGAGCCACCAAGATGTACCGAGATTTACAGGAGATCTATTAGTGGAATGGGATGAAAAAGGATATTGCGAGTTTTGTGTCCAAATTGCCAACAAGTGAAGGTTGAGCATCTGAAACCGGGAGGTTTATCCCAAAACATTGGTATTCCTACTTGGAAGTGGGAAGATGTGAATATGGACTTCATAATATGGTTTCCTCGAACTCGATGACAATATGATTCGATTTGGGTTATAGTTTACCCAATGACGAAGTCGTCCCATTTCATTCCCATCAAGGTTTCATACTCAGCGGAAGACTATGCTAAGATGTATTTGAGTGAGATGGTGAGGTTTCACGGAGGGCCTTGTCCATTATCTCCGATAGAGGTACTCAGTTTACTTTTCAGTTTTGAAAGTCCTTCCAAAATGGTCTTGGCACTAAGGTTAAGCTTAGTACGACTTTTCACCCCCAAACCGATGGGCAAGCAGAAAGAACAATCCAAACATTGGAAGACATATTGAGGGCTCGTGTGATTGATCTTAAGGGTAATTGGGATGACCATTTGCGATTGATTGAGTTTTCCTATAATAATAACTACCATTCTAGTATTGGTATGGCTCCGTTTGAGGCTCTTTATGATAGGAGATGTAGATCTCATATAGGTTGGTTTGAGGTGGGTGAGGTTGCTTTGATAGGACCTGAGTTAGTTCATGAGGCTATTGAGAAAGTTCGACTCATTAGAGAGAGGTTGAGAACGGCCCAAAGTCGACAAAAGTCTTATGCGGATATTAGAATGAGAGACCTTGAATTTGATGTGCTGGATTGGGTTTACTTGAAAATCTCACCCATGAAGGGTGTGATGAGGTTTGGGAAGAAAGGAAAACTTACTCCCCGTTTTGTAGGCCCATATCAAATTTTAAGGAATGTTGGTTAGGTTGCATATGAGCTTGATTTGCCAAATGAGTTGGTATCGGTTCATCCGGTTTTCCATGTCTCTATGTTGAAAAAGTGTGTTGGAGATCCGACATCCATAGTTCCACTTGAAGGGTTGGAAGTGAAAGAGAACCTTTCTTATGAAGAAGTTTCGGTTGAGATTCTAGATCGGCAAGTTAAGAAATTGAGGAACAAAGAGGTTGCCTTCGTAAAATGTTGCGTAGAAACCATCTAGTTGAGGGTGCTACTTGGGAGGCCGAGGCTGATATGATGTCCCAATATCCTCATATTTTTCCTCCTATTCTAGCTTGAGGTAATGAGTTCGTCTTGGTTTACTTTTGTTTGAAGTCATGTGTGTTTTATGTGTTCCCATGATTTTCCTAATTTTGCATGTTCATGAAAAAGCTTAAGTTTTGAAAGAGATGGATTTTATATTGCATTTTCCTCATGTTGTTGAGTATTGAGTATGAATTGCTTATAAACTTGATGAGATGGGTTATTGAACATGTTTTATGTCACGACCTGATTCTATACCCTGGACGTGGCCGGTACTCGAGAAGCATTGCTGGTCCCCAAGTGAACCCTAGTTGAAAAAGAACTTGATTAGAAGCCTTGGAACCCTAGCTTGAAGATAAACTATCAAGAAAACTTTTATTGAGATTCTTGAATTAGTTTCTTGAAATCTCTATGGCCAAGAATTATGATTTTCATTAGTGATTCATAATTGTATGGAGGAATTCGAGTTGAAAAGAATGGAATTCTTGAAAAAGACTTACCTTGAAGAAGAATCTTGAAAAAGATTGAAAGAATCTTGAATGGAGTCTTCTACTTTGATTTTTCCATAGGATTTTGCCCTCAGGTTTCAGAGAGAAAAGAATGACGGATTAAAAGATGAAAATTTGATTGTTTTGAGCCTTTTGTTAGTCAAGAGTTTCTTTTCAGGTTTTATTGGAGGTAAAAAAACAAAAATGACCCGTTTTAATGTTTTCCCGTCGGCTAATTCGTAACAGCACTATATAAGTTACTAAAATAGTCATAACTTTTTACTCAGAAATTGGATTGACGTGAAATTGGTGGAATTGGAAAGTAGATTCAAATACCTTTAATTTAATAGGTTATGGCCACATAACTCTTTATATTATAAGAGATATGATTGTTTGAAATTGACCGAAGTAGAATCTTACAACAAAACTTAATCGATAAGGAAATTTCATAAACACTTATCAAGCACTCATCAAGAAATTAAATTGCTCAAGATTTATGGATAGATTCCCAAAAGAAACTCATGATTGGTGTGTGGGTGACCAAACCCAACACTATAGAAGCCTACATACCTTTTAGGGATAAAACTCATGGCGATCCGCAACAAAACTCACGAACCTCGACGAACGCCTTGTTCCTTTCTCTTTTCTCCTCTTTTCTCTTCTTTTCACTTCTTGAACTCTCAACTAAAACTCTAGGCGTATATTAGGATTATAAAACTGAACCTAATAGGATAAGACCCTTAATACATTACTAAAAAGTGAATGAAATATGATTGGGTAAGGAAAAGACTAAAATACCCCTCACTATTTTCGGGTAACATTCCTTAACTTGACAACTTAACTTCAAAAGGGCATATCTCAATCCGAACTCAAAACTTAGCACACTGAGTGGTGTTGGAAAGATAATTAAAAAACCTTTCATTAGCTATCTGGTAATCCACCTAAATCATCATGTACTGAGAGTTATGGTCGTTTGAAGTTGACCCAAAACTCATAACTTAAGCATAAGTTGCAAAATTTCAGATTTTGTTATTTCCAATTTAGTTCTTTTTGGAACTCAATGTGATATATCTAGTGACCTTAACTCTCAAGAAATTTTTAATTCCTTGGTAAAATCCTACTCACAATGAAGATGGTTCGAGTCTGAGCTCAAAAAAATTCTGAGCTGTTACATTATCTCCCCCTTGGGATCATTCATCCTCGAATGATGATTGGACTAGGTATGGAATGGGGTTACTCTTACTAAGGTCTGAGTCTATTGGTACGCTCTCACTATATCCAAGCTTACCCCAAATCCATAGGTTCGGGTTCTATACCTCTCTATAGGGAATCTCATCCCAAGACTATTACTCCTTACCACCACATTCAGCTCATATCAAGAACCACCTAATGTTTAACAACACCAAATTCAAGCTTAGTACTCTAACAACTCCGTGGACTCCTACTAACCAACTCGTTCAGAACCAACTAAGGGCTCTCATTGAACTATTTCTCATAGTAAAATCTGATCCTCCTCTTTTAAAACCTTTGATGGAATTATCACACCATCATCATCACGATAAGATCATTAACCTTCTCCTTTTAATGTCACTTCACTTCGAAAAAACCTCTGAAAAGATATCTCTCATACTCTTTGGAACTCATTACTATCTTATTCTCAAACACTTGACTTGATTTCTCATCTCGTGATCTCCCCATTAGGTCTAAACTGACACTTGAAAGCTATAGACCTATTCCATCATCTCTAACTGGTCTAAATCCTCTATTACTTTACACTCAGGAGAAGTTTATCTCATGACTACTGAGCTCTCAATAAGAAGGTACTAAAACCTCTTTCTAAGGTGTTTCTCTTAACCTCTTGTAATTACATACCCTCTTGGTACACCTCTTAATTCTCTTGTTACTCTTGTGACATAGCCACACTTCACTGACCTTATCTAAAGGTTAGAGTCATTTGTACCACTCATATCTATTGCATCAAACATTTCAATTTCTCAGCTACTCCTATGTCAAGTCTACCATATCAAATCTCAAGACTAACATCATCACCAACTCCTTTCTAGTTACAACACACTCTACTTCCTATGATGGAAGCTTCACATCTCATCACTTCTTATTCTACCCATAAGGGAAAACTCCTCATCAACAACACACTGGGTGCATGACTATAATAACATAATCTGCCGCACCACTATCTCCATTTCATAGATCTCTATACCCCTACATACTTTCCTCTAACTCTGGGCTCTTTCACTACTACTGCGCATGATCTCGTAACTCATGTTACCTTTTCGGGTGAAGATACTACCAAAGCTCTAAACATACTTCCTCATAAGGATCTCAGCTGAAACAAGGCTTAGGGAAGAGAGTACAACTCACTTTTAGCTAAAATGCATGATTTATATTAATATGGGTGCATTCCTCTGCAACTCTACACTTAACTCACTTATGGGCTCCTCTCAAGCCCCTCTGGAGTCTCATGACTTCCTCAAGACTCTTGCAAAGAATAACTCATCCAGAAGGATCTTTGACTTTACTTTTCAACCACCTTTAGTATGAAGGGTAGTCGAATGAATATGAGAAATGCACGAGTATGAATAAATCTCTATGACTTACTCTATTGCACGATTAATAGTATAAAAGAAGGGATACTTTTCAAAAATGTCTGTAGTCCCTCATTTATAGAAGTGGGGACCTTACAACCATAAATAAGTTCCTATTGACACGGCTTCATATATACCCTAGGACACTTGAACTGTATGTTCTGATACCAAGTTTGTCACGACCAGAGTCTACACCCTAGACGTGGCCGGCACTCGAGAACCATTACTGGTCCCCAAGCGAACCCTCGTCCTGGCTTACTACAAGCAGAGGACTAACTCAAGCATACAAAAGCTTAAAAAATAGAATTAAGTTCATTGAACTCCAATATTGAACTTTAAGAAAGTCTGAACAATACTCAAAAGAAAGTAAATACAGAAAACTCTTAACTCTGTCTATCTATGAAGCCTCTACTATTACAAAAACATTTCGAGACAAGACCCACGACATCTCAAAACTACTAATTGTAAGGTAAAGGTAAAGTCCTTCGAAATATAAGAAGGCTCACCAAAGCTGAGTGGAATATCACATGACCTCTACGAAACGCTTGCTGATGATCCTGAATACTTGTAGCTGCATCATGAAATGATGCAGGCCAAATGGCTCAGTACGTGGAATGTACGAGCATGCAAGGGGAGCTCTAAAGCATAAACATAGGCTTGAACTTGATAAAAAGGAAACGTTACTTATCTCTTCTCAACTCACTCAACTCAAAAATAAGATAATCAACTCAAAGGTACTAAACTCAAGATATAATACTCAAGATACTCAACTTAAGATACTCAAGGATAAAACAACAATAAAAGATGCAATATATATAAAACTTTTAAAAAGTAGATAATAAATCAATCGTATTGAAGAATATAATTATAACTCAATTTATATATAAAAATACAATATAAATCTATGTATATAACAATAAAAAATGTCTTTGTGAAAGTTTCTCTAACCGACAACCATCACTATGAGCTATGCGATGATACTAAGTCTTGCCCACGCTGCCAGAACTTTCATATACTTTGCCAGGGTATAAGACCTACTGACTAAATGGATCCACTAGTCTATGCTAAAAATCATTAAGGAATCATCTAAAATATATGACCCTTTCTACGCACGTTGGCTACATGGTTTATGGGGGCTGTGAGTTATCTTAACTCTCCCCCATATCGGTGCTCAATACTACTCCCAAAGTGTACTAGCTCATATTTTAAAAAACATAACCTTTTCTACGGTTTGAGATTATTATTCAAAAATCTTTCTCTTAAAAGAGATGGTACTCAAACTGTTTAAAATTCTTTTGGAAATCTCAGTTTCCTCTCATCTTAAACGTGAAAACATTTACTCTTGGGAATACTTAGTTCCCATATAGCATTTTAAAGAAAATGAACTCAACTCTGCTCTTTCTCAAAAACATCTCAAAATCATAATATAATATGATCATTGATGACTCGGGAAGTCATACTGCATAAATATTGATTGTATATCTAGATACCATACTGCTCATACATTGATGGCATACTCGATTGTCATACTAATCATGTTTTAGAAAAATCTTTTCTCAAAACTCATCTTTACTTTTTCAAAGCTCACTTTAAGAACTCAAAGTATTGGCTTTAAAAAGCTTTTTAAAATTTATAACTCAAATCATAGGGTTCATGTGGAATTATGAACATGAACGACTCAAATCAGGGATCTTAATAGCAATAAAGAACCTCAGTATTCAGAACTCAAGACTCAATGATACTACTCATCTCTAGACTGATCGACTCATAGGGTTCATGCGGAATTATAGGCATGAACAACTCAACTCAAGGGCTTCATGGGTAACATGTAGTAGTCCATCAGTAGGAATATAATCTCAAGAGGATTAGGAACTCAATACTCAAGACATAGAACTTGAAGATACTACTCCTCTCAAAGATACTCAAATTGTAGAGTTAATGCGGAATTTACTGGCATGAACGACTCGACTCGAGGGTCTACATAACAATATAGAACTCACACTACAAGAAAATTGACCTTTAGCGAAAGTGGAGTTTCTTTTAGTGTCATGTATGCGACTCTTATCATTCTCATAATTACTTCCTCAAAACTCAGTTTAAAGCTCAAGTGTTGGCTTTGAAAAACTTCTCAAGATTTATAACTCAATATAGGCTTCATGCTGAATTATAGACATCAACAAATCAACTCAAGTATCTCAATAAAAACATAGAAACTCAAAAATTAGGAATAGAATTTTTAAAAGAACCATGAACTCAAGAACTCAAATCAACTTATTCCAAGAATACTCAAATTTAGGGATAGAATCCTAGATTTTTCTTTTACTGATTTGAAAGAAGATGTAGGGCATAAGGATGCTAGTCCAACAATATGATAGCCTTACATACCTGGAAAACAAGGTTCTTGAAGAATCTTGAAGAAGAACTTGATTACAAACCTTGAAACCCTAGCTTGAAGGTAAACGATCAAGAAAACCTTTCTTGAGATTCTTGAACTAGTTTCTTGAAATCTCTATGGCCAAAAATTATGATTTTCATTAGTGACTCATAATTGTATGGAGGAATTTGTGTTGAAAAGAATGGAATTCTTGGACAAAGACTTACCTTGAAGAAAAATCTTGAAAAAAATTGAAAGAATCTTGAATGGAGTCTTCTACTTTGATTTTTCCTTACGATTTTTCTCTAGGCTTTGAGAGGGAAGAGAATGATGGATTAAACGATGAAAATCTGATTGTTTTGAACCTTATATTAGTCAAGAAATTCGTTTAAGGTTTTCTTGGAGGTAAAAAAACAAAAACAACGCTTTTTAATATTTTCCCGTCGGCTAATTCGTAACTGCACTTTATAGGTTACTAAAATAGTCATAACGTTTTACTTAGACAATGGATTCATGCAAAATTAGTGGCATTGGAAAGTAGATTCAAATACCTAAAATTTAATAGGTTATGGTCCACGTAAATTTTTATATTCTAAGAGATATGGTCATTTGAAATTGACCCAAGTACAATCTTAAATCAAAACTTAATCGATAAGGAAACTTCAAGAACACATATCAAGAACTCATCAAGAAATTAAATTGCTCAATATTTATGGATAGATTCGCAAAAGAAACTAATGATTAGCGTGTGGGTGAACAAACCCAATACAATGGAAGCTTACATACCTCTTAGGGATAAAACCCATGGCAAAAATCCACAACAAAACTCAAGAACCTCGACGAACGCCTTGATCCTTTCCTCTTTTCTCCTTTTTTCTCTTCTTTTCTTTTCTTGAACTCTCAACTAAAACCCTAGGCATATATTAGGATTATAAAACTGAACCTAATAGGATTAGACCCTTAAATCGTTACTAAGATTGAATAAAATGTGATTGAGTAATAAAAATACCAAAATACCCTATACTATTTTTGGGTAACTTTCCTTAACTGGACAATTTAACTTCAAAAGGGCATATCTCACTCATCCGAACTCGAAACTTAGCAAACTCAGTGGCATTGTAAGATAATTTAAATACCTTTCAATATCCATCTTGTAACCCACCTAACTAATCATATACTGAGAGTTATGGTCGTTTGAAGTTGACCCAAAGCTTATAACTTAAGCATACCTTGCAAAATTTCAGATTTTGCTATTTCTAATTTACTTATTTTTGGAACCCAAGGTGTTACATCTAGTGACCTTAACACTCAAGAAATTTTTAATTCCTCGGTAAAAACCTACTCACAATGAATATGGTTCGAGTCTGAGCTAAAAAAACTTCTGGGGTGTTACACTTTAGCTTGGAGTGGAGATTTCCCCCTTGAAATTGTTCTTTTTGAGATTGAATTGCATATGAGCTCTATGAGATTGTGTTGAGATTTATTTTTGAGTATGGAGAAGGTAGTTCCTCCTTAAGTGTAAGAACTCTGAAAAAATGTCATGCATATGAGGTTGTTAGATGTAGTTCCTACTCCCTTGTGGTGCAATGAGTATGTTGGGATTAGAGTTGATCTTTACTCCTTAGTTGTGTGCATATACAAGAGTTGCATGCATGATGGGGTGCTAGTCTTGAGTCCTTTCATTTAGAAACGTGCTTAGAATCTCATTTGAGGACGAATGATCCTAAGGGGGAGATAATGTAACATCCCAGATTCGAAATAGGAAAGCTTGGCAATTATTGCATGTCACAAGTGTCACCAATGAGGGCCAATAATGCCCCGTGGTTAGACCCACACTCCGTAGATGGGTCTCATGGGTGGAGCACCAAGGACATTGTCTAGGATAGTTAACCACGAAAGGAACCACGCCCCGTGTATGGGTCCACATCCCCTTTTTTGGGCTTCCATATGTCAGACCCCCCAAAGTCCAAACTCTCTGAATTCAACCACGGTTGACCAGGATTGACCGTAGGTCCATCCACAGTCCATCGGTCGTGGTCTCGTGGGTCAAGTCTGGGAAGTATTTTAAGGACTTAAGGTTCTTTTCGATTTTAATTAAATTGAAGTGGTGTCGTTTTGCCAACACCTACACCACATATATAAGTATTTTTGAACCCCAAAATCCCCCAATTAAGTCATTCTCTCAAATCCCAAAAAAATCCCAAAATTCCTCACAAATATTCTTTCTCTAGAAGGAAGAAGAGGAACCTAGATCAAGTTCAAGCCTCCAATCTTCAAGCTTTTGGTAGGCTTTATGACAAAGGTATGATGGCTTTTCATCCATGGGATCCTTCCTCCCATGAAGTCCCCTAAAATTTCACAATTTGAATAAGACTTTCCCCAATTCTAGTTAGGGTTTCTTCCATTGTTGTGGGTTATTATGAATGTTGATCCAATTGAGTGGATTGTGATTGTTTATGATTGAATTGATAGAATTTCATGTATTTAGGATGAAATTACATGTACCCATGCCTATCCTATGATTTTAGGTTGAATTGATATGGAGGGTTTGATTCCATGTGAGGGAAACTCTATGAGTTAGATATCTCCTTATAGGATTGATGATTTATGACTAGAATTGCTTTAAATTGAAGCATATATGATTAATATGATGATCATGAGATGTAGTTCTTTGAGAGTAAAGCCTAGACTATGAATTATTAATTGATTGAAGTTATGATGTGGAACATATATTTCCCATAATGAATTGCAAAGCATGATTGAATGAATGTGAAAGGTTTACTCGCATGAACGAATCTAGGTTGAAAGGATTTCTCACCTAAAATGAATCTAGACTAAAATGCTTAATGAATGATGAGTCTAGAGGTGATTACCCTTGACTTCCATATGCAAGGATATGAGGAGATCCCCATACTCCTTAGAAACGAACAATAGGTGAGTCCCCACGTTCTTACTATGATGAATGGACATGGAGGCGAGTACCCATGCTACTTATAAAATGATGTAGAGGCGAGTACCCACATCATATATTGAGATTATGGAGGCGAGTACCCGCGATCTAAAAGTAATTAAGGCAAAAGGCGAATACCCATGAGCCTTTATGAACTAGGCATTGAGGCGAATTCCCATGTCTTTGAAAATAAATATGACTAATGTGATTATTCTATGAAGTTGATTGACTTGGAGTGTTGTTAGATATGTCTTCCATGATGTAAGCTTGACTAGAGGAGGATGTTCTATGTCTTGGCTAAGGTTAAGTAAGGTTACTCAAGGGAGTATTCCTCTTTCATTATGAAGCTTATTATGCATTTATTATGATTATGCCTTATGTCTTATGATTGACTAATGTTTATGTTATGTTGTTTATGCTAGCCATCATATTTAGTACTTGATTGTACTAACGCATACTCTTGCCTACATTCTTATCAAATGTAGGGTTCGGTGCTCCAGATTCACACACTTGTGGCTAGGTTCTTAGTGGATTGAAAAGTGAAGCTTTGGTGAGTCATCATTGTGTTCGAGGATGCGATCACCACTCTCTATTATGCTTTTCCTTTATGTTTCGAACTATTGTATGGGCAGCATCCCAAGATATCTATTCTCTTATGTTTAGATGGATTTAGATAATGTCTTGTTAGACTTCCGCTTGCTTTTATTAAAGACTTTGAATGTATTGAAAAGTTTTAAATTTCCACACCTTTTCTATTACTTTATGTTATGATATGTTAAGTGGCTTGTATGATGCCTCTCGGGGTCTTATACGCCTTGTTAGATCTAAGGGGTACCCCTGGGTCATGACAATCCCGTTTACTCTAATGCTCAGGCAAAATTTATCTCATGACTACCTAACTCTACATAAGCATGTACTAAGTACCTCTTTCTGAGATGTTTCTCTTGACCTATTCTCATTGGCTCCAAAGGCTGCCCCATCTAACTCTTTAGGAAAATTTCACGTGCACCAGCCTATCCCTTATTGGCAGCTCAATCATACAATCTAGGCACACATAAGAAAATCATAACCTCGATTGGCTCTACCTTCTCTCTTCTATGGGTCATAATACCACATTTTGATTGCAAAGTACCACTTTGATCTCCTCACCTATTTCAGTTCAAACCTACTAGGTCAGATCTCAAAGCTAACACCATCACCCTCATGTTGCCATCACTTGATCACGACACTCATCTCAAATTCAAGCTTAGTGTTTAGTACTAAGAACTGATATCAATATGATTGTTCGGTTACTATTCTAACTTACTACTACTAGATACAAATTAAGAAACACTCGCCCACTAAAACCTCATGACAAGTAGCCAATCTTTATCTCTAAGTCTTCATACTCACAATTTATCATCACACTTACTTTCACAACTTATATACTATTTACCCATTCGCTATATATCAGTGACTAATTAGTTTTGTAACCCTCTGAATATTATGGGCACTCCCTTAAAAATCATAAGCCTAGCTTACTGTCACGACCCAAGCCTAGGACCTAGACGTGACCGGCGAATGGGGAACCCGAAGGAACCCCAAACAAGCCTCATAGCGTATCATTACACATCCTTGGTCGCGGAAGCAATTAAAATGACCATAAGCGATAAGCATAATCAAGGGGGAAATCGGGACTAAGGGAGCAAGGAAAAAAAGGAATGATACATAAATACCATAGATAAGTCAAGCTCAAGCATAATACACAACTTGTCCAACACCACCTCTAAACATAGGTACTTAGCGGGGGCCAAGACAAACTACCGGGCTCACCCTCATAGTCAAAACATAACTAAAAAGGAAAGTCTTATACATAGCAAAAGATCATAAGCAACGTCCCCGGAATGGAGGACTCACCAATAACCTCGATAGAGAATCGTATTAGCCACGCGGAGGAGGATGGTCAAGCGGTGCTCCGGTCCCTACATGGTGACATCATGTAGGCATAAAGTATGCATTAGTACGTTTGAATGTACTAAGTATATGCGATGCAATGCAATGCTACAATAGATGGACATCATAGGAAAAATGCATAATCATACCCGATAGATAGCATATTAATGAAATGATATGTATAATGATGCTTACATAAAAATCATATTTACTGGGACGTAGTACATGTGTGGCGAGTGACCATCAATATAGTATTTCCAAGGCCTACCACCCCCTTGGAGAGGCGAAAGAGGTACAAACCCCTCAATGTGGTTACCCGAGCCTACCACCCCCCGAGCTAGGGACCAAGGTACAAACCCCTCGATGTGGTTATACGGGCCTACTACCCCCCGTACTAGGCAACCAAGGTACCAACCCCTCGATACGGTTACCCGGGCCTACAACCCCCCGAGCTAGGCTTGGTCGACTCACAACACTTATATAGAGAAAATCATATACATGAATCTATTTCATCATCATTTCAATGATTATATGACCATCCGACTCATAGGACGTACATTGGACCTTCTATTTCCTAAGAATTCTATAAGTGGGCATTTTATCAAACACATGGTGGGCTATTGTTCATGTAAATAAAATCATGTATTTCAAGAGTACTAAGTCCAACCAATTCCAAAATCTATATAAATCAGCCCACCAACAACATACATATATATAAATCAATCTTCATAATTTGATCATGGAAGCATGAAAACCATAAACATCACATAAAAATTACATTTCATGATAATATGCAAAATAGACCATAATAGGGTGTGTAGTAGTAATTTCATACTTCAAGAGTTCATAAATAACCATAATGACCCATAAACTTGAAGTAAAAATAGAGGATAAATGGTTGGACTTGTGGAAAGGAAGGTTTCCACAATCAAACCCACATACCTCAACTTTGGAGAATCCTTGATGAAGATTGGAATGGAGAATTGAAGCTTGAGATTAAGTCTTGAATCCGGAATTAGAGCTTGAGATGTTTGAATTTGGTTGAAGATCTTGGTGGAATTTTGGAGAGGGCTTAGAGAGTGTTTTTGAAGTTAAAAAAAATGACTAAGTATGGGACATTAATAAAAAACGTCCCCAACTCGCTAAAAAAAAAAGCTCACTGGAATTTGTCATTCTGCACAGACAGGTTTTACGAAAATGGTCATAACTCCTTCATCCTAACTCGGAATGAGGTGAAACCAAGTGTGTTGGAAAGCTAACTCAAAGGGCTTTAATTTAATAGGTTGTGGCCCTTCCAGTTCCTTGTGTGCTAAGAGATATTCCCCTTTAAAGTTGACCCTCCAAATCGCATTTTTTGCGATTTTTGAATTTTGATACGGTTGCTCTAAAATTCGGGTTAGACCCATTTCCCACTCAATTTGATCCCCTGAATAAGAATATGAAGTCGAATTTCCGAAATCATGCACAGATTTTGAGATATATGGAAATTACAATTATAGATGTTTCTGAAACACATTTTCGAGCATTTTTGGGGTCGTTTCACTTAGATCTATCATGAATACTCTATTCTTCTATTCAACACCAACACTTGGTCGTTACTAACACAATGAAACCTCATCATAAACTCCTTTCTAGTTAAAGTATGCTCCAACTCATACTAACTAGTAACTCTTACTCTACCTCTTATCATAAACACTAAACTAGATTATTGTTCCTTAGTCTATTCATAAGGGAAAACTCCTCATTAATAACTTACTAGGTTCATGACTATCATAACATAATTTGCCTTATCACTATTTCCCTTTCTTAGATTACTATACCTCCGCATACCTGTCCTCTAACTCTAGGCACTTCTACTACTACTGCTCATAATCTCATAACTCATACTATCTTTTCGGATAAAAATACTACCCACGCTCTAAAATGTGCTTTTTCATAAGGGTCTCAATTGAAACAAGGTTTAGAGAAAGGAGTCTGGAATACCTTTTGCTTTTAGCTCAAACGCTCGATTCGCATGAATAAGAGTTCATTCTTTCAAAACTCAACACTTAAACTCACTCATGGACTTCTCTCATGCCCCTCTACAGTCTCATGACTTCCTCAAGACCTTTTTTGATAGCAACTCATCGATAAAGAACTATTAAATGAATCTGAAAAATACACAGGTTTGAATAAGCTCTTTACGACATAGTTCTATTGCACGATTTAGATTATGAAAGAAGGGAAACTTTTCTTAAAGGCATGTAGTACCTCATTTATAGAAGTGGGGCCCTCAAAACAATAAACAAGACCCTACTTACACAACTTCATAGACACCCTAGGACACTTGAACTCTGTGCTCTGATACCAAGTTTGTCACAACCCGAGTCTAGACCCTGGACGTGGCCGGCACTCGAGATCCATTGATGGTCCCCAAGTGAACCCTCATCTTTGCTGACTACAAGCGGAAGACTAAATCAAGCATACAAAAGCTTAAAACTGAATTTAAATTCATTGAACTTAATACTCAACTTTAAAAAGTCTGAACAATACTCGAAGAAAGTAAATATCAAAAAACTCCTCAACTCTGTCTATTTATAAAGCCTCTACAATTACAGAGGAATATCAGGACAAGGCCCACGACATCTCAAAACTACTAACTATAAGGTAAAGGTGATGTCATCCGGAATGTAAGAAGTCTCACCAAAGCTGAATGGAATATCAGATGACCTCAACGAAACACTTGTTGATGATCCTGAATAACTCTATCTGCATCCTGAAACGATGTTGGACAAATGGCATCAGTACATGGAATGTACGAGCATGTAAGGTGAACTTTGCAACATAAGTATAAGCTCGCACTAATAATAAGGAAGACATACTCACCTCGTCTCAACTCAACATGACTCAAGTATACTCAATTCGACCCAAGAATGCTTAACTCAACTCAAGGTTACACAACTCAATACAAAGATGCTCAGCTCAACTCAGAATACTCAGCACAACTCAGGATACTCAACTCATAATAAAAGAAACAATAAAAGATTCTATATACATGAAACTTATAAAAGTGTAGATAATAACTCAAATGTCTATGAAAATACAATAATAACTCTTTACTCTTATTTGGGAGATTCCTTAATCGACAACCATCACTATGAGCTATGTGATGATACAGTGTCTCGCCCACGCTGCCAAAATTGTCCTCTACCTTGCCGTAGTATAGGAGATCCACAACTAAGTGGATCCACTAAGCTACGCTCAAAACAATAAGGAATCATCTAAAAAGTATTACCCTTTACCCATGTTGGCATACATGGTTTATGGGGACTATGAGTTGTCTAAACTCTCCCCCATATCGGTACTCAATACTACTCACAATAATATAACTCATGCTCATATGTCTAAAAACATTTCCGCATCCTCAAACTTATAGATTATTACTCAAAAGGTTCTCTTAAAAGAGATAGTGCTCAAAAACTCCTCATGAACTCATTTGAAAATCAAAGTTTCCTCTCATTTTAAATGTAAAAACATTTACTCTTGGGAAAACTTAGTTCCCTTATATAAATTTTGAAAAATGAAACTCGACTCTCCTCATCCTCATACTTATTTACTCAAGTCTTCAAATAAATTTTAAAAATTGTAAAAGTCTTCTGAAAATAGGGTTCATGCCGAATTATGCACGTGAACGACTCAATTCAAGGGTTCCAATATCCATACATAGAACTCAATACTCGAAACTCAATAACTCCATAACTCAAGGACTAAATGCCACTACTCTTCTTAAGAATGCTCGACTCGTAGGGTTCATGCGCACTTATGGGCATGATCAACTCATAATAAAAGAAACAATAAAAGATTCTATATACATGAAACTTATAAAAGTGTAGATAATAACTCAAATGTCTATGAAAATACAATAATAACTCTTTACTCTTATTTGGGAGATTCCTTAATCGACAACCATCACTATGAGTTATGTGATGATACAGTGTCTCGCCCACGCTGCCAAAATTGTCCTCTACCTTGCCGTAGTATAGGAGATCCACAACTAAGTGGATCCACTAAGCTACGCTCAAAACAATAAGGAATCATCTAAAAAGTATGACCCTTTACCCATGTTGGCATACATGGTTTATGGGGACTATGAGTTGTCTAAACTCTCCCCCATATCGGTACTCAATACTACTCACAATAATACAACTCATGCTCATATGTCTAAAAACATTTCCGCATCCTCAAACTTATAGATTATTACTCAAAAGGTTCTCTTAAAAGAGATAGTGCTCAAAAACTCCTCATGAACTCATTTGAAAATCAAAGTTTCCTCTCATTTTAAATGTAAAAACATTTACTCTTGGGAAAACTTAGTTCCCTTATATAAATTTTGAAAAATGAAACTCGACTCTCCTCATCCTCATACTTATTTATTCAAGTCTTCAAATAAATTTTAAAAATTGTAAAAGTCTTCTGAAAATAGGGTTCATGCCGAATTATGCACGTGAACGACTCAATTCAAGGGTTTCAATATCCATACATAGAACTCAATACTCGAAACTCAATAACTCCAGAACTCAAGGACTAAATGCCACTACTCTTCTTAAGAATGCTCGACTCGTAGGGTTCATGCGCACTTATGGGCATGATCAACTCAACTCAAGGACCTCCATGTATAAAATATGACAATCCCATAATTATGAAATATAGTTTAAAAAAAGTTTAGGAACTCAATACTGAAGAACTTAGAACTTGAAGATACTTTTCCCCTCAAGAACAGTGCATTCATAAAGTCCATGCGGAATAATGGACATGAACTACTCGACTCAAGGGTATAAATGACGATATAAAACTCACATGTACAACTCTTCTCATTCTCATACTTACTTCCTCAAAACATAGCTCAAGTCCCTAGTTGATCTCAAAGGGATTCGCAATTTGACTCAAAGACTTTCTTGAACTTTACTCTCAACTCAATCTTGTTTTTGAAATGTTAATTCAAGAACTACGATTAGGATATTGGATCTCTCAATGATTAGATAGAGTTTAGATAGTTGATAATAAGAAACGAGCGAAGACACGGACTGGGAAGAAACGGCACGACGCGGAGGAGGATTATTATTTTTGGTTGCGAAGGAAATTTTGGGATAGTGAAGTCCGTATTCTCTCCACAACGCGGAGATGGAGGAAGTTTTCTAGGGACTAGATTTAAAGCATCTCTGGGAGACAGACATGGGCGCTTAGTTTTGCCCGATCTTTTCTTCCTCTCCCAAACTCAATTCAACTCATACCTACCTTAGTTCTACGGTCCATTTTCACAGAAATTTACAAACCCAAAACACATTCAATGAAACCCACACAAAACACAATCAAGAGACCCAACTATTATGCAAAAACCTCACCCAAGGAGGCTTCAATTCTCAATTTGTAACTCAAGTACTTCTCAAGAACTCAATAACTAACTTCAAGAATAAATTTGTGGGTAAACGTTTACATGATTGGCATGAGGGCAAGAAAACCCAACACTATGAGAGCTTACATACCTCGAAAGAATCAAATCCTTGACGAAAACCTCAAAACTTAATGAATGCTTGAAATTTTCTCCCATTTTCTCCTCTTGAACTTCTCTCTAAAACCCTAAGCGTCTTAAGGATTGTGAAAACTGATCCAAATCAATTTAGACCACTAAAATATTACTAAAACGAGTTAGGCTAGTGGGGGTAAGGAAAAGACCAAAATACCCCTCTTTAATTCGGATGAACTTTCCTTATTATGATAGGCTGAACTCAAACGGGCATATATCCCTCATCAAAATTCATAATTTAGAAACATTGGTGGCGTTGGAAAGAGGACGCATTGATCTTTCATTTGATATCTTATGGGTCTCCTAACTCATCTTGTGCTAAAAGTTATGGTCGTTTGAAGTTTACCCAAAACTTAAAAGAACTTTACAAATGACTTGAATGAATTCTCTTTAGTTCTTTTTAGAACTCAAGGTGCTACATATAGTGACCTTAACACTTAAGAAAATATAAATTTCTTGGTACAGCGAAGAATGGTTTGAGTCTTAGCTCAAATTTTTTTCGGGGTGTTACAATTTTAATACACAAAACTATCATGGAGGCACCTTTAGTAGCTATTAGGGATAAAAAGATAGGTGAAGTGTTATTCTACAAAAGATCTCATCCCTCTTTTAAGACCAATCATATTTCAATTGATTCACAAAAAAAAAAGTTCTACTAATGTGTTATCATTGAAGAACGAGCAAGTGACAACTAGTAATTTTGAAAATGCAGTGGTTGCTGAACAAGTATCATTGAGTTTTGGCGATAACTATGGATTTCAAAAGAATCATCAACGCTTGGACTAAAAAGTGCCTTCTCCCAATAGTCGAAATCAAGAACGATCTAAGAGGTTGGGCGAATTGGGAATTACAACCGCCACACCTGAAATCTTTGAAGATATAAGGAGTTTAAGTCAAGACGTTTACAAGTTGTCTTCAACAGAAGATATGCTCAATCTGATTGTTGTTGTTGAATGGATATGTAAATGATTTAGCAAAAAAAATAATGATTATAAGGTTGAACCTATGAGATCTAATTTTATATCAAATTTTTATTATTATCATTAACTAATTGCTTTTATTTTGAATTCATTTATGAATGTACCTCGCTCTATCTAAGGACGAATTTGAACATTATTTTTATTTTCTATGACAAAACAATCCTACATTCATATTATATATATATATATATATACTTCAAACGTATTTAATAAAGTAGATGACCTTGATAACTGTTCCTAAAATAATTCTTATTAGAACAAACTTTCTACTATAGTAGAAGAATGAGATATTTAAAAGTGATATCAACATGTATGCTTAAAGGCATCATCTTCTGGTTTAAATGTAATTCAGACATTTTTTTCATTCTAGATAAAATTTTGATGTGTCATTTATTGTAAAATAAAATTGAAGAGTCACTGCATGAATGTAGGTACATGTGGCCTCTATTTAGGAACTCTCCCTCATTAGCTCTGTTTTTCTTTTTTGGCTTTTCATTTCTATAATTGATCTTTGCTTCTCAATTAGATTGTTGTTTTCTGAGATAGAGATTGTGTCTACAGAAACAGAGTAATCAAAATTAAGAAAAATCTATAGATTTCATTTCTCCAGTATTCAATGAAAGATTAGAGGTAACTGTGTTTGGAGGAAATTCGTGTATCATTCATCCTTGATAACTATTTTCATCATTGATGACCTTTTATTGAATTTTTCTGCTTTTATTTCTACTATATTATCAGTAATAGGTTATAGATTTTGCATTTATATTGTCTGGTTTTTGTTCCATCTCTTTAATTTGTTTATTTCTGCCTCTTCTTCCTTTTTTTCTCACTGTGCCTTCTGATGTGTGCTTTAAATTTTCTTATTTTCCACTCTATAAATACCAAGTTCCAAACATTCAAGCAAATATGGACTGTCAATTAGAATATGGAGTTTATGGGTTAATTTACTTGAAAATACTTTTTCCTAGGGAAAGAGATTTTCATAGCTATTCTGATTTTCCTACTTCTTATTTCGTCTGCTATTTGAGTCATTTGTAGTTTGTTGTGAATTTTTTTTAACACAGTTTTTGTCTTTCTAAAAAATCAAGTTGGCTAAATTCAAGTTAACCGAATAGAGAAAATAAAGTTAAGAACACAATTAAAGTTGTATCATCAAATAAGTTGTTGAGTTCTTTAAAACTTTTGAGGAAGTATACCTGTAATTATCAAAGCTATTTTCTCATTGCACTTGTTGATTTTACTAAAAGTTGGTCAAAAGATATATTTTCAATTATTCCTTCCTATCATATTCATAATTGATTAAATTCATATTAGATTATTATGAACTAGATTATCTGTTTATCATGTTTTCCTGTCACTACTAGCATCGTACTTTAGCGGATACTCCCTTCTTATCAGCGCCTCAACTTTGTTTACTCCCCTAAACGGCTTTCCTCGCCTACCGGTTTCAACATTAGGATGGCATAGTATAGAAGTTTTCTCCCTGTTTCCAGTGTGCTAATAAACTAGAAATCATGATTCAAATAATTCTAATACATAATAACTAACATAAATTTATTCAATCACATATATGATATTCAGGAATATATGAAATTAGTTCCGCATATTTTTTGAACAATATACCTTTGCCTCTTGCTTAGCCATGCTATCTGAAATATCTGATTGGATTTCAGATTGTTGCTCCATTTATCTAAATACTAAATTTTTAGTTGAGAGAGTTTTTTGAAAGAAAGTTTTTTATGTTAGGCATTGCCTGCTTTCATTTACATATATCCTCACTTATATAGAGAGGAATTCTAACTTACTACACTCCTTACAACCTTTTACAATACTACACGTACACACTACTTAATAATGTACCTCTATAATATAATAATGTGCCTAATTAATATTTTCGTTTAAATAATTATTTGCTAGCTCCTGTATGATAGTTGATATACCAATTATTCTTGGTATCTCTATTTTGCATATCTCTTTTTGTTGTTCGATGTCCTCGGGTATAATCATATCTTTAGTCAGTCCTATCTTGATAACCTGTATTGGAGGTTTTATTTCCTCGTATAATATTTTCGCTGGTGCTGTATAGAATTTTATATAAAATAAATTTCCTTTTGTAACTCTTTTGTATGTAATAAATGCTTTATGTAGTTCCGGTATTCCACTTAGTTCCTCTCCGTCATATGTATATACTGTATTTAATAGTCCATCGTTGTAACATGTCCTCACCAAGTTGGCGTTAGTTTTCGGTTGTGCAATCAGTTTATTATAACCTTGTAATTTTTGGGTTAAATAATCTTGGTTGGGTTCTTGGGTTGTAGTAGATCTTGGGTTAAGATTTAAAAATGTTTGGATTTTGTATATATTTTCTATATAGGTTCGTGTAATATGGTTGTATGTTCTTTTGTCATGGTGTAGGCTATCCGCATATGTAGAAGTTTGTGGTTCTATAGTTAATATGTTTTTTGGTGTTAGTCTTGGAGTAAATGGTTTTTCGAATAGCTGGTTTAAGTTTGAATTCTTTTGTTTTTCACTAACTCGTTTGCTTGTACCTGCAGCTGTATTTAAACAAATGTTATGGGTTTTAAGGAGTTTCCCATCATCTCCTTTTAGCTCTGGATTTTTTCCGTCTTCCGATTGACGTAGCTCCGCATTTTTATAGTCATGCTGCTGACTAGCTTTAGACTTCAGATTATCTTCATTAGTCTTTAGCTTTTGTATCTCGTTGTATGGATGTCGAGAAATATAAGAAGAAACGTACAAGTAAAAAGTTAAGAAAAATAAAAAGAAAATTAAACAAATTATATCCGGAATATAAACAACTTAATACCACAAAAACTGATAACGAAAAATTAAATCAATTAATAGATAATATATCTAAAATAGAATATAAATATATTCAATATTTAAAATTACAATTAATAACGACAATAACGAATATAGACAAAAACTTAATGAAATAATTATAGCAAAAAGACAAGAATTAGCACATAGGCAGAGTAGACTTAACAGTAATATATTTGCAGGAATTTGTCACAAATCTATAATAGCACAAAGAAAGATTATTTTATATCTAGAAATGCAAATAAATAACTTAGAATATAAGTTTCAACACAATCTATAAATGAATAAAGAAGAATACGCAATAGATGAAAAAACATATGAAAACTATGACGGATTAAAAATAAAGATAATATTTTCTAATCTAGTAAGAAGATATAAGAAAATAGGTGACAATATAAGTTTAATGTTAGAAAAAGAAACGGTAAAACTAGAAGATAGTTTAACTGCTATGATAAGAATAACAAAAGAAAATGAAGAAATAGATAGAAAAACGGAAATTGAAAAAATAAAACAACAAGCAAAAAATGAAGTACAATAATTAGAAGAAGTAAAAAATACCAAAATAATAGAGCTAGAAAAAGAGTTAGCAATATTAAAAGAAATATATGAAATGAAACAAAAAGAAAAAGAACAAAAAACAAAATTAACAAATGAGATAATTAAATTTAAAGAAAAATTGCAACTAGAAGATGAATTAGAAGAAAAAGAAGAAAATAACCAAGATGATCTACCCAAAATAAGAGTTGATGAAATAAACGACGATGATATAGAACAACATTCGGAAACAAGCGAAACATATACGGAACTTCTAGCAAACATAGATAATACGAAGAATTTAGAAGTAAATACAGGAGACGTAGACATGGATGAAAAACCTAGTACATCAAGAGTAAAAAACTCGAAAAATTTTAATCCAAAATATTATAATGAAAACTATGGACAATATAATAGAGAAAAAACTATATGGGATAAAAGATTAAATAAAAAATGGACACCTAAACCAATAACTGAACGACATGATTTTTTAGATTTAGACTGTGTAGCAGATATAAATAAAACAATTCAATTATGGATAGGATACATATCAAAGCAATTAATAGATAACAAGATAGTAATAGCAGAGGCACCAGGATACATAGAAAGAACACTTATAGGAACAGTAAAATTATGGCTACAAAATTTAACAAGTGAAAGCTTAACAATTTTAAGAAATAATAAAAAATTTGATGGTGGAATAGCTACTACAACTATGGAAATACTACATAAATACGAAATAGCTATAAGAAATGAATTTAGTAGTATGACAACAGAGCTAGAAGAACAAAATAAAGAAAAAATCATAAATCGGAATCTAATGACAAAATTAGCAATATGAAATATGTGTTACATAGATGAATATACATGTGCATTTAGAGAATACTATTATAAAGGAACATATAACACAGAAGAAAGTAAAGAAATAAGAAAATTATATTTTACAAAATTATCAGAACCCTTTAGTTCAAAAATAATAAAAAGTTGGAACGAAGCAAAATTAACAGACACCTTAGGAGCTAGAATGAAATTCTTGCAACGATGGTTTATGGAATTATGTGAAAAACATAAAGAAGAAATAAAAATGAAAAAAATATTAGTAAAAAACTTAGCATGTTGCAAAAATAAAACAGCACCTCAATTTGGTTGTACGGATAAGTATTATAAAAATAGAAAGAAATATAATAAAAAATACAGATCAAAATATAAATATAAAAAACCTAGAAGAAGGTACTATGTAAAAAACTATAAAACTAAAAGACCATATAGACCAAAAAGAAAACTAACGGAATGTACTTGTTATAATTGTGGAAAATTAGGACATATAGCTAGAGATTGTAAATTACCTAAGAATCCGAAGAAAAAACAAATATCGGAAATAATAATAGACGATGAAAAATATACACAAATAGAGTACGTAGATTATGAATTAGAAAGCAATGATAGTATATATGAATTATCGGAAAATGAAATGGAAAATAATCCAGTAATAGAATCAGATAATGAATACGATATCAATGACTGAAAAAGATATACAAACAATAACTAAAGAAAAATACCAAGATGAAGAATCGGCAGAACAAAAAATAATATTTGATAATAATATATTTGAACAAATAAAAGGAAAAGAATTAGATCTAAGTGTAACAAAAATATTCGAAATACCTACAATAAGAAACTGGTTTAAACGACAAAAAGAAGAATATTATGTAGTAAGTCAAAGAGAACATATCATAGATTGCAAATACACTAAAAGAAAAGCCAAAATACCAATAATAAATAAACGAATAATAAATAAAGAAATACAAGATATTAAGGCTAAAAATCCAATTAAATATGTACATTTAGGAGGAACGAAAATATTAATAAAAGCATGTTTTAGAGAAGGAATAGATACACCCATAAAAATATACTTAGCAGATGATAGAATCAAACAACCTATAGAAAAAAGTATAATAAGCGCAGTAAAAGGTAACCTCATATACCAAAAATTTAAATTTATAATAAGTGCTAACTACTCAGTAGCAGTAAATGACAGAAATATAGATAAATCATTAGTATTATATTGGAAAATGTCAGGAATAGAACTAGCCCCGAGAAGTAAAATATTTACAGCTAGATGTAAAAACTTATATGTTTTAACAACAAAACATAAAATAACAGCAAAAAATAAAATAGATAAAATAAAAATAGAAGATCCCTTTGAAAGGATAGTTACAGTCATAGATAATAATGATTATAGCTATAATGAAATTGATATAGAAGAAGATTTAGAAATAGTAAAAGAAAGACTAAGTACATCGAAAAGAATAAACTGTGAAATACCACAAATATCACAAAAATGAGTACCTCAAGAAGAATAGATAAAACTCCACAAAAATCAATGGAAGGAGAAATAAAACCACATCATTACTACATATCTGGAATAATGGAACAACGAAAATATTTAATATTAATAAATACAGGACTAGAAGAAAATTATATTACAAGAGAATTAGTAACGGAAGATGAAATAATAACTATTGAACAATCATGCCCCGAACTACCAAGAGTATTAACATATACCGAAGAAACTACGGAAAATGAAATAATCATTGGACGAATACCAATAATAATAAAGTTTAAAATCTATCAAGGAGATGAAAATATCACTTTAGGAATAAAATGGCTAGAACAAGTAAAACCATATAATTTAGAAGACAAACAGTTAATAATAAATTATGAAAATAAAAGAGTAATAATAAAAAGGACTTTAGTATAATTAAAATATGAAAATATACATACTTGCAAAGGTAATAATAGGAGGATATTACAACAGATATTATACACCAATGATAGATACGGGAGCAGAAGCTAATATATGTAAATACAATTGTTTACCAGAAGATAAGTGGGAAAAATTAAAAACACCAATCGTAGTAACATGATTTAATAATGAAGGAAGCATGATCACATATAAGACAAAAAATATAAAAATACAAATATGGGATAAGATATTAACTATAGAAGAAATATATAACTTTGAATTGACTACAAAAGATATGCTATTAGGAATGCCATTTTTAGAAAAATTATACCCACATAT
Organism: Solanum okadae; assembly: GCA_036553675.1. NCBI lineage: Eukaryota > Viridiplantae > Streptophyta > Magnoliopsida > Solanales > Solanaceae > Solanum > Solanum okadae. The sequence continues at coordinate 21,978,608 of CM071687.1, forward strand.
AATAACAAAAACACACTGGTGGTTCACGACACTGTGTAAACAAAAAATAGGAGCAAAAAGAGTAAATAATAAAAAACGAAAAACAACAGAATGGATAAAAGGAAGTGAAAAAATTACACAAAAATTAGAAAATATAAAAGAAGAAGACCCTAAAATAGAATTAATTATATTCTCTATAGATAAAGTAAAAATAATTCAAGATAAGTTAGAATTATTATATAGTGAGGATCCTTTACAAGGATGGGAGAAACATAAAACAAAAGTAAAAATTGAGTTAATTGATAATAATAGTATAATAACCCAAAAACCATTAAAGTATAATTTTAATGATTTAACCGAATTTAAGATACATATAAATGAATTACTAGAAAAAGGATATATACAAGAAAGCAATAGTAAGCATACAAGCCCGGCATTTATCGTAAATAAACATAGTGAACAAAAAAGAGGAAAAAGTAGAATGGTCATTGATTATAGAAATTTAAATGCAAAAACCAAAACATATAATTATCCGATACCAAATAAAATACCAAATTTTCGGTGCGGAACTGGTAATTGGTGAATTCATGAAAGTGATAATGTGGTAGATGGTAGTGTGGTAGGTGAGTAACTTATTTTTAAGATTTTATTATAATATCTTTTTACTAAGTGTCTTAATCTTGATATCTCTTTAATATTACTTTTTGGTAGTGCTAAATTCATGGTAATATGTAATAATATTTATTGTAATATTCTTCCGATAGTTGTTTTAATCTGAATATTTCATTAATATTATTTATGATATATTCTAAATATAACATATCTTGGGTTTCTTGGTACATATATAAATTTTTCGCCATTAATTGTTCTAACAATTTTATTTCTTCCATAGCTTCTATCCAATATTGTAAATATTCGTAATTCATCTTATTCTGAATTTATTTCTAAATCGTACCATTCTATTCTTTCATTATCTAAATATAGATCTTGTAAATCTATTTCATACCATTCTTGATTTAATATATCTTCTGATTCGTAATCATTAAATATTTTTTCCCATATTATTCTTCTTAATTCAATTATTTCTATACCGTTAAGTATATATAAGATTAAAGTTTCATAGTTTTTTATCATTTCATTATGCACGTATGTAGTCATGTTCGTTGTTATGCGGGGTTTTTTCAATTATTCCTTCCTATCATATTCATAATTGATTAAATTCATATTAGATTATTATGAACTAGATTATCTGTTTATCATGTTTTCCTGTCACTACTAGCATCGTACTTTAGCGGATACTCCCTTCTTATCAGCGCCTCAACTTTGTTTACTCCCCTAAACGGCTTTCCTCGCCTACCGGTTTCAACATTAGGATGGCATAGTATAGAAGTTTTCTCCCTGTTTCCAGTGTGCTAATAAACTAGAAATCATGATTCAAATAATTCTAATACATAATAACTAACATAAAAAACTTTCTTTCAAAAAACTCTCTCAACTAAAAATTTAGTATTTAGATAAATGGAGCAACAATCTGAAATCCAATCAGATATTTCAGATAGCATGGCTAAGCAAGAGGCAAAGGTATATTGTTCAAAAAATATGCGGAACTAATTTCATATAATCCTGAATATCATATATGTGACACAAGGGTGTAAGCTTTTGGTTATAAATTAGTAAAAGCTAAATTTGTAGTTTAATTTGTCCATTCAAGAACAATAAGTTCATAATATTTCCTTGCATGCAAACATGTAAAGAGTACTCAAAATTACATAATATCTAGTCTTTAAAATATGCTGAGGAAAATTGGTTAAAGAAAGAACACGAATAATAGTAATATTAAGTAGTATTAAAATTATGAATAATACATTTATATTATATATTGCAAACTTCACTCCCTTTTTAGTGATATCAACTAAAATAATTTAGGTAACACACTTGTAATACATATTGCAAACATCATTCTTTTTCTTAGTGATACAAATTAAAATTGTATTAAACTGTGTCGCAATTGTATTAAAGTTGTATTGGATATGTTTCATAATTGTATTAAAATTATGAATAATACATTTATAATATATATTGCAAACTTCACTCCCTTTTTAGTGATATCAACAAAAACAACTTAGGTAACACACTGGTAATACATATTGCAAACATCGCTCTTTTTCTTAGTGATACAAATAAAAAAAAATTATAAGATACATGTAATACATGTTTTATTCATAAATTACACATTTTTAATACATATTGCACACTTCACTCCTTTCTTAGTGATACCAACAAGAATAATTTAGGTAGCACACTAATAATACATTTATATGACATGCACAATACATTTTTAATACATATTGCAACCATCACTCATTTTTTGTGTGATATAAATTAAAATAATTTACAAGATACATATAATATCAATTTTATTCATGAACAATACATTTACAATTTGCAAACTTCACTTCTTAGTGATACCAACCAAATGATTTAGATAACACACTTATAATACATGCACACTACATTTTAATACATATTGCAAACATCACTCATGTTCTTAGTGATACAAATCAAAATAATTTATAAGTATTTTAGATTTACGAATTTGTGATTAGTTTGGATAGGTTGTCGCTGCAAATAATTGAAAATATCATTTGAAGTTTATATCTCAATTTTAAGAGGGTTTTTGTTTAGTTTAGAATTGATTTTTAGGTGAAATATTATATTGAAACTTGAAAAAGATAAAATTTATGGAACTATGTCGCAATTGTGTTAAAGTTGTATTAGATATGTTTCATAATTGTACTAAAATTATGAATAATACATTTATAATATATATTGCAAACTTCACTCCCTTTTTAGTGATATCAACTAAAATAATTTAGGTAACACACTTGTAATACATATTGCAAACATCACTCTTCTTCTTAGTGATACAAATCAACATTGTATTAAATTGTGTCGCAATTGTATTAAAGTTGTATTGGATATGTTTCATAAATGTATTAAAATTATGAATAATACATTTATAATATATATTGCAAACTTCTCTCCCTTTTTAGTGATATCAACTAAAATAACTTAGGTAACACACTTGTAATACATATTGCAAACATCGCTCTTTTTCTTAGTGATAAATAAAAACAAATTATAAGACACATGTAATACATGTTTTATTCATGAATTACACATTTTTAATGCATATTGCACACTTCACTAATTTCTTAGTGATACCAACAAGAATAATTTAGGTAGCACACTAATAATACATTTATAAGACATGCACAATACATATTTAATACATATTGCAACCATCACTCATTTTTTTTGTGATACAAATTAAAATAATTTTATGATACATATAATATGAATTCTATTAGTGAACAATACATTTACAATTTGCAAACTTCACTTCTTACTAATACCAACAAAATATTTTAGGTAACACACTTATAATACATGCACACTACATTTTAATACATATTGCAAACATTACTCATGTTCTTAGTGATACAAATCAAAATAATTTATAAGACATATAATACATGTTTTATTCATGAATAATACAAGTTTTATTCAGTCTATAGATCATTCTCTTGTCTTTCGTTAGTTATGTTTTTTATTAATTTTTAATTCTTTCTTCTAATTCAACTTTAATATTTTGTAAAACACTTTTAATGCAAATTTAATTCATTTTGCAGTTAATTGGTTGATTTGTTACTATTGAATTGCTTGTTTAATACATTATTGATACAAGTTTAAGTGTTGGGCCCAATTCAGAATGTGATGCGGTAAGTGGGGACCAAGGGTTCAAGTCTTTCTATTGATTAGGTAGAGGGCTGGTCGTATTCTTAAAAGTTGAGAAGTGGGGGTAGTGTGCATGAGATAAATACATAGGTACATCCTACCTTGGGAAAGGGATTCGTGGTTAATTGTTAGGAAACCTTGACATAGTGAACTATGTGGTCAAGGGCTGAGTTGTGACGTGGAAAAAGCAAGGGTATGTCGTGAGTGGTTAGTTGGAATGCTGATAGTTGTATTTGTGGACTCTACTATGAGTTAGAATGTTTAAGCTATGATCAAGAACCTAGTAAATAGGTTGACTGAGACAGAAGTTAGTAGTAAAGGTACTACTATAATTTGAGGTATCTGGGAATGGTAAAGGTGGAGGAATGAGCGGTTTACTTTCATGTTCCTTATTGGTTGATTTCTTATATTATTTAGTGGGCTTCGGGTTGACCGATGATGCCTACCAGTATGTGTGGTTTTGTACTGACTGTTGTCACCAAATTTTGGTAGGATATTTCTAAAGTTAATACTTTTTAAGTATTTTATTTTTTAAATAGTTCAAAATACATGTTTTGTCATTTTAATGCAATTTGTCGATAATTATCCCTATTCTCAAAGTATTATGATTTTTATCTGTTAATTCTATTTATATTATTTTGTCACAGCCAGTTGAATTCGTTCTAATATTTGTTCCTTTTTTATAAAATCATTATTTCTGTTAAATTACTTTTTTTACATGTCACTGGTTACGTTCGTTACATTTTTTCATATTCATTTTATCTGTTACATTTGTTAATATTCATTTTGATATTTTGCATAGCCCACATTCTGATATAGATAATATTTCATACACAAATATTTTATTAACCGATGGTTTTTGGCTGACGGTTTTAAGATAGTGGTATTGTACTATTGGTAGCTTTCAATTCTCTATTTAAAGAATAGTTTGTTCATTAGGTTAAGGGTGGTGAAATATTTTTAGATTAGAGTTTAGAATTTTCACATTTTTATTCACAAAATGATTTCATTTTTATTAACTTTCTGGCCACCACCACCCCGGATTCCGACCATGATCCGGCAACCCCCAAAACCCTCTTCTTTTACCCCTTTTTCCGGTGAAATAATCACCGGAAACGACCCCATTTCTCCCATTCCTCGTTTCCAAAAACAACCACCCAAAACCCCCACTGCCTTCCCTCTCTTCCACCACCAGATCGCTCACTCACAACCAAAAACTCCGGTGAACTCTCTTGAACCCGTAGCTCCGAACAAACCCCAAACTAAATCCATTTCACACCTCCGGTGAAGCTCGAAGTTCGAATTTCCCTGATCCACCGAGCTCTACAACTCCAGCGAGCTCGTGAGAAACCAACAACACAACCAGGCGAGCATCAAGGCTCGAAAACAATGGCCAAAGCACTTAAACCAACTCCGGCAGAATAGGTAGATTTTTTCTTTGACTTTGTGTTGGTATTTTGCATTGTTTTTTCTATTTCTGTTTCAGATCTGGCCAGAGGGGGTTTCAACACCGGCCAATGTTCATTATTATTATTTTTTGGTTGAACTCTTTCTTTTTTGATCTGTTCATTTTCTTAAGAATTACTAGCAGTTCTCTCGTAGTAAACTTATTTATTTGACTTTATTTATCTTGTTCAATAGGCCTAATATGTTTGCTTTTATGTAATGATATTTTTTTACAATTTTCTTCATATATTATTAACATGTTGATACTCATTTATGGATTCCAACTCCTTGTTTAGGTTCTTTTAAATATTTGGTTTGTTCGGTCAAATGCAGTGCCGGCTCTATGCCTATTTGAATAAGGCATTGGCCTTAGGCCCCCAATTTTAGGGGGCCTCAATTTTTTACCAATAATAAATTATGTGTTAATTTTTTTTAAAAAAAGATTAATTATTTATGATAATATTTTTTTAAAAAAATATTATTTTATTCTCTTTAATTCCATTTATATAGAAGAAATCAAGAAGAATTGTTTTATTTTTTTACACTCTCTACACTAATATTTACATTATTTTATTCTTTTACACTCTCTTCTTTAAATTTTTGATAAGTTAGAGTAATACTCCATCAAAAATATGAATCAATAGTCGAAAAGTGTTGAGCAAAGTAAATTGTAAATTTTTTTTCTATTTCTTCTTAGATTTTCAAGCATTACAACAAGCATAGTAAAATGTGGGGTATACAAAATTATCAACTTCTTGAATCAAATTCTATGTTAACAAGTCGTATAATAATTGCCCGAGTAAGAAAATGTTTTTCAACGTTGAATTGATAAAATCTTATCTAAAACTAATAATTGAAAAAGAAATCGAATAAATCATTTATAAAAAAATATTAAGTATACTTTGCATTTAAAAATGTTAGTTTTTTTTTTTTTTAAAAAAATGCATTCGAAGTTTATTTAGATTTTAGGCCTCTAATTGAAATTTCGCTTTAGGCCTCCGATTGCGTTGAGCCGCCCCTGGTCAAATGAGTTTTAATTTGGTTATAAATTAAGTTAATCGATGGTTTGCTGTAGTTGTTATTATTATTATTATTATTATATATATATATTCAGTTTTGATGTCTTTTGTTGTTATTAGTAGTAGTATTGTTATGTATTTTCTTTAATTATTATTATCATTATTTGTTTTCGTTTTCATATATATTATGTTTGGTAATAGAGAAGTAGTTTATTTTTTTATTACAATTGTTATATATATTATTACATATTATACTATATATGTCTTGTTGTGTGTTGTTTTGTCTTTTTGATAGCCATTTCTATTCTATTAATTAAATTAATTATTTGTTTTAGTTTATTGTTGCATGCTCTTCATTATTTCGTATTTGGAGTTTCTGGTTTTAGTTCGGCAAATTGCTATTGTTCAATTTTAGTTAGCTTGTTATTTTATTGTTGTTTCCTTTTAACTTCTACCATTAGTTTTATTTAAATCATTACGAGTAAAATTGGCCAGTGAAAAAAATCTCGACGTCGGTTTTGGAGGCCTCCCCATTTTAAAAGACAGAAATTTAGTTTATGTTCATATTTTGTTTGTTAAAATTGATCGGTAAAGAAAATACCGTTGATTTCCAAGGCCTCCTATGTTAATCAGACGTGTTTTATTTTAAGTTATTATTTAATTTCATTTATTTTTACACATATTTATTTATTACTAACACTTTTACTAAGTGTCTTTATAGGTACACAAATTTGCTTCCCATTGAAGCCATTCAAATGAAGGTCGAACTATATTCTTTATTCATCATTTTGTATATATCGATGTTAGCCAAACCTTAGGTTTTTTCTTACATTATAGTTTTGTTTTATTACTTGTGCATATCACATATTTATTATACTTGTATATTTGTTTTTATTTCTTCCTCAATTTGAAAAAATGAATTTAGTCGGGACGCACAGTTGTGGATTTCGAAGGATTCCTAACACTTTTCCTTTGGAATTATTTGAACCCCTTACCTAGAATTTATTGGTTTCGTAGACATTTTTTTAAAAAGTTAATTAATTAATTGGTTTTCTAGTTTTTCCTAAAATTAGGTGGCGACTCCCTTTTACTCCTTTTCCCTTTTAAAATTCTATTAATTCTTTTAAATTGAATAACTATTTTTGATGAGTCACCGCAACGTTGAGCCCTCTCAAAGGAAGTCAATAGAATGACGACTCCGCTGGGGATATAGAGGTTCTAACCATTCTGGGTTAATTTTTTTCAAATTGAGGGGTTTATTCTTTTATTGTGTTATTTATTATATCTTGTATATTTTGTTGATTATTTACATATTGTACTCATTATTTGTTGTACATTGTCATTGCATTCACGACATAATTTCATCATTTGAGATTTTTTATTTTTTACTTAAAAGACGATTATGCTGGCCGTAATCGTTTGTTATCCAAATTATTTAGCGAGGTACCTTGGCGAATGTAGTTGATCACTGGATGGTCAACAGTTGGTATCTTCCCCACCCCAAGTAGTCCGCTTGGGTCACCGTTCCACTTTCAAATACAGCCCACTCTTAGTCATCTACCAGTAGAGCATTTATAGTGTGAACTCTTTTCCATTTCAAGTTATAATCTGTTTGAACTACGTTTGACTTGATTCCTGCCTCAACGGGATACGTAGGCGCCATAAGGGCTCGGTCAAATTCCCCGTGAGTTTTCCATTATTTCAAAATGGAAATTGGGGAATATTTTTTTTGAGGTCTCCAAAAATTTTACAAAGGAGACAGTTGCTATAATATTGAATACCGTAGGTTGTTAAAGCTGTAACAGGGGTAAAAATTTTAAGGAATGCCCTCAAAAATTTCACCAACGTTGTACTCAGACTCCAGACTTATCAAACATCATTCTAAGTTAGTTTGTACCTTTTGCATTAATGTTTTGTACATGATGTTATATTCATTATATATCTTCGACTTTATTTATCTTACATTCCATTAAAAATATTGTTTTATTTGATAATTTAAAAGTTTGGGTTGTCCGCCCTTTAATGTGACTCATTTTTTACTTTTCCTTTAATTAATAATTTTTTTTGTTAAATTTGGGTGGTCCGCCCTTCAATGTGAATCACTGATTTCTTCATTCTTTTTTAATTTTTCTTTAAATAATAAAAAATATTTTTTGTTAAATTTAGGTTGTCCGCCCTTCAATATGGCTCATTAGTTTTTCATTTTTATTATTTTTCTTTCAAAAAATCATTTGCTATTCAAAAAAAAAAATTGTATGACATATCTGAACGAACTACGCAAACCTGATTCTCATCAATGAGATACATAGGCTGCCCTTCTAGGGTTTGGTATTCTTCATTCAAAAGATTTTTTATTTTTAATTCTTTTAATGTCTATAATTTTAAAATCATTTTTTGATTTGGTTAGTGCCAACACAGTTCGAGTGTGCATCTGAAAAATAATTTATACAATAGAGAAGATTGACTTCTTGTTAAACCATAGATTCGTTTGGTACCTTTCATTCATACTTTTGTTACACTTGAAAATATTCTCTTGTATACATTCAAGATAAGATCAAAAAAAGATTCATCGTTTCATGTGCATTGTGTGGTGAGTTTTGAGTTAAATTCAATTGTGTTGGGTTGTTGATCAAGAACTTGGCCTAAATATTTGTTGAGGCGAAATTATGAGTAATGTTTGATTTGAAAAATGATCGTAGGCCTTCTTTGAGCCGTTTGTGCCTTTCAAAGCCAACCAAACGACATTAATTCTTAGCATGTCCCCACTTTGAGTCTTAAGCCTATTTTTTGGATAACCACATTTTTAGCCTATACCCTTTCTTAGTACTTATACGCACTATTCCTCTTTTGACCTGACTTTCTTCAGCGCATTGAAGACGTGAATGTTTCAAAAGAAGATTCAAAGTTCAAATTTGTCAAAGACAAAAATAAACAATGTACCTGAAAGTCAAGAATACAAAAATGACTTCAAAAGAAAAAAAAAGAAGAGTTGAAAATTCCCCACAAGTTCAAACAAGCCAAGTTTCAACAAAAGAAGAAGATTACTCCAAACAGTCAGGAGAAAATTCAAAAGATGATGAGATGGGGGAAAAGCTCAGACAAGCAAAGCTCCAAAAGAAGTCAAAAAGTGCAAAGAGAAGGGACAATAAAGAGAATCAAACTCTTAAAGCATAACAAATGTTGAAAGCACAAATTCAATGCAATGCTCAAGAAAGGATTAAGTCACTTCTATCTCAAATGATTGCATACCCATCTCTAAGCCTACATTACAAGCCATTAACAAGCCCTACATGATTTCATTTCAAAAGTTCTCACATTAGTGGAGATTTACATGAAAGCCAACCCTATGGTATTACAACTGAATGCGTTGAACATTTTTTCTGAGTGTGAGTGTGCTTTTCCAAATATTCCCAAATAAAAATACTTTAAATGTATGCAAATTTGGACTTTCTTTGTAGTGAGGGCACACGAAATATGATGTTAGGTCTAGTTCAAAGCCTTTGTTTGAAGCAAGATGAACAAATTTTGTCATTACTTAAGTACATTCGAGGTACCACTTGAATCCATAGGAATTACCTCAAAGTCAATCTCAGTTGAAAGAGAAAGAATTGTGATTTTTTTTTGTACAATACTATTGTTGGCTCTAACTAAATTAAAATATGTTTCATTGGTCATAAAGTAAAAATGGGTCGAAACTCACTTTTCAATATTTGTCCATACCAATTTTGTGGACTGTTTCATTGTTAATATTTGTCCAAGCGAGATTTGTGGACCGTTTCATTGTTAATATTTGTCCAAATCAACTGTGTTGACCGTTTCATTGTGGATACTTGTCCAAAGTAACTTTGTGGACCGTTTCATAGTTAAAATTATATTTTTGGGTCGTCATATCATTCAAAATGATTTTTTTAAAAAATTTGGATCGTCATAACCTTCAAAATGATATTTTCTTAAATTTTGGTAGTCATACCCTTTTAAATGACATCTTTTTAAATTTAGGTCGCCATACCTTCAAAATGACATTTAAAAAAAATTTAATTTGTTATCTCAAATAAAATGATGCTTTTTAAATTGGTTTGTCATGTCGTTCAATATGAAACTTTTTATTTTGTTATTCCATTTAAAATTGACATTTTTTTTATTCATGATGTTACGAAGTTTGAATTATTACATTGGCTAATACCTTGTTCATATGAGGCCATGTTAGCATAATTTATGTTATATTTGTTACTAACATTGTTATTGCAGATTTTGTGATACACCATTCATATTAAGTTCAAGATTGGGTTGTCATCTCCTTTCAAATGACATGTTATATTCAAGTTGGGTCGTCCACCTTTCAAAGAGACATGTTGGGTTGTCACTTCATTCAAAGTGACGTTTTATATTCAAGTTGGGTCGTCCATCTTTCAAAGAGACAAGTTGGGTTGTCACCTCGTCCAAAGTGACATGTTATATTGAAGTTGGGGTCGTCCGCCTTTCAAAGAGACAAGTTGGATTGTCACCTCGTGTCACAACCCGATTTCTCAAGTAATGATGGCACCTACTATAACCCACCAGTAGGTAAGCCAACCCGTAACCCGGAACAAGTAATGGGTCTGAGGGTAAAAACTAAACAAGAGTAGACAAATAACAATATAGACAGGTGGAAGCAAACCAAAAACATATATACAAATAAAGATCCCTCCCAGAACCTGGAAGTCACTAGTACAGAGCTACTAACAAAATGCGTACAAGTCCCAAAAGTGGACAACAGAGACTGGACTATCTGGAAAGGTAAAAGACAAGTCTATATACACAGATGGAGACTGAAATAGTACAAGACGTCGTGTGCTCACTCCCATCTCTGGATCAGACTGCTCCAAGCTCGATCAACGCTGGCTACTAGTGCCCGGACCTGCATCACGAAATAGATACAGAGCGTAGCATGAGTACCAAAACAATAGGTACCCAGTAGGCATCATAGGCTGACTGAACTTGAAAAGTAAAGACAATATGAAAAGAAGGAATAATACAAATCGAGGGTCAAGAGCGAAAATCTAAGTAACAATGGAATGCACACGAGTGTACAAGAACTAACTAAAATAATCAATAAGCTAACCACACCTAACTGGACCGCCATAAGCCCAGAAGGTACACTCGTGCGCAAGTTAAATAAAAACCCGAACGGACCCCCATAAGCCCGACGAGTACACAGAATAACTATAACTAAAGAGAATTGCATAAAAAAACCCAAGAACGAAGAACATCGAACCAGAACCTCAACCCTAATTAGTAGAATCTGACAGTACGGAGGCCGGACCTCGAACCGAATGCTCACCAGAAGTACCCGAGTAACCAATCATAAGTAGCAAGTATAAGAGGCCGAAACTCTAACCGGATGCTCCATATAAGTATCTGAGCAATAGAGGCCGGACCTTAAACCGGATGCTCTATATAAGTATCTGGGTAATAGAGGCCGGACCTTAAACCGGATGCTCTATAAAGGTGCCAATGTAGCTGCTGAAAGAGTCCTAATCAATCCACACTCATAAATGTTCGTGGAACGCCGTCCATACTTAGCCAATCAATGTAAGTCCTTGGAACCAAATCGAAAATCAAATTCAAATCGCGAAGTAAAATTAGTGTTGCCGACGTAACTCGTGAAGCCGTAACATCGGGGAAAATAAGGATAACTAAAGTCGGAGCAAGCGTATCGCCTAGCTAAGGCCCAATCTATCAGACTCAAGTCTGCTACACCAGTCTACAGGGATCTAAGTCGGCCAAGCGACGTCGGGGCAAAACTAAGCCTATCGGATCTGAATAATGTATTTCTAAGGCAAGCCCTAGTCAAACCTAAACTAAGGCCCAAATGCTTCAAATAAACAATAATTAAGCATGCAAGTACTCCACATAGCGAGGAGGGTCCATTAATAACACAAAGCATGCTCACAGTTACCCGATAATTCCCGAAATAGGCCGAAAACATGATTTCTTAACACCTATGCAGGATTCAATAACTACCCAACCCAAATCCCAACTAATCAACATGCATTCACATTCTCGAGCTCAATCTAAGAGAGGGAAACCGTAGCCTACCTGTAGGCCGATCACACGCGCTCCAAAATCACTTCTTCGGAGCTTTCCCTTTCCGAACGGTCTCGAAACGCTGCCCTGCTATCAAAAATAGAGTCACAACATTAATACGGTCGTTTAGACACCAAAGTCACAACAAACGGAGACGGGTCAATTTTGGAGTCAAAACGGGAATCGTGGGACCCGCGCAGGAAATTCCAAAATTAACCCCAAAAGTGGGTCCTAACCAGTTCCCCCAGCTCATGTCCCATAATGGGACACAATTCGGGGCTCGGGAACAACACAATATCAACATGCAACTAAAACCCAAATTTTCTCAAAAATTAGAAATGGGACAACAGCTAATTCAGCATATTTACCAAAAACGGGCGGTCTACAGTAAACTCTGACAACCCCACAATGTTCTCCTCGAAAAAACACTCAAGATAGCCTAAAAAATCATTGAAATCGGACCTAAAATGGCTGAGAAAATAAGTCTCAAAAATTTCCAAAATCAAGTTCACAAAAAGGGTGCGGTAGCAGGTATTTTTCGAAAATTACCTCAAACGGAGACTCCAAATCACTATCTGAGCTCACCAACATGTTGTCCTCGAAAAATCTCACAACTTAGCCTTTTGAATCGCTCAAATCGGTTGAGAGATGAGAGAGAGATGAGGGTTTGAAGTTTGGAGAATATGTTGCTGATTTTCTGCAATAAATTGCAGAAAATCTGCAATAATTCCAAAACTTAAAACTCCGATGGGGTGCTCCGAACTCGTTCGGAACCCCGTGCACGCAAACAAGATATGCAACCATACCAAATTTGACATTCCAGACTCAACGGTGCAGTCAAAATTTCCATCAGAGGTCATTTCGATAAAAAGTGGGTCCCACTTCCAAAAGCCCTTTTAAGCCAAAACCCACAAAAGGGCTCGGAAAGATATCTAAAACCTCCAGACACAAAAGAAGGGTCAATCTAGACCAAACTCGACATTCTGGAGCTAACCACGCTGACGGAATTCTCATCCGAGCACGTTTACTCAGAATGTTGACCAAAGTCAACCTTATGTCAAATTTCAAAGGCTAAAACGCCTAATCGCACCGACTCACACTGAAAACCTCGGGAGTCATGAAGACCATGCTACTAGCCTTAAATGACTCTTCCGGAGCTGATGGAATCGTCAGAATTGGATTCCGATGTCATCTTCTTGAACTTTTGATTGAAAATGATCGTTCAAGGTTCATAAGCTCCAAAACACAAAAACTCTCACCAAGACCAAACAAACGACCAGGTGACCGAACTGTCAGTCCCAGCAAGTCATAAATGACTTGGGGTCGCTATAGGAACTCTCTAAACGACACACAAAAGGAAAGACACAGAAATGACTTGGAGGGTCATTACACCTCGTTCAAAGTGACATGTTATATTCAAGTTGGATCGTCCACTTTTCAAAGAGACACGTTGGGTTGTCACCTCGTTCAAAGTGACATGTTATATTCAAGTTGGGTCGTCCGCCTTTCAAAGAGACACGTTGGGTTGTCACCTCGTTAAAAGTGACATGTTATATTCAAGTTGGATCGTCTGCCTTTCAAAGAGACAAGTTGGGTTGTCACCTCGTTCAAAGTGACATGTTATATTCAAGTTGGGTCGTCCGCCTTTCAAAGAGACATGTTGGGTTGTCTCCTCGTTCAAAGTGACATGTTATATTCAAGTTGGGTCTTTCGCTTTTCAAAGAGATACGCTGGGTTGTAACCTCATTCAAAGTGAGAAGTTAAATTCAAGTTGGGTTGTCCGCCTTTCAAAGAGACACGTTGGGTTATCACCTCGTTCAAAGTGACATGTTATGTTCAAGTTGGGCCGTTCCACTTCCAAAGAGACACGTTGGGTTGTCACCTCGTTCAAAGTGGCATGTTATGTTCAAGTTGGGCCGTCCGCCTTTCAAAGAGACATGTTGGGTTGTCACCTTGTTCAAAGTGACATGTTATATTCAAGTTGGGTTGTCCTCCTTTCAAAGAGACACGTTGGGTTGTCACCTCGTGCAAAGTGACATGTTATTTTCAAGTTGGGTCATCCGCCTTTCAAGAGACAAGTTAAGTCGTCACCTCGTCCAAAGTGACATGTTATATTCAAGTTTGGTCACCCGCCTTCTAAATAGACATGTTGGGTTGTCACCTCATTCAAATTGACACGTAGTATTCAAGTTGGGTAGTCTGCCTTTCAAAGAGACACGTTGGATTGTCACCTCGTTCAAAGTGACATGTTATATTCAAGTTGGGTAGTCCGCCTTTCAAAAAGACACGTTGGTTTGTCACCTCGTTCAAAATGTCATGTTATATTCAAACTGGGTTGTTCGCCTTTCAAAGAGACACGTTGGGTTGTCACCTCGGTCAAAGTGACATGTTATTCACATCATCCTCCTTTCAAAGAGGTACACTACCTTCATTGTGAAATTTTGCAAGTAACATCGAAGGTATGTGAATGTTTTCAGTTACAATGAATCTCTGCCTTTGTTTATTATTTTCTGCCCCGTCGACGGACGTAGAGTATTGCTCATAAGCTCTACTAACGCCTAATTTTGTTTTGTTCAAAGTTTATCAAACCAAATTTTGGTTCGTCAACTTTGTTTGACCAGGATCTCTTTCATCGATCCTAATCAAACAAAGGGGCAAGTTATTCACCCCAAATTTTGGTCTGATATTTCTAAAGTTAATACTTTTTAAGTATTTTATTTTTTAAATAGTTCAAAATACATGTCATTTTAATACAATTTGTTGATAATTATCCTTATTTTCAAAGTATTTGGATTTTTATCAGTTTATTCTGTATTATTTTGTCATAGCCGGTTGAATAAGTTCAAATATTTGTTCATTTTTTGTAAAATCATTATTTCTGTTACATTGCTTTTTACATGTCATTGGTTACGTTTATTACATTTTTTCATATTCATTTTATCTGTTACATTTGTTAATATTCATTTTGATATGTTGCACAATCCAGATATTCATTCTGATATAGATAATATTTCATACACATATATTTTATTAACCGGTGATTTTGGCCCACGATTTTAAGATAGTGATATTGTACTATTGGTAATTTTCAATTCTCTATTTAAAGAATAGTTTGTTCATTAGGTTAAGGGTGGTGACATATTTTTAGATTAGGGTTGAGAATTTTCAGATTTTTATTCACAAAAGGATTTCATTTTCATTAACTTTCCGGCCACCACCACCCCAGATTCCGGCCATGATCCGGCAACCCCCATTACCCTCTTCTTTTTCCCTTTTTTCCGGTGAAATAGTCACTGGAAACGACCCCATTTCCCCCCTTCCTCGTTTCCAACAACCACCTCCCAAAACCCCCACTGCCTCCCCTTTCTTCCACCACCAGATCGCTCACTCACAACCAGAAACTCCAGTGAACTCTCTTGAATCCGTTGCTCCGAAAAACCCCAAACCAGATCCATTTCACATCTCTGGTGAAGCTCGAAGTTTGAATAACCAGATCCACCAAGCTCTACAACTCCAGCGAGCTCGTGAGAAACCAACAACACAACCAGGCGAGCATCAAGGTTCGAAAACAATGGCCAAAACACTTAAACCAACTCCGACCGAATAGGTAGATTTTTTATTTGTCTTTGTGTTGCTATTTTGCATTGCTTTTTCTATTTCTGTTTCAGATCTAGCCGGAGGGGGTTCAAACTCCGGTCAATGTTCATTATTATTATTTTATGGGTGAACTCTTCCTTTTTTGATCTGTTCATTTTCTTAAGAATTACTAGCAGTTCACCGGTAGTAAGCTTATTTATTTGACTATATTTATCTTGTTCAATAGGCCTAATATGTTTGCTGTTATGTAATGATTTTTTTTACAATTTTCTTCATTTATTATTAACATATTGATACTCATTTATGGATTCCAACTCCTTGTTTAGGTTCTTTTAAAGATTTGGTTTGTTCGGTCAAATGAGTTTTAATTTGGTTATAAATTAAGTTAATCGATGGTTTGTTGTCATTGTTACTATTATTATATATATTTCAGTTTTGATGTCTTTTGTTGTTATTAGTAGTAGTATTGTTATGTATTTGTTTTATTTTTTTATTATTTGTTTTCGTTTTCATACATATTCTGTTTGTTAATAGAGAAGTAGTTTATTTTTTTTATTACAATTGTTATGTATATTATTACATATTATACTATATATGTCTTGCTGTGTGTTGTTTTATTTTATTGTTAGCCAATTCTATTATATTGATTGAATTAATTATTTGTTTTAGTTTATTGTTGCATGCTCTTCATTATTTCGTATTTGGAGTTTCTGGTTTTAGTTCGGTAAATTGCTATTGTTCAATTTTAGTTAGCTTGTTATTTATTATTGTTTCCTTTTAACTTTTACCATTAGTTTTATTTAAATCATTACGAGT
The DNA here is from genome assembly GCA_036553675.1 of Solanum okadae. Classification (NCBI taxonomy): domain Eukaryota; kingdom Viridiplantae; phylum Streptophyta; class Magnoliopsida; order Solanales; family Solanaceae; genus Solanum; species Solanum okadae. Next base: position 21,995,329 of record CM071687.1, read on the forward strand.
AAGATTGGCCAATGAAAAAATCTCTCAGTCGGTTTTGGAGGCCTCCTCATTTTAAAAGACGGAAATTTAGTTTATGTTCATATTTTGTTTGTTAAAATGGGCCGATGAAGAAATTACTTCGATTTCCAAAGCCTCCTATGTTTATAAGATGGGTTTTATTTTAAGCTATTATTTAATTCATATATTTTTACTCATATTTATTTATTATAAACACTTTTACTAAGTGTTTTTACAGGTACACGGAGTTGCTTCCCATTGAAGATATTCAAATGAAGGTCGAACTATGTTCTTTATTCATCATTTTGTATATATTGATATTAGCCAAACCTTAGGTTGTTTCTTACATTATTTTTTTATTTTATTACTTGTGTATATTACATGTTTATTATACTTGTATATTTGTTTTTATCTCCTCAATTTGAAAAAATGAATTTAGTTGGGACCCACAATTGTGGATTTTGAAGGATGCCTAACACCTTTCTTTCGAAATAATTTCAACCCCTTACCTAGAATCTATTCATTTCGTAGACATTTTTTTTAAGTTAATTTATTTTTTGGTTTCCTAGTTTTTTCTAAAATTAGGTGGCGACTCCCTTTTACCCCTTTTCATTTTAAAATTCTTTTAAATTGAATAACTATTTTTTGGTGAGTCACCGCGAAGTTGTGCCCTCTCAAAGGATGTCAACACTGACATTACTCTTGCTTTGCCTTTTTGGCATAGTCTGGATGCAGGGTCCGTGATGTTTCATTAGGTGAAGATGAAGAAAATCTCCAACAACTTCTATCTTTCCTTCCGGATGGTGGGAGCTGTGTGTTTTCAATTGTTATACCTTGTAATCTTAGAAGCTCTTGTGCTTGTTCAGACTTGATCCCTGGAGGTGTTGATTACTTTACAAGGCTTAACTTGAAATTGATTACAAACTCTTATTTATAACCTGGAAATGTTATTTATCTTAGTTTTCTTTAATCTTCCGCAAGGTTTAAATCATTGGGAATCGAGGGTTCACCTACTTGAGTTTTAGAGTAGGTGCCTGCATGGCCGTGTGGGTTGGGTCGTGCTACTAATTAAGCTTCAATATTTGTGTAATACACTTTTGACACAAGTTTAATTCATTTTTGTACTTTATTAGTTGATTTGTTACGGTTGGATTACTTGTTTGATATATTATTGATAAAAATCTTATTCAGTTTACATATCAGAAAATGCTCATTCGATTGCTACATTTTGTTTTCATGTTTGATTCTTTTCTTATTTAACTTTAATATGTGTGTAATGCATTTTTAATTCAAGTTACAGTTTATTATGTCTATTCATTTATAACAGAGATGACATCATATCTTCAAATATCACTTTCTCCTGTGAATTCACCTTTAGATATGAGGAAGTATGGGCCACAAAGATGACATCATAACTTCGAATCTTCATTTATTCAAATCTTCAAACATTCATATCTTCATATATTCATATCTTCAAATCTTCATTTATACAAATACTCAAATCTTCAAATTTTCATCAAGTATGAACATAATTATTTATATAACCTTCATTAGAATGGAAATCATCGACAACGCCAAAACAACATATAAAAAATTAAACGACTTCATCTATAAATTAAGCAGCCCCAATTCTTCGATTTCTGAAAATTTCCTTACTCTTCTATAGATCTTCAGCCTTTGATAAAAGCTCTTTCTTTAATAATATTGAAAGATCAATGAAGAGCATAGAGAGAGAAGGGGTGCAGGGAAGAAAAGAAAGAGAGAAAGAGCATAGAGAGAGAGGGTGCAGAGAGGAAAAGAAAGAGAAAAAGAGCATAGAGAGAGGGGGGGGGGGTGCAGGGAGGAAAAGAAAGAGCGAGAGACAGAAAGAAAGAGAGAAAGAACGCAAGAGAGAATGATTGATTTAATAAAATAAGTATATATATTGCTATAAATGGTAATATTAAAGAATATGCTTTAAAATAGTAATTATTAATTAAAAGGGACTCACCCAAATAATTTATCCATTAATAAGACTACTTATATTAGCTAACCAGAGAGTTGAGGTTTGTACAAACATATACAAAAACACATTTCATCTATTAGCACTTCTATTTAGCTTTTTAATAATATAAACGAATGACATTCCATGTATTAACATTTCAACAATAATTGCAGAAACTTGGAAATTTGAAAACTATATATGTAACACCTCGGATTTGAAAAGGATAGCGTGTGTATATTTTGAAGGAATGTGGTGCCAGTTTCGATGGCGCCATCCACGGCCTATGGAATGACCCATGGACTATAAGTCAGGTCTGTGGATTAACTAGTCAATTTTCCAAAAATGTTGAGTTTCAGTACCTTATTGATGGTTCACCAGGATGGACCGTCATTCGTTCCACGAGTCGTAGGTGGGATTCGGAGGTGAGTCCCAGACTTAGAGAAAATTCAGGATCAAAAGTGGAGATCCACGATCGGGTTCAACGGACGATCATTCATTCAAAGGTTAGTGGATGAGGTCCATAGATTGAGGCCTCAAATCCTAGCCTCTAATCTAAACGATGCCCTGATAGGATGGTCCATGGGTTGACCAACGAACCATTGGTCTAGCCATTGTTGGTGTTGACAATTAAGTTTTTATGGGCTTTCGGGTCTTTTCCTAATTATTCTAGCCTAATACTCTGTCGTTATACCCTTCACCAAAACCCCTATATAAGTGTTTAACCCAAAATTTCTCAAATTGAAATCATTCTTTCCAATTTACAAAGGAAGAACAAGTCTTCCTCTCAAATATTTCTCTCTAGAAGTTGAAGAAGAAATCTAGGGTTTGCAAGTCTAGTCTCCTAATTCTCCATTGTAGTTAACCAATTGGGATTGAGGTATGATAGATTTCTTCAATGGGGCCCTTTCCTCCACGGAGTTCCCAAATTTTCCAATTTACAAAGTTATAATTCCCCAAATTGAGTTACGATTTTCTTCCATGTCATGCGTTCTTTTAAATATTGATTTATTTGATTTTTTTATGATCTATCAAGCATGAATTTATATAATTACTTGATTTTATGATGAATTTCTATGAACCCATGTCTAACCCATGATTTCAAGATATATGATTAAAAGTGGGTTTTGAACTATGAAAAATGAATTATGAAATCATGCATGTTCTTATGAAGTTGTGTACAATAAATGCACGTCTAAGCTAAGATATATGAAGCATGCTAGATTAAATGTTTGAAATTGTGCAAATTGTGATAACTTGAGTTTTGTGAACTGATGTTGGGAGGAAAAGCCGTGACTGAGTTCGGTGTGAGGTTTTAAATAATCCACGACGTGATTTGTAATCGTAATCTAGACGTACGTCGTGACCAACTAATAATCGTGTGAGTATGTGGCCGTATCATGGGGATGTGCATATTTGTTGTGTGGAAATTGTGGGAATAAACTTTGGGTGTACCCCGTTGGGTTGATCTGAGGGTAGACAATGGCTATCTTAGCTAAGGGGATTATCCTAAATGCCAAGTTGGAACCTGGGAAGCAATGGGAATTTTTAGAAAAACAAAAGGAACCTTGAAATTTTTGGCCTGGGTTCTGGTTTCATTTGAGCCGCTGGAGTGGGATCATTCTCACCAGGGCGGTGCCGCCAGGGTGAGAATTCTACGACCAGAGCAGGACAGGGCGAGGCAGAACATCAGCCCTATCTCCCTTGTTTTTCCTAGTTATCCAAATAGACCTCGAATTGTATATAGATTAATTCCTGCAATTCAATCGGTGCTCAACAATCGAATAATAGATTATAAAACCTAGAAAGTAAATAATGGTTGTATAATATAGCAAAAACCAACATCCATGTGCTACAAAAAGTAAGGGAAAAGCGAAAAGATAAATAGTATTGCTCATTACAAGCCCAAAAGGGGCGAAAAACCAATCAAGATCCCTAGGACTGGGAGGTTTCATCATCAAAATCTAAGTCCTCAGGGGGTATCAGGCCAGACTAAGCCTTATTCAGTATAGGGAACTCCGATAGTCTTCTGGCTCGAGTTGGGGAACCTCCCTTTCGGGGGCAACACAAGAAAATATGACCTTAATAGTCTTCCACATCCAGGCCATCAGACGATCCCTCACCAAACCCTTCCTCCTCTCCTGACGCAACTGGTGGCAGAGCAACTCAACCTCCAAAGCAGTACTGGGTGGAACTGGGGTAGGGTTAGCAAATGAGCACCCCAAGCTCCTCTGGACAGCTGTCAGGTCTTCCTCCACCTGTGCACCTGAGTGTGGGGGCTGAGACCTATTGGGAAGAGTGTCGTCGCCTGCATTGTCTTCCTTTCCCTCATTATCCGTAGCCGCCTGAGTATTGCTGGCCCTGTCCATCCTCCTCCTCTTGCTCCTAGAAGTAGAACCCTACCTAATCAAATGAGGGTGGAAAGGGGAATCCATAGGGAGTACCTCATCGGTGTCTAAGAGAGGCATCCCACCTGTTTGCATAATGCGGTCACAAGTCCAAGTAGGAAGAAGGCCTTTTGGTTGCCCCAATATAACATCTTCCATTCTGAGATTATTTGCACCCACACATTTAGCTCGATGCCCTGCATAGCGCATGCCACCACCAAGGCCCGAGAAAAGGTCACGTCAGTGTGGTTGCTCGACGAGTGGATCCTCCTAGTAACCAAGTGTAGCCACCTCTTAGCATCCGGTGATCAGTCTGTGCTAGTATTCCCTCTGTAGTGGCCCAGTAATCCTGGTCCCGTTTAGCAGGCTCGAATATAGTATCCCTCTACTAGCCCAGATCCATCTCTCTCAGCTTGACCTCGTACTTAGTGTTTGAGACCTTGGGCACCTCGAGTACCTCATTTATGGCAGTAGTATTCAAAGGGATGTCAACTCCCCAGATGCAAATGGTAGGGTGGGGATCATCCCAACGGACAGTAGGAAGAACATCATAGAACTCCCTCACCCATTCAAAACACGTAGCAGGGGGAGCCTCTGTCAAGGGATCCCATCCAAACTCCATCAGCCGAGTGTGGAAGACAGGCACCCCCTCCTCTAGGTTTAGCAAGTAGAAACCCCTCTGACAACAGAATTTCGTATTTTAGCTATCGTGATGACTTTCGCAACTTATAACATCGGCAAACCGAACGAAAGGTAGATTCTCCTCATTAAGACCCGCCATTTAGATAAGCCTGCATGTTATGAAATATACACGTTAGAACTCCATGGGACTGGACACTAGCTCGACTAGGGGGAATAAATTTTTTAAGCTTTAGAAAGGGACCAAGGTTACTGTTTCCCAATTCCCGCCATAGCGGCCAAAATCCTGCCAGGGTGGGATGAAGTCTGCCAGAGCATTCTTCATCTGAGATGAACACCAGGCGCGATCATGGCACCTTTTCGTCCCAAAATCCTTGTTCTCTACAGAATTTTAGCAGGTCAGAGTATATTAACTACCCTAGAACCTAAATATGCAATTATATTTATGAAATAGCTCTTAAATGGTGCCTAAATTGGATTTTTACACCAAGAGGATGTTCAACTTCCCCCACCCATTTTTGTAGCAATTCAACCATATTTTAACGAAATCCTTATGCCCAAGATGTTGTGAAACGTTGGGGACGTAAGGGGAGTGGCCATGCTACATTTTTTTTATCAAACTAGCAACCTATGTTCAACTTTTGCAAAAACTACCCCAAAACATATTATAATCAACAGTTTAATGTCATTCAAGCGTAGTTAAGTAAGTAATGAAGTAAAGAGAGTAACGACCGATAACACTACCTTGATTTTGAAGTCCCAAGAGAAGCGTTTGAGAGAATTTTTGAAAAATTATGAGTAGAGAAGGAGGAAATAGGGAAATCATTCCCCTTTCCACCTTAAATTGTTTTCGATCTCCCGCTATTACAGGATATATCTCGCCACAGCGGCCCTACCTCAGCGGGAGGCCTGCCGCTTTGGCGGGATCAACCTGTCTAAATGGGATGCGTTCTTTTCTTTGAATGTTAACTTAATTCCCTGATCGGTCCTTTGAGTATAAAACCTTTTGGGTGCAGATTTAATAAAGCCTCCACCCTTCGTGATTCCGTAATGGACCAACTTGTTAGTCTAAAAATACTTTAAGATAAAGCATGTAATGACTCCTCCACTAGTCATTCGGGGATGTACGAGGGGTTAATTGGTATCTATTGTAATAACCCAAGCTGTCGTTAGTTAGGAAAACAAAAACATTGGGAAAAAAACTAGTCCACCGTCCTACTAGAGCGGGAGAGATACTAGTAGGGCGGCGGCGCTCTAGCGGGGTAAGTCACCACCAAAGCGGGATAGGTGAAACAGAACTTAAATAACGCGAAGTCTAATTTTCTCCTTGTTCCAAAAACACTTAGAAGATGCGTGAATAACCCAGAAATCCTCCAAAGGCTGCTATAAGCTTGGAAAAGAAGGAGAAAAAGATTTCTAGCATGCAGATGTCGATAGATTGTGGATTTTCTCAAGAATCATGTCTCGTCATTCGAAAACCCAAATTGGAGATATAACCCCACTACAACTGTTTGGCGCCCAGGTAGGCTAGGTTTTATTAACTGAGTAGTTATAAATCTGTGTTCGATGCATAGCATATTGTTAATCAATAGTTGAATTAATGTGTAGTCCTTTGTGCATCGAATAAGGGATTATTATTCCTGTGATTCTAGCTGTTCCGTAGGATGTGTACCATAAAGGGAAAACCCCACCCTGGGTATTAGGGTTTGGTGAGGGTTGAATTCCTATTGTGTGATATAAATTTGTTGATGGCTTCATTATATGGATGCATGTGTGCAATTGAGATGTATGAAGCAAGCCTAAGGGAAGACTAAAATTGTACAATTGCATGCCATGAGCCTAATACTTGATTGATTGTGTGATTATATGTATGTTCTTTATGGATGTGATTGTCAATATGATTGCATGCATTAGATCAGATTCCACGTACTGGCATACTAACATGTATTTGATCGGATGCCACGTACCAGTATACTAACATGCATTGGATCGGATGTCACGTATCGGCATACTAAAATACATTGGATTTGATGACACGTACCGACATATATATATATATATATACACATTGAATCAGATGCCACGTACCGGCTACATGCATACATCAGATTGGGTGTCACAATCCGACACACTAACTATCTGAGTATGGGTCCCGTCAGAGGACCATTGACTTGTGATATATGTGTATTGTTGGGAATGTGGAATTATACATTGTTCTCGAATTGATACATGTTATGGTAACCTATATATGATTACTCCACTATGTTGCGTAAACTGGGCATGTCTCTTGTGTGTTGAATGATACCGGAAGAGTTGAGCCCAATTCAGAATGTGATGCGGTAAGTAGGGACCAAGGGTTCAAGAGTTGCTATTGCTTAGGTAGAGGGCTGGCCATATTCTTAAAAGTTTAAAAGTGGGAGTAATGTACGTCAGCTAAATACATAGGTAGATCCTACCTTGGGAAAGGGATTCGTGGTTAACTGTTAGGAAGCCTTGACGTAGTGTACCATGTGGTCATGGCTGAGTTGTGACATGGAAAAGGCAAGGGTATGTCGTGAGCGGTTACACAAAATGCCGGTAGTTGTATTTGTTGACTCTTCTATGAGTTAGAATGTTTAAGCTATGATCAAGAACCTAGTAAGTAAGTTGACTGAGACAGAAGTTAGTAGTAAAGGTACTAGTGTAATTTGAGGTATCCGAGAATGGTAAAGGTGGAGGAATAAACGGTTTACTTGCATGTTCCTTACTAGTTGATTTCTTATATTATGCAGTGGGCATCGACTTGACTGATGATGCCTACCAGTACGTATGGTTTTGTACTGATACTACATTTGCTATGCCTTTTTGGCATAGTCTAAATGCAGGGTCTGTGATGTTTCATTAGGTGAAGGTGAGAAGAATCTCGAGCAGCTTCTATCTTTCCTTCCACATGGTGGGAGCTGTGTCTTTGCTATTTTTTATACCTTGTAATCTTAGAAGCTCTTGTGCCTCTTTAGACTAGATCCCTGGGGGTGTTAATTACATTATAAGTCTTAACTTGAAATTGTTTACAAACTCTTACTTATAAAACATGGAAATGTTATTTATTTCAGTTTTCTTTAATCTTCTGCATGTTTTAAATCATTGGGAATCAAGGGTTCTCCTACTTAGGTTTTAGAATAGGTGCCCCCACGTCCCAGTGCGTTGGGTCGTGACACTAATTCAACTTTAATACTTGTACAATACACTTTTGACAAAAGTTTAATTCATTTTGTAGTTTATTGGTTGATTTCTTACGGTTGGATTAGTTGTTTAATTAATTATTGATACAAATCTTATTCAATTTACAAATAAGAAAATGCTCATTCGATTGGTACATTTTGTTTTCATGTTTAATTCTTATCTAATTCAACTTTAATGTGTGTAATGCATTTTGAATTCAAGTTTCATTCGTTTTGCAATTTATTATGTCTATTCATTTATTACAAAGATGACATAATATCTTCAAATATCATTTTCTCCTGCGAATTCACCTTTAGATATGAGGAAGTGTGGGCCACAAAGATGACATCATAACTTTGAATCTTCATTTATTCAAATCTTCAAACATTCATATCTTCATATATTCATATATTCATATCTTCAAATCTTCATTTATACAAATACTCAAATGTTCAAATTTTCATCAAGTATGAACATAATTATTTATATAACCTTCACTAGAATGGAAATCGTCGACAATGCCAAAACAACGTATAAAAAATTAAACGACTTCTTCTATAAATGAAGCAGCCCCAATTCTTCGATTTCTGAAAATTTCCTTACTCTTCTATAGATCTTCATCCTTTGATAAAAGCTCATTTTTTTATAATATTGAAAGATCAAGGAAGAGCATAGAGAGAGAAGGGTGCAGGGAATAAAAGAAAAGGAGAAAGAGCATAGAGAGAGAGAGAGGATGCAGAGAGGAAAAGAAAGAGAAAAAGAGCATAGAGAGAGAGGGGGTGCAGGGAGGAAAAGAAAGAGCGTGAGACAGAAAGAAAGAAAGAGAGAAAGAACGCAAGAGAGAAGGATTGATCTAATAAACTATGTATACATAATATTTCTATAGATGGTAATAATTAAAGAATTTGTTTAAAAATAGTAATTATTAATTAAAAGGCACTCACCCAAATAATTTATCCATTAATAAAAGCCTACTTATATTAGCTAACCAGAGAGTTGAGGTTTGTACAAACATATACAATAACATATTTCATCTATCACCACTTCTATTTAGCTTTTTAATAATATAAACGAATGATATTAAATGTATTATCAATTCAACAATAATTGTACAAACTTGGAAATTTGAAAACTATATATGTAACACCACAGATTCAAAAAGGATATCATTTGCAGATTTTGAAGAAATGTGGTGCCAGTTCTAATGGTGCCATCCACGGCCCGTGGAATGACCCATGGACCGTAGGTCAGGTCCGTGGATTGACCAGTCAGTTTTCCAAAAATATTGAATTTGAGTACCTTATTGACGGTTCACCAGGATGAATTGTCATTCATTCCACGAGTAATAGGTGGGGTCCTGAGGCGAGTCCCAGACTTAGAGAAAATTCAGGATAAAAAATGAAGATCCACGACCGGGATCAATGGACCGTCATTCATTCCAAGTTCAGTGGATGGGGTCCGTCGATCAAGGCCTCAGATTCTAGCCTCTAATCTAAACGACGCCCTGATAGGACGGTCCATGGGTTGACCAACGAACTGTTGGTCTAGCTGTCGTTGGTGTCGGCAATTAATTTTTTAGGGGCTTTTGGGACCTTTCCTAATTATTCTAGCCTAATACTATGTCGTTATACCCTTCACCAAAACCCATATATAAGTGTTTAACCCCAAATTTCCCGAATTGAAATCATTCTTTCCAATTCACAAAAGAAGAACAAGTCTTCTTCTCAAATATTTCTCTCTAGAAGTTGAAGAAGAAAGCTAGGGTTTGCAAGTCAAGTTTCTTAATTCTCCATTGCAGTTAACCAATTGGCATTGAGGTATGATAGATTTCTTCCATGGAGTCCTCTCCTCCACGGAGTTCCCAAATTCTCCAATTTACAAAGATAGAATTCCCCAAATTTAGTTTGGATTTTTTTCCATATCATGGGTTCTTTTAAATATTGAATTATTTGATTTTTTATGATATATCAAGCATAAACTGTTATAATTACTTTATTTTATGATGAGTTTCCATGAACCCATGTCTAACCCATGATTTCTATATATTGATGATTGAAAGTGGGTTTTGAACTATGAAAAGTGAATTATGGAATCGTGCATGTTCTTTTGAAGTTGATGCAAATATTTTAAGGATGCTTTGAGAGTGAAGTATCAATGATGTTGTTATTGTTGTGTTGTTGAAAGAATTTCTCATGAAAACAGAAAAGCATGTATGTGAAAGACTTTCTAACATAAAAATGGTCCTTAAGGTTGAAAGGCTTTCTCACCTAGAATGAACCAATGATATGGACCTATTCTAATGTTCAGGCATGCAAGAGGCGATTGCCTATGCTCTCTAATAGAATAACAAGAGGCGATTACCCATGTCACATGATGATAGGACAAGAGGTGATTACACATGTTCGTTTAAGAGTTAAGAAGAATATGATTAAGAACTTTTCCATGGAAGTAAGCTTAGTACAGAGTTGACAAGTGACAATTACCCATGTCCCATAAACTATGTTCCAACATAGGATTGTCTAGATAGACATTATCTAGTGGATCCACATAATCTAGAAGTTCATGGTCCTTACCTTGGCAAGTAGGATACCCTTTTTCGGTGTGGGAGACACCAAATTTCATATTGATAGCTCACGTGGTTTTATATGTTGGTTAAGGCTACTTTCCACAAGCAAGCTATGATGAACTAAACTTACTTCAACGAAGTATATCATTCATGTTTAAGGTGATGACTATGTGCATTGATCATGTTTTATGACTCATGTTTTCTTACTCTTCACCTCATGTTTTAGCTTGATCATTGCAAATATCTTTTAAGTATGCTTTAAAATGTTTTATGCATGGATATTATACTTGGTACATATTTTTGTACTAACGCATACTCTTGCCTACATTTCCCCAAATGTAGGGTCCAACAGTCAGGGTTCCCAATTTCGTGGCTATAGTTCTTTGAGGAGATTCCGAGATTTGGTGAGTCCTCATGCTTCGAAGACGGAATTTTATTAATTTCAGTATTTCCTTATTTTCAGTTTTGGAACATGATATATGGGCGACACCCACATTCATTCAGAATCTTTTATATTTCTATTATCTTGTCTAATGAAAGCTAAGTGACTTCTATGGGTCTCTCGGGGTGTTATATGCTATGTTACGCCTAGGGGCTTCCTTGGGTCATGTCAAACTTGGTAATTAGAGTATAAGGCTTCGAAAGGTCCTAGGAATGTCTCATAAGCCATGTCGAGTAGAGTCTTGTTCATGAGTGTGAAGTGCGCCACACTTATGAATGAGAGGCTATAAGATGTTTAGGAAACTCAACTTTTTTGATTACTCTAAAGTTGTGCAATAAAGTTCATTACCCAATGCTCTACATGATATGGATAATCGAAGAGCTTATGCTAGAAGGAATGCGGGAGACAATGTGGAAAGAGAAGCTCCTCCTCAAGCCCCTCAAGCTCCGATTGACCCTTTGGCCGAATAAGTGACTAAAACAGAGTTTAGGGCTACTTTTCAAGTGTTGGCTCAAGCCGCGACGACCCAAGCCAATATGTAGGTTGGATCTCCCGTGAACCCAAATTTAGGTACGATGACATATAGAGTGAGGTGTTTCACTAGGATGAATCCTCCGGAGTTTCATAGTTCTAAGGTTGACAGAGATCCTCAAGAATTCATCGATGAGGTCTACAAGGTGTTGATGATCATGGGAGTGAAACCGATGGAAAAGGTGGATTTGGTCGCTTATCAACTAAAGGGTGTTGCTCAAATATGGTTCAACCAATAGAAAGAAGGAAGGCCGGAAAATGCGGGTCCTCTTGATTGGGAAAAGTTCAAAGTTGGTTTCCTTGATAGGTTCTTTCAACTTGATATTAGGGAGGCAAAGGTACTTGAATTTATTAACCTCCATCAAGGAAACATGAGTGTGAAGGAGTATGCTTTGAAGTTGACAGAACTATATCGATAGGCCCCCATGATGTTTGTTGATCCTAGGGCAAGGATGAGTAAATTCATTTTTGGTGTCTCATTAATGACATGGACATCTCTCGTCTCATGGTCCACTCTCAACAGATCGAAGAGGATAAACTTAAGGAAAGGTCTAGGGAGATAAAGAATGCCAGAATCTGTGATGGTAACTTTTCACATTCAAGATCCGATGGACATGGTCGTCCGAAATTTCTACAAAGATTCTCTGGTAAGGTTCCTCCAATGTTCCGTCTAAGTTCAACAAAGATAGGGTGTCTAACTCTAAGCGTCAAGGTGGGGATAGTGGTGAGTTCTGAGTGTCCAATTGTGCTAACTGTGGAAGGAAACATGAGAGTAAATGTCTAGCCAGTTCTAATGCTTGTTTTGGTTGTGGTAATATGGATCACAAGATATGGGATTGTCCCTCTATTGCTAAGAATGAGGGATATAATCGTCGAAGAGCTCAATCTTATCCTTCATACGGTCCTAGCGGGAATACAAAGAAAAACAGATTATATGCACTCCAGACTTGTGGTAAACAAGAGAGTTCTCCAAATGTGGTTACCGATATGTTGAAAGTCTTTCAACTTGATGCTTATGCTTTATTGACCCTAGTGCTAACTTTTCCTTTATGACGCCTTATGTGGTGATGATATTTGAAAATCTTTCGGATGTGTTGTTAGATCTCTTTTCAGTATCTATTCCCGTCGGTGATTCTATAGTGGCTAAGAGGGTTTATAGAAATTTTTTGTCTCCCTGTCCCATAGAGTCACTCATGTTGACCTTGTAGAGCTTGATATTCTAAACTTTGATGTTATTCTTGCTATGTATTGATTTCATTCATGTTATACTTCTATTGATTGTAGAACCCGTGTAGTCAAGTTTGTGTTTCCGAACGAATCCATTCTAGAGTGGAAAGAGGGAAATTATTTACCTAAGGGTCTATTTATCTCTTGTCTTAAAGCTAGAAAGATGATTTCTAAGGATTGCATTTACCATATAGTCAGGGTAAGGGATATAGATTCTGAGACCCATACTCTTGAGTCGCTCCCCATTGTGAATAAGTTTTTGGAAGAATTCCCATATGATCTTCTCGGTGTTCTTCTTGAGAGGGAGATAGATTTCGACATTGAACTTTTCCTAGATACGCAACCTATCTCTATTCCTTCTTATCGTATGGCTCCGTTAGAACTTAAAGAGTTAAATGAGCAATTGGAAGATTTGTTCGATAAGGGTTTCATCCGATCGAGTATCTGTCCATGGAGTGCTCTAATTCTGTTTGAGAAAAAGAAAGATGGTTCACTCCGTATGTGTATTCACTATCGCCAATTGAACAAGGTTTTTGTTAAGAATAAATATCCTCTTTCGAGGATAAATGATTTGTTTGACCAACTTCAAGGGGAAAGCTACTTTTCTAAGATTGACCTCTGATCAGGTTATCACCAATTGAGGGTGAAACGAGGTAACATTCCGAAGATGACTTTTTGAACTCGATATTGTCATTATGAGTTTTTAGTGATGTCGTTTGGTTTAACTAATGCTCCGGCGTCATTTATGGGTTTGATGAATAAGGTGTTTAGGTAATACCTTGACATGTTCGTGATCCTGTTTATTGATGACATATTGATCTATTCAAGAGGTGAGGGCGAGCATATCAATCATTTGAGGATTGCATTGCAAGTTCTCAAGGAGCAACAAGTTTTTGAAAAGATTAGCAAATGTGAATTCTGGCAAAGTTCCATGGATTTTCTGGCTCACATTGTTTCTAGCAAGGGTATTGAGGTAGATCCTAAGAATATGAATGCAGTCAAGAGTTGGACTAGACCTACATCCCCTTCGGATATTAGGAGTTTCTTAGGTTTATCCAGTTACTATATGAGGTTTGTTGAAGGGTTCTCTTTGATTTCCTCTCCATTAACGACGTCGACCCAAAATAAGGTTAAGTTTATATGGTACGAAGCATGTGAAAAGAGTTTCCAAGATGTGAAGGATAGACTTACTTCCGCTTCAGTGTTGACTTTATCGGAAGGGATTGAGGATTTTGTTGTTTATTGTGATGCCTCAAGAGTTGGGTTAGGATGTGTGCTTATGCAAAATGGGAAAGTCATTGCCAATGCCTCGAGGCAACTTAAGTTTCATGAGAAAAATTATCCTACCCACGACCTTGAGCTAGCGGCAGTTGTTTTTTACCTTAAAGATCTGGAGGCATTACTTATATGTTGTTCATGTAGATGTTTTCACCGACCATAAGAATTTTCAATATGTGTTCAATCAGAAGAACTTGAATCTTTGTCAAAGGAGGTGGCTTGAGTTATTGAAAGAATATGATATGAGTGTTTTCTATCACCCCGGTAAAGCAAATATGGTGGCAGATGCCCTTAGTCGTATTAGGTGTTCGACTAGTTTACTCTACCGAGGGTAGTGTTATGGTTCACAATGGTTCTGAATCGTCCTTTGTACCAGAGGTGAAGGCCAAGTAGGGTCTTGATCTGTAACCCCCCCGTATCCGAAAATAGAGATTTCAAATTTCTGGTGTTACAGGTGGCACTCACGGACACCATCCACGGACCGTAGATGGACTCATGGTCCGTCCTGCAGGTCCGTGGTTCGTGATAGAAAACTTCCCCAAAACTCAGTCACAAAATTTGGCCAAGTGTTGACCCATGGCCGGACTTACGGTCCGTAGGTCAGGTCACGGACCGTAGTTCGTGTTCGTGGATCGATGCCCCAAAAGCCCAACTTCAGTCCCGATTGACGGTTGACCAGCATGGACTGTCAATCGATCCACGGTCTGTAGGTCTGACCGAAGATGAGGATCAGCAGCCAGTTAGCTGAAAATTGTTGGAGGATCAACTTCAGATGGTCATAACTTTTAGCACAAATATAATTGTGTGTCCCATGACATATGATATGATAGATAATTGAATTATCTTTCCAACTACACTGAGTTTGCTAAAATCCGACCTCCGAGTAAAAAGTTATGCTTGTTTTAGTGAAGCCCTATCGGGCAGAGTCGACCTACGGACCCAATCGACGGACCGTAGATTGAGTGACGGACCGTAAGTCCAATCCGTCAGTCACTCCGACAGCAGCTAAGTCAGTGGTCTTTTTTCCTATTTCGTTTAACCCCTAAGATACGTCGTTTAGACCCTAAATCATGAGATTTTAGTCAGTTTAAGCCTAGAAACATAACTAGAACTTACCTTAGTCAAAATCATTAATTAAAACTTGGAAAGTTAGAAGCATGAGAGGAGAAAAAGGTCAAGAACCCTACTTCAAGAACACAGTAAGGTTCCATCAGTTCCGTCCCCTAAATTGAAAGATTTCTCCGTGGAATTCGTCACCAGGTATATGGGATTTCACTAGTGGGTTCCTTTCGCCCATTAGGTCCCTAGAATTTAGTCAGATTCTTGATTCCATGATTATGAACAGACCTAGGGTTTCTAGAATTGCACCAGATCATCATGAATTAGTTATTTAAATGTTCCAAATCAGATTATCATGTTATTGCTCAGTTTATCGCATGAATTTCAGAACCCTAGCTATGTATTTCTTTAGTTCTTGAATTACACATGCTAGGTCAGATATTTCAGTATTCAGTTTTACATGCCTCAGTTTATGAATGCATCATTATCAGATTAATTGTTGCATTCTCAGTTTGCATGTTCAGTTTCGAACTATCCAGTTTTTACAGAAATTCAGTCATAACCAGTTAACCACTTAATTCATTGGGAGTAGCATAATACCGAGTTAGACTAGGGTTCAGCGTACCCATATAGTCTCAGAACTACGAGCCACGTAGGTGTAAGTCCCCTCTGTGGGCAACATCAGTTTAGTGATCACGCTAGCATGCCTCTATACCTCTGGCAGGGTATATTGGGTCCTCTCGATGGGGCGAATACATCGGACTCCACCTTTAGCTCATGTGGTTTTATGTCGGTTATTAGTAGCTCCCACAGTTCAGTCAGATTCTATTGCATTGACCATTTATCAGTATATTCAGTATTCAGTCTCAACATGTTATAAATTGGTCATTCCATTCAGTTAGCTCAATATTCAGTATCTATATCATGTTCAGATTATTTCATTGCTTTATTGCTTTGTTCAGTTATATGTTATTTCAGCTATACTCTATCTTGCATGCTCAGTACCTTTCAAGTACTGACGCATACGTGCACTACATCTTCTCGTGATGCAGGTTCAGGTTCTCAGCATCCAGATCACGCTTAGATCGGTTCCCGATCTTCAATTCAGCAACATCAGTGGTGAGTCCTCATTCTTTGAGGACTAGTGACATGTTTACCTTTATCGCTTTTAGTTTTTAGTTTCAGTTTTGCTAGATCTAGTTGGGGCATGTCCCAACACTTCTAGTCAGTTTAGAGGCTTATTTCAGACATAGTTAGATTCAGCTTAGTATTGAGTTAATAACTTCTTTGTATTAAACTCATCAGTTTTCATATATCTCAGTTATAGTATATGGGTAGTCTCCATCTCTTCAGTTTATTTATGATTTAGCTTCCGCATCAGTTTATTATCTTTAGTATGCTCATGATCATACCATCAGGGTTAGCTTGGGATCACTTGTGGTCCTAGGTCATGTGTCTGCGTCTCGGGGGTAGCTTGGGACATGACATGATCCAACTTTGTTTGAGTTGAAAAAGGTGGTTTTAAAAAAGCCCATTGAGGCTTTCTCCCAAGGGGGAGATGGTGTGATTTGATATCAAGGTCGTTTGTGTATTCCCAATGCCGACGACTTGAGAGAACAAATTCTGTTAGAAGCCCCTAGTTCTGGATATTATATTCACCTGGGAGCCACAAGGATGTACCGTGACTTGGGGGAGATCTATTGGTGGAATGGGATGAAGAAGGATATTGCAGGATTCGTCGCTAAGTCTCCTAATTGCCAACAAGTGAAAGTTTAGCATCAAAAGCAGAGAGGTTTATCCCAAGATATTAGCATTCCTACTTGGAAATGGGAAGACGTGAACATGGACTTCATTGTTGGTTTACCATGCACCCGTCGATAACATGACTAGACTTGGGTTGTTGTAGATCGGATGATGAAATCAGCCTATTTCATCCCCGTCAGGGTGTCCTATTTGGCAGAAGACTATGCTAAGTTGTATTTGATGGAGATGGTGAGGTAGCATGGAGTGCCCTTGGCCATTATCTCTGATCGTGGTACCCAATTCACTTCTCAATTTTGGAATTATTTCTAAATGGGCCTTGGTACTCATGTTAAGCTTATTACGACCTTTCATCCACAAAACTATGGGCAAGCAGAGTGCACAATTCATACTTTTGAAGATATGTTGAGAGCATGTGTAATTGATTTCAAGGATAATTGGGATGATCACTTGCCTTTGGTCGAATTTGCTTACAATAATAATTATCACTCAAGTATTGGTATGGCCTCGTTTGAGGCTTCATATGGTAAGAGGTGTAGATCTCCTATAGGTTGGTTTGAGGTGCGTGAAGTTGCCATGATAGGTCCTGATTTGGTACATGAGGCTATGGAAAAAGTTCGGCTTAAGAGAGGTTGAAAATGGCTCAAAGTCAACAAAAATCCTATGCCGATGTAAAAAGAAGAGGTCTTGAGTTTGAAGTAACTGATTGGGTCTACTTGAAACTTTCACCCATGAAGGGTGTAATAAGGTTTGGCAAGAAAGGGAAGCTTAGTCCCCGTTGTGTGGGCCCATATCAAATTTTGAGATGGATTAGTAAGGTTGCCTATGAACTTGACTTGCCTAATGGTTTGGCATCAGTGTATCCAATTTTCCATGTCTCCTTGTTGAAGAAATGTGCTGAAAATCTGACATTTATAGTTTCCTTAGAAGGCTTGGATGTTAAGGAGAACCTCTTTTATGAGGAGTTTCCAGTTGAGATTTTAGACCGGCAAGTTAAGAAGTTGAGGAAAATGGAAGTTGCTTCTGTGAAAGTTTTGTGGAGGAATCAGTCGGTTGACGGTGCTACTTAGGAGGCCGAGGCCGATATGATGTCCCGCTATCCTCATCTCTTTCTCGCTAATCCTTCTTCAGTTTGAGGTATTTAGCTCCTCATGGTTTATTCTATTACTGTCATGTGTCTTAGATATTCCCATGATTTCCTCATTTATGCATGTCCATGAAAAGCTTATATTTTGAGAAAATGAGTCAACTTGATTGATTTCTACATGTTTATGTGTGTTTGTGTATGAGTTTCATATAGATATCATGATATGATGTTTTGAACATGCTTTTGCTTGGAGTTGATATTTCATCCTCGTATATGTGCATTTATGTGATTGCATGCATGGTGGGCTGTTAGATTAAGATTTTACCTTCCTTATGATGTCTAGAATCTCATTGAGGATGATTGATCCCAATGGGGGATAATGTAACACATCGGATTTGAAAAGGGTAGAATTTGTAGGTTTTGAAGGAATTTGGTGCCAGTTTCGGCGATGCTATCCACAGCCAGTGGAACGACCCATGGACCGTAGGTTAGGTCCGTGGATTGGCGAGTTAGTTTTAAAAAAATATTGAGTTTCGAGACCTTGTTGACGATTCACCAGGATGGCCCTTCATCCAATCCACGAGCCGTAAGTGGGGTCTAGAGGCGAGTCCAAAACATAGAGAAAATTTACGATCATAAATTAAGATGCCAGGGTCAGGATCACCGAATTGTCATTCATTCCACGGTCCGTGGATAAGGTCCATCGATCGAGGCCTTATATCTTACCCTCTAATCTAAAAGACGCCCTAACATGACGGTTCATAGGTTGACCAACGGACCGTCGATCTGGCCGTCGTTGTTGTTGACAGTTAAGTTTACTGGGGCTTTTGGGTCTTTTCATAATTATTCTAGCCTAATACTATGTCATTTTACCCTCACAAAAACCCCTCTATAAGTGTTTTAACCCACATTTCCCGAATTGAAATCATTCTCAATTTCACAAAAGAAGAACAAGTCTTCCTCTAAAATATTTCTCTAGAAGTTGATGAAGAAAGCTAGGGTTTGTAAGTATAGTCTTCTAATTCTCCATTGAAGTTAAGCAATTGGCATTGAGGTATGATAGTTTCCATCCAAAGAGCCCTTTTCTCCATAAAGTTCCCAAATTCTCCAATTTACAAAGTTAGAATTCCCCAAATTGAGTTAGGGTTTTATTCCATGTCATGGGTTCTTTTAAATATTCATTTATTTGATTTTTTTTATGCTCTATCAAGCATGAATTGATATAATTAGTTGATTTTATGATGAATTTCCATAAACCCATGTCTAACCCATGATTTCTAGATATTGATTCTTGAAAATGGGTTTTGAACTATGAAAAGTGAATTATGGAATTATGCATATTCTTATGAAGTTGTTGCAAATGTTTTAAGGATGCTTTGAGAGTGAAGTATCAATGATGTTGCTATTGTTGTGTTGTTGAAAGGATTTCTCATGAACACATAAAGGCATGCAGATGAAAGATTTTCTCACATAAAAAGGGTCTATAAAGTTTAAAGGCTTTCTCACCTAGAATGAGCCAGTGATAAGGACGTATTCTATTGTTGAGGCAAGAGGCAATTACCTATGCTCTCTAATTGAAAGACATGAGGTGACTACCCATGTTACGTGATTAATGGACAAGAGGCGATTACCCATATTCCTTTAAGAGCTAAGACGAATATGATTAAGAACTATTCTGTGGAAGTTAAGTTTAGTACCGAGTGGACAAGTGGCGATTACCCGCTTCCCATAAACTATGTGTCAACGTAGTATTGTCTAGATAGACATTAGCTAGTGGATCCACATAAGCTAGAAGTTCATGGTCCTTATGTTGGCAAGTAGAACACCCCTTTTCGGTGTGGGAGACACCAGATTCCATGTTGATAGCTCTCATGGTCTTATATGTCGGGTAAGGATACTTCCCACAAGTAAGCAATGATGAACTAAAGTTTCTTCAAGGAAGTATGTCATACATGTTTAAGGTGATGACTATGTGCATTGATCATGTTTTATGACTCATGTTTTCTAACTCTTTACCTCATGTGTTAGCTTGATCATTGCATATCTCTTTCAAGAATGTTTTCAAATGTTTTCTGTATGCTCTCATACTTGGTACATATTTTTCGTAGTAACACATACTATTACCTACATTTCCCCAAATGTAGAGTCTGACGGTAAGGGTTCCCAATTTTGTGGCTATAGTTCTTTGAGGAAATTTCGAGCTTTGGTGAGTCCTCATGCTTCGAGGACGGACTTTTATTGTTTTCAGTATTTCCATATTTTTAGTTTTGGAACATGATGTACGGGTTACGCGCAGATTGATTCTTATGTACTAGATATCTTTGAGACAATGTTTAAATTTCTGCTTCTCTTTTATGTTGCAACTTTCTTTTAAATCTTTCATATTTCTATTATCTTGTATGACGAAAGCTAAGTGGCTTTTATGGAGCCTCTCGGGGTCTTATACACCATTGTAACGACCCGGAAAATGATAGAGTGAAACTAGAGCCTCACATGTGAGTTTGGAGTCGAGAACTTAATGAAATGATTATAATTGAATTTGACCCAAAAAGTTCTTAAAAATGTGCTTCGGAAGTTACCGGAAACTTGTTTAGCTGTATATAAAAAGATCCGTTTCGTTTTTCGAAAATCCGAATTCATATTCTTGTTTAGGGGGTCAAATTGAGTGCGAAATGGGTCTAACCCAAATTTTAGAGCAACCGTATCAAAATCCGAAATTTCCAAGTGAAGCCTTTTTCGAGGGTCTACTTTGGAGGGTCATATCTCCTAGCACACAATTATTTGGGTGGCAAATAATATATCCATGGAAAGCCCTTTGAGTTAGCTACCTAACGCACTTCGTTTCATCTCATTCGGAGTTTGGACGAAGAAGTTATGCCCATTTTCGTAAAATCTGTTAGGCAGGAAAAGGCAATTTCCAGTAGGCGTGGTTACTGTTCACCCGCCTCATTTTTTTTTTCTAAGTGTTGGACCATTCTTCCAAAGGACATATATTATTTCCTAGATACCATTAGTTCCATTCCCATCCCTAAAACATTTCCCTCTCTACAATCCTCCATTAAGAAGAAGAAGAAGTGGGAGCTAGGGCTTTGGATTCAAGACTTTCTTCATCAAATTTCGTGGGAGATCATAGCAAAGGTATGGTGGTCTTGATCCTTGTCTAAATTTCCATTCAAGGAGCCAAATCCAAAGTTATTTCAAAGTATGAAAAATCTAGGTTTTCACTCAATCTTATGGGTTCTTCCACCAAATGGTTTTAAAAGGTTTCTAATGGCACTTTATGGTTATATTGTTGTTGTATTGACGATTTAAGATGAAAATACTCCATGAACCCATGATTTCTCTTTATTCCTAGTTTATGCCTTTATGAAGTGGGTTGCTAGATAATGAATGTATATGAATCAAACTTGTTTAAAGGTCTTTAGATTGTTGAAGTATGTCATTACCCATGCTTATTTTATGGTGTATTGTTGGTGTATTGGTATGTGAGGCTTAGGGCCTTAAAGGCATGGTATGAGAAATTGGAGTGTTATCATGACATTATATGAATGAGAATTCAATGAAGATAATGTGATCGTGTTATGAACGTAAAGGTGTTGCTATTGAAAGATTATTTCTCAATTTGACACTCATGAATGTTGATGATAGAATATGAAGGATTCTTCAATATAAAGTATACCTTGAATTGGTAGGGCTTATACATCATTTTCTTGTATAAATGATTATATTGTTGATTGTTGAATCCTCGGATCGGTAGGCTAGTGGCACCCTTCCACACGAGCTTATAATGAACCTTGGAATCGGTAGGCTTATCGCACCCTTCCATTAATGATAATAATGAGCCTTGGAGTCGGTAGGCCTATGGCACCTTTCCATGAAGGTTAATGATGAGACTTGAACCGGTAGGCCCATGGCACCCTTTCAAGAGGAGTTAATGAGCTTTCCTAAATGAACCTTGAAACGGTAGGCTTAAAGCACCCTTTCACGTGTTAATAAATGTAATTTTGGAGTTGGTAGGTCAATGGCACCTCTCATATGTGATAATGTCAAGATAACGAACTATTCTATGGGAATGTTGGCTAAGCACCGAGTGGATTTGGTTAGATGGAAACTCCCCCAATAGTTAGGCATGAGTTTCAATGATCGTCTACCTTATCCCATAAACTATGTGCCCGCATAGGTAGCTAGTGGATCCATTAAGCTATATATACCGGTCTTCCTTAGGCAAGTAGACCACCTCTTTACGGTGTGGGGACTTATGACACCGGATTCCATGACAAGCTCTCATGGTCTATGTCGGTTAAACGCTTACTTCCCATCATGCGAGATTTCATTATGGTTTCTTGATATGTTCTACAAAGTATAGGTAGTAGTATGGGATGCTACCTATACATTGCACGAGTAGGCTTGGAGAGGGTCATAGTGAGTTTCTCTAAATCCTAATGTATGTGATGCAATTGTGGCCTAAATGAGGTTATTAAAGAATGTTGGCTCTCAAATGCTTAATATGAGATGCATGCTATACTTGGGTTATATTACGAGTTATTTTCCCTTGTCATGTCTTAATTAATGATATACCTCTTATGTATGAATATTGTGCAAAGGTGAAAGAAAGGAATGATAAGTTACCTTAAGTGACCTTAATGTGGTGCCTTAGTATGGATGGTGGTATGGGACGCCATCCATACATTGCACGAGGTATAGCATAAGGGTTTCTTGAGGTGAAGGTCCAAGGTAAAGGTTTTCATGTTGAAATTGTTTAAAGGTAATATTATGACTTACTTGATGTTTATTCTTGTATTGTATGTCTTTTATGCAACTATTCATGGTACTTCAAAAAGTGGCATAATGCATGGTTTCTAACCAAAATGTCCCTTTTAAAGCATGTTTTGCATGGTCATCATACTTAGTACATTTTGTGTACTAACCCATATTCTTCATATTTTTACTATAAGTGTAGGTTCCGGCAAGTGATCCCTCCTAGCTAGTTTGAAGTGTGGGATTGCTTTCCTCCAAGACTTGGTATGTCCTCATGGATTCGAGGATAAGACTTTTAAGTTCTTTTGTTCATGTAATAGACTTAATAGACTTCTTTTGATTGTAAAGGGCCGTGTCCCTACTTATGTTTTGTGACTGTGTCTAAGATGGCCATGTGAGACTTAGACTTCCGCTGTGTGTTTTTAAAGTTGTTTTAATGAAGTTTATATGTGTGGATGTAAATAAGTTTTTTTTTCCGCACTATTTTCATTATTGAATGCAATGAATGACTACGTGGCTCGTATAAGACCCCTTCGGGTCGAATACGCCATGTTACGACTAGGGGGTACTCTCGGGTCGTGACAACCATGTTACGCCTAGGGGCTACCTTGGGTCGTGACAATATACTTCCTCCATTTCAAAAAGAGTGACCTTGTTTGATTTGGCACGGAGTTTAAGAAAATAAAGAGGACTTTTGAATCTTGTGGTCCTAAATTAAAGTTAGGTTAAATGCACAAAAATGCCCTTTAATCTTATGGCTATAAACATGCCACATGGAAAGCTGAAATTAAAATGTTACCAAAAGAAGAAATAGATCATTCTTTTTGAAACAGACTAAAAAGGAAATGAGATCATTATTTTTTAAAACAGAGGGAGTAATACACTTCTAAAGTTATGCTAACCAGTTTGATCCAGTTTAAAACCCATCCTCCATTTGAAATCTCAAACATGTAAATGGAACCTCTGAGGATCAAAAGTTGAACTTTTACTCATCTGCATTCAACCTATAAATACAAGCTTTCTTTTCCAGTACTGTGCACACACGCATGTAGATAATGTAGGCTGATTAAGCTCATAAAAACTATATAAAAATAAGAAGCACGATAGTGCTACAACTACAAATCAATATCTAACCAGAATCATTCTCGTTAGAACTAACAGACAAAGTAACAACAATAAGAGAGAGCTCACACGAACAAAAGTAAATCACAACAACCATACAACGAGAAATTATGAAATGCATATGTGATCGATGCATAAAGTAAAGAATCCTTGAATTGTCTCGTCGATTGCTCTGTAAGCTCCCCAAGATATTCTGTGAAATTCGCCTGAGCTCAACTACATACGCAATAAAAGAAACAAAATTAGAATTGAATCTAGGAGCCATCAGAGTTCATCAACATATGCAATACTGTAAAGTAAAACTCAGAGTCATCCATCCGGCTGACAATAGAGAGTAAAATAGTCCGTCTTACAACAAAACCATAGAATTTATTAAATCTAGAACAAATCTCTTCCACAAGGCCAAAATCTTGTAAAAATGGTTCATTCTGTCCTCAAAACTAAATTTCAATAGTAAAATCAATAAATTTAAGGTTAAAATATTTCTTTAACTCCCCCTTCTCAACTCGTATCTTGTTCGTTCTGGAAACACGTCTTCCTATTCCATCTTTTCTCGAATCTCCTTTAACAGAAGAAATAGAAGCTCGAGAAGGAATACCAAAACCTTTTTCACTCGTTGATTTTGCATCCATGGCTGAATGGTTAAAGCGCCCAACTCATAATTGGCGAATTCGTAGGTTCAATTCCTACTGGATGCACACCAATGGGACCCTCCATTAAGTCTATTCAAAGCTAAAATTCCAAGAAAATGATATAATATCTTATAAAACTCAAGATATGATCGTTGGAAGCATGGCTACTTGGGTATGTTATTAGAAGTTGATGAGGAACCTTCGTTTGAGGTAAATTTAAGCTTGAAGTTGTTGTCTTAGCTTGGGTTTCTTGTTACTTTTTCATGTTGTCGTAAGGAATGATTTCAGGGCTCGTATTGTTTTTAATTTTAGAGGAAAAGTTTAAGACTTAGTTTAGGACCTTTTGACGGAGTTAATCGTAGGATTTCTGGTGCGGGACGTTTCCCATTTTGACTCAATTTTGGTTCTATTTTCAATTGTTGTAATTTTAGTGTTAAAATGTCCATAATGACGTTGTGATTGATAATTCGATAGTTTGGCAGTATTCGAAGGCATTTCAGATGTGGATAGCTTGTGTGTGGTGGATACAAAGCGCTCGTGTTCGGCTTGAGGTAGGCTTCATTCTACTTTCTTGACCGATCTTCTTAGATATGGCCTAGTATAGGTTTTATGTAATTTTTCATGGTATTTTCTAGGTATTTAGCTTTCCTCTTGTTATTCCACCCCTTTCTTGATTCCGTAGGTGCCTTAGGCCTATTGTGGGTATTAGGATCGTTAGTTTTTGTTGTGGATTCACTTGTGGTTTCGATGATCTTTCTTATCCTTGTTACGATTGATTGCTTGTGGCCTTAGACTAGGCATGACACTAGATGCTTTAGGTTGTGTTGTATCATCTCGTAGTTATACTTTACTCCCTTTAAGCTTGTTTTGGGTCGTTCGTCTTGCGTTGATGCTTGTGACCTTAGTGGTTTGTCATAGACGTGGGTTGGTTCTAGATATGTCGAGTCTAGGAGTAGAGCGGTGTGATTGGGGTAGGGCGTTGTCCCTTGAGTTTTCTCCCCCTTTATTGATTTGAAATCACTTCACTATCCCTTTGGTTGTTGATTAGCAGTGGGCATGTTGTATCCATATTCAGATTATGATTATTTTGTTAGGCCCAATTCCATGTGTGAGGACAAGTTGGATCTCAGGTTAGAACTTTTTGCTTTGGTAGTGTGGTTTCATTGGCTATATAATTATTTGATTTTGAGTGCCTTGTTTAAATGTTGGTGATGGCATGCATTACATTGTTTAATCATTCTCATGGATTTTTCCGTACGAGCTTGACCCATGCATTGACATATTTATCGCTTATGTTGAGATACTATTTTTACTCAGTTTTTATTCTAAACTGGTTTTAACAGGAGGCGTACCACCTCCATCACTTGACTTACAGATCTTTGAGATTACAAGCCGTCAGGGATGTGCAATGTCTTATACTTGAGATATTAGAGGCATATGAGATATGCTCAGTTTTTACTTGACAAGTCATCACGTTGATACCCTTTCATGCATGCTTTAGGTCTTTCTGGCGCCCTTGGGAGCTTACTAACTAGGTAGGTGGCCCATTATTGGTTACTCACATTTTGAGGCCATTACTTACGATTTGAGGGCAATGCTCATGGTTCGAGGTTGCTATGTCCAGTCTGAGGCTGATGTTGATGATTTGAGGCTGTTAATCCGAGTTTGAAGCTAATGCTTTGCGTTTTGAGGTCGTTACCTCTGGTTAGAGGTTTGGATGGTTAGCAAAGGTTCTGTTACTCACCATGCATTCATATGCATTTCCAATCACCAGTATTTTTGTTTGTTGTTTATACCCTCCGGTTTATAGGAGCCGATGGGTTATGTTTGCTATTTGTACGTTCCGACTTATGGGGGTCCGGTTAGGTTATTGTTTGACTATATTATGTTCTCTGTTATTGTTTTATTGTTACCTTGTAGGTTTTGATGATAAGATTGTGGTTGTGGGTCCTGTTGATACTGGGTAGTTGACTTGGTATTTTACTTGCTTGCGATTAGGTTGTTGGCATGCGATCCAAGTGCGTTCATGCCTTGACTTCTTATACCTTATTTCATGTTTCTATCATTTATTCCATCTTTACTTTAGTATCTCTTGTTTAGTTACTTGTGTTATACTTTCCTTATTACTTTTTATTTATGCTTGTGTTATCTTTTGAGATTAGTAGGTCGTTGCCTACTCAGTACCATTTTTTGTACTCATACTATAGTCCTACTCCCTACAAATTATAGTCCAGTTATCAGAATTGATTTGGAGTTGTGCAGAGTTTCAGAGATTAGGGTGAGCTCCTGGCATCTAGAGGTACCAATTTTCGTCTATTTCAGCTAGGCTTAGTCTTTATATTGTATTCAAAGATAGCTTGTACTTGTCTTGTATTTGTGAAAGACTTGTACTCCTGTTTTGGATTAGATGCTCAACTACTAACTAATGCCAGGTGTTGGGTTGTTCCTGTATGATTTTCTTGATTATGCTTTCTCTACTTAGTTCTATGCTCTTACTTCTTGTTGGTGGCTTCCCCTTGGTACTCTCTTGCTTATGGAACTGGGCAAGGGTTTTGGTTTACTTACTGGTATGGTGTAGTAGGTTCCATCATGATTGTAACACCTCACATAGGGCTGGGCATTCGGTATTTCGGTTCGGTTTCGGTTTTTTTTTTTCGGTTTTTTTGGTTTTCGGTTCTTGTACAACGTGTACCGAACACCGAACCAAAATAATTCGGTTCGGTTTGGTTTTTATTATTTCGGTTCGGTTTTTGTTATTTCGGTTCGGTTTTTGTTATTTCGGTTTTTTGTTATGGGCCTGCTTAGTGGGCTTTTTAAAATTTTGTAATTTTTTTGTTTATTTTATTTATGTTTATTTCTTTTTGCTTATTTTACCCTATTTTTCAAATTATTGTATGATTCAAAATAATAAATTATCGTTAACATTGAAATTTAGCCTTGTTATAACATTGAAATTTACCGGTCGTCGTTGTGCTACGGCTGCCTACTGGTCGATTGGCAGCTGCTGCATGCTGCTGGTCGCCGGAACGGTCGACGCTGCTATAATCTGTAGACGACTAGACGTGGGAAGTGGGAACGGTAATTTTTGCCTTTTGGGAAGTGGGTTTGTAAAGTTGAAAAGTTTGAAAAGACAAACTTTTGTTTTTAATTTTAAATTATAATATTTATTTATAAATATTAATAATTAATATAATATTAATATATATTATAATTTAATATATTTCGGTAAACCGAAAAACAGAAATACCGAATTACACAAAAATTGCATACCGAAAACCGAACCGAAATACCGAAAAATACAAAACCATGTACCGAATACCAAACCGAAAACCGAAATACCGAAACCGAATTACCAAAATAATTCGGTTCGGTTCGGTTTTTCGGTTTTTCGGTGTTTATGCCCACCCCTAACCTCACACTCGAGAAAATGGAAAATGCAGTTTTCCAGAATCTGGTGTCAGAACCAACAAAAACCACCCACGGACCATAGGTAGAACCACTGACCGTAGGTGGGGTTCCGTGGTTCAATCTCAGACTTAGGAAAATTTTAGAATCTAAAGATGAGACATACGGTCATGAACCATGGTCCGTTGATTGACCTACGGACCATAAGTTGGTTCCGTCGTTGGGGCCCCATGTTTGGTGGTCTCTGATCCCACCCACAATCTGTGGTTGAACCTAAGGACCGTAGGTATGACCGTAGGTGAGGGTCAGCAACCAGTTAGAGGGAAATTGTTTTGGGGTCCACTTCAAACGTTCATATCTTTTAGCACAAAATGAATTAGGTATCACATGGCCTATAAAATGAAAGACTTGAATCCTCTTTCTAACTCCACCGAGTTTCCTAAAATCCCATCTCGGAGTAAACACTTATGCTCATTTTAGTGAAGCCCTATTGGACAGAGCTTGACCGACAACCCCTAATGACGGTTGGTAGGTCAATGACGGCCCGTCTGTCCTGTAGTAGGTCTCCCTCGTCAAATTTAAGTAAGGGTCGTTTTGGTCTATTCTCATATGCGTTGGGCACTTCAACTACGTTGTTTTACTCATTTTAAGCCTAATAACATAGTCATACATACAAATAACCTTAATTGGCATGAAATCATCCAAACTTAGAGAAAAAAGAAGAAGAAACAGGCGCCAGTTTCCCAAGAACAACCATAAGGTTTGCTTCAATTTTGAGCCCCGAATTCAAGGGATTTCTTATTAGATTTTGTCACTAGGTTAGTGGGATTTAACTAGTGGTTTCCTTTAATCCGCTAGGTCCCTAGAAATCAGTTAGTTCTTTGATTCTCCATATCTTGTTTAGACCTAGGGTTTCTAAAACTTCGGAATTTTACTGTATTTTAGCTATTGTAGTATCCTAAATCGAAATAGCATGTTTCTTGGAAAGTTTGTGAAGTTCTTTGTATGAAACTCAGAACCCTACTTTGAATAAATTCTCTAAGTTCATGAATTATACTTGCTAGGGCAGTTAAACAAATAATCATGCTCCAGATTTCGAATGTCACATTATCAGTAAATAAATGTTGCATTCTGAGTTAGCATGTCAATATTTTGAGCTATTCAATATTTCAGTCATATACATATTTAGTTGGGAGTAATAGCACCAAGTTTGAGTAGGGTTAACATACCCTCATAGTCCTAGAACTACGTGTCGCAAAGAGTATAACTTCTTTATGTTGGGCATCAAAATTAGTGATCACGACAGCCATGCCTTTTTACCCCTGGCAAGGTACATTCGGTCCTCTCGATGGGGCACATACATCGGACTCGACGTTTAGCTTACGTGGTTTTATGTCAGTTAATAGTAGCTCTCACAGTCAGACTCTTAGTGTATTTGACCAGGTTTTCAGTATATACTTCAGAAATAAGTTCAACATGTTATTTTCATGATTAGTACTATGTCAATGCATTCAACTTAGCGTTTCAATTATATTTTAGTATTTCCATTCTTACTCAGTTTATGTCATTGCTCAGTTATGCTTTGTTCAGCTTATAAATATTTGTCCAGCTTAGTATCTATATCCTGCATGCTCAGTACATTCCAAGTACTGACACATACTCTGTATTACATCCTTTCATGATATAGGTTCAGGTACTCAACATCCAGATTACGCTTAGATTGATTCTAGGTTCGCATTCAATAGCTTCAGTGGTGAGTCCTCATATTTTGAAGAAAATAAACATGCTTTCATTTTAGCCTTTACTTTTAGTTTTTAGTTTTTTTAGAGTTAGCTGGGGGGCATGTCCCAGCAAATCAACTCAGTTAGAGGTTTTTTAGACATAGTAGTAGAATCATCTTGAATTGTTAAGCTCATCTTTTAGTTGTTATTAAACTCTTAGTATGTTTTATAGATTCAGACTAGTTGGGTATTCCCCATTTTCAGTTATCCATTGTTTTAGCTTCTGGATAATACATGTCTTATTCAGTTATTCTCAGTATGTTTGATATATGCCAGACACAGGGTTAGCTTGGGGTCACTTGTGATCCTTTGTCCCGTGTTACGTCAAGGAAGTAGCTTAGGTGCATGACAAAATTGGTATCAGAACATTAGGTTCAAAAGTCCTAGGATGTCTAAAAGCCGCACTAAGTAGAGTCTATTTCATGGGTGTGAAGTGCACCGCATCTATGTGAGGGAGGCTACAAAGTATCTTAAGAAAAACTTCACTTTCTTTCTTATTCTTATCGTGCGTGGGTATGATCAAATTTCTCCTTTCTAATCCGTTGTAATGTGTTTCAGATCATGCCTCCTCGTAGACCTAACCACAGAATGCTAATTCTTGCAATGCTAACACAATTCCTCTAATCCCGAACCATGAGGTTACTGTCACGCCCCAGATTCAAGGGCGCAACTGGCTCCTAATGCCAAAACTTAGGCCCGAGCCGACCCTACTGAACCATTTGCTACTAGCGCATGACAGCTACACGCAATCAAGAAATCAAACAAGTATATCTCGGCTTAAAACTAAGCCATCGGCCGGCAAGGCCCCTGTCAACTGATCTATAAAAGAAACAGCTACTCCCAGGAGATCATTTAAATAAATAGTCAACTAGCACAGAAGTCCTAATTGGGCCGTCGAGGCCACCATGATATCTATACCAAAACTAAAAGCAGGTAAATAGCAGTATAATACATCAAACAGCTCACAAGCTTCAGCAAACCAACAACATAGGCCAGCATGGCCATAACGTATCTATAAACTCCACACACTAGCCTGCAAGCCTCTAAGAGTAGTAAAGATTGGTAGGACAGGGCCCCAGCCTACCCATAAAAATATATACAACAAAGGTAACAAACTTCCCAACTCTGGCAGCTCCGGAGGAAAGGGGCTGACCAACCGGATAAAAGTCAATCCTGCTGATAAGGAGGTCTACTCGATCGTCTGTCAGGACCTGCATGCATGAATGCAGCTCCCCCAAGGCAATGGGGCGTCAGTAGAAAATAATGTACAGAGTATGAAAGGCAATACACTATGATGAGGTATCCTGATATACTGGAATAATCTGATAAATAAATTAAGGCTAAGATAATTGTACTGACCTGCTTCTAAATCTAAATTTATCAAAAATAATAAAACAACAACCTAACCAAGTCCCCATAAGCTCGGTAGGTACAAACAAACACAAAACCACCTACTTAGGCCCCCAGAAAACCGGAAGGTGCCAATCAGCCTGTATACCCCTATCGGTAGTCCCCTAGCCCCGCAGGCAGTCACATAGCCCTCTTAAGCATCAACATAGCTTATAGACAACTCATAGCCCTCTTAGGCAACAACATGGCCCTGTAGGAAGCACATAACCTTCTTAGGCGTCAATATATATCCCTGTAGACAACTCATAGCCCTTCAGGCATCAATATAGCCCCGTAGGCAACTCATAGCCCTTTTAGGCATCCATATAGCCCTGTAAGCAGAACATAACCCTGCTAGGCATAGATCACATTCCTGCAGCTAACCACAATAGCCCAAAGGCAACAATAACAATCCAACAGCTAAAAGTGAGCAATTTAGTTATAGGCAACCTATACAAATAGCCTCTACGTTGTGTCCAACATACGAATGTTACTACTGAATAAGAATCCCGATAAGAGAGGATTATACGCACTCGAGCAGCAAACAATCAACAATAATGGCTACAAGTATAACAACGATAACAACTCAATTACATTGCTCATAAGCTTTAAGGAAACATGCCATAGGAAGAGAATAGCCTTAACATACCTTTTTCGCTAGATTCACGTGACCTAATGACTTTTACTCAATACTCCCTCGATACTACAACAAGGTAGGACTATAATCAACACTCGAAAATAAAAGATACCATGACAATACGATAAAATATATGTATTTCCGTCACAAATTGCTATTTGCTGCTTATAAAAACTAGAGTCAATGAAAGAAGGGTCTTACCTCGATCTTAAGGTCGTAATACGCTTCAAAACCTTCAAATATATCCAAACCCTTGCTGTGCCAACACTAAAATATGATATGCTACGCAACCGATAAAACAAATTATACCACGATGATGAGCCCAACGCGTAGAACAACTTTCGTCAAGGACTTAAGTTGAGAAAATCTATATTTCACTTGATCCTAGAAATGGGTTTCTCTAATTTCTCTGATTTTCAGCTTAAAAATGGTGAAAAAAGTCGAAGGAGAAGATATATGTAACATTCCACCGACTTAGGGCCCCACCTCACGTGCCTGCTTGTGGAGTCCCACGAAAATGCGAATATCTCTCTATTCTGAAGTCGTATGAACGAATGGTTTGATGCGTTGGAAACTAGACTCGTAGACCTTCGATTTCATAGCTTGCGGGGACCACAACTCTTAATAGATTGGGAGAAAACGTCCGAGACATTTGACTCAAATTTCAGACAAATCTTTAAAAAAGAATTTACGGTAACTTTCGCCAACTTTTATTTTGCCACTTATCTAACTTCAAAACTTGAGATACAACACTTGAACACTTAAAATATCACATAACACATCATTTTTAATTTATTACTCACCCTCCTTGTCTTTCCACGAAGATACGAGTTAATTTAGACATTTTGAAAAGTCGGGGTGTTACATTCCTCCCTCCTTAGAAACATTCGTCCTCGAATGAAAAATCAGAGGCACACTGTTCAGTCCTTAGGACTTGCCAGAATTTAGGCAGTTTATCCTTTGTAAATGTCACTATCCAGGAATCTGAAATGCAAAATTTCTAACCTAGGCGTCTCACATGACAACATAAATAGCTAAGCATTATTGCTCCACCACAACAGTGCGAGCAGACATACAACGACAACCACAATAATAATAAGTAATAGTATATATATATATATAGGTATCTCACCTTATTGCCCTAGTATAAACTGATATGACATCACCCTGGGGTATGAAAAAAGTGAGGAGATCTGGACCTCATGCCATCCTCAGCCTCCCAGGTCACCTCTTCTCTATTTTTATTCCTCCACAATACTTTAACCAAAGCCACCTCTTTGGTCCTCAATTTCCGGACCTACCGATCTAATATAGCAACTGGAGTTTCTTCGTAGGACAACTCCTCTGTGATCTGAACATCCTCAATTGGGACAACCCGAGAAGGGTCTCCTACACACTTTCGTAGCATCGATACATGGAAAACTAGATGAACGGATTTTAGCCCTGAAGGCAATTCTAACTCATAAGCCACACGTCCTACCCTTCGAATGATCTGGTATGGCCCAATGAATCTTGGACTAAGCTTTCCTTTTTTGCCAAATCGCATAACACCCTTCATAGGCGAGACTTTTAAGAATAACCAATCATCAACACAAAACTCTAAGTCCCTTCGTCGTACATCTGAGTATGACTTTTGTCTGCTTTGAGCTGTTAGCAACCTCTCCCAAATGAGCTTAACTTTCTCCACTATCTGCTGGACTATATCGGGTCCAATCAACCTTGACTCACCTACCTCAAACCATCCAATGAGGGATCTACATTTTCTCCCATACAAAGCCTCATAAGGTGCCATCCCGATGCTAGAATGATAACTATTATTGTATGCGAACTCAATAAGAGGCAAGTGGTCATCCCAACTTCCCTTGAAGTCTAGCGCGCGCGCCCGTAATATATCTTCGAGTGTCAAAATTGTTCGCTCAGCCTGGCCATCTGTCTGAGGGTGAAAGGCGGTACTAAGATTAACCTGTGTCCCTAATCCTTTCTGGAAGGACTTCCAGAAATTGGCGGTAAATTGTGCTCCTCTATCAGAGATAATAGATACTGGGACACCGTGTAGCCTAACAATCTCTCTAATATAGAGCCCTGCATAGTCTTCGGTCGAAAAAGTAGCCCTGATTGGTAAGAAGTGGACTGATTTTGTTAGTCTATCAACAATTACCCAAATAGAGTCAAACTTGCGACGCGATTGAGGTAACCCTGTAATAAAATCCATATTAATTGCTTCCCACTTCCACAAAGGAATGGCTATCTCCTGAACTAGCCCAACGGGCTTTTGGTGCTCAACCTTCAACTGTTGGCAATTAGGACACTGTGCCACAAATTCAGCAACGTCCTTCTTTATCCCTTGCCACCAATAGATCTCCTTAATATCATGGTACATCTTCGTCGAACCAGGGTGAATAGAATAACGGGAATGATGTGCCTCTTCCATAATTCGATGTCGAAGCCCTGCAACATTTGGAACATACAATCGACCGCTATATCTGAGGACTCCATCTTCTGATATATCAAATGCTAAAGACTGTGGATCCTGAGCCTTGGCTCTAAGCTGCTCTAAGCTAGGATCCTCTTGTTGCCGTGACTTTACTTCTACAACTAGAGATGATACGGCGGTGTCCTGAATTGTTACCCCACTATCTTCTGCCTCTAACAATCTGACTCCTAAGCTAGCTAACTGATGCAGCTCTCGCACTAGCTCCCGCTTCTCAACACCTAAATGGGATAAACTACCCATAGATCTTCGACTGAGGGCATCGGCTACCACATTTTCCTTTCCTGGATGATATAAAATATCCACGTCGTAGTCTTTCAGTAACTCAAGCCATCGACGTTGTCGCAAATTTAACTCCTTCTGTCTAAATATATATTGAAAACTTTTATGATCTGTGAAGATGTCAGCATGAACACCATATAAATAGTGTCTCCAGATCTTTAATGCATGCACAACTGCAGCTAACTCTAAATCATAGGTCGGATAGTTCTTCTCATGTTTCCTCAACTGTCTTGAAGCATATGCGATAACCTTACCATGTTGCATTAGAACACATCCCAACCCAACCCCAGAAGCATCACAGTACACCGCATAGCCTTCTGAACCCTCTGGCAATGCTAGAACTGGTGCTGATGTCAACCTGTCCTTTAGCTCCTGGAAACTATGCTCGCAAGCCTCAATCCACTGGAACTTAACTGCTTTTTGAGTCAGCTTCGTTAATGGTGCTGAAAGTGAAGAAAACCCCTCTACAAACCTTCTGTAGTACCCAGCTAACCCCAAGAAACTACGAACCTCAGTTGGAGTCATAGGTTTCGGCCAAGTTTTTACGGCCTCAATCTTTTGTGTATCAACCACAATACCTGCATCTGATACAATATGGCCTAAGAAAGCGACAGAGTTCAACCAGAACTCACACTTAGAAAACTTTGCATAAAGTTCTTGATCTCGAAGAACCTGAAGGACTGCTCGCAGATGATTTGCATGCTCAACTTTTGAACGTGAATACACCAAAATATCATCAATAAATACAATCACAAACAAGTCTAAATACGGCCTGAATATACTATTCATCAGGTCCATGAACACTGCTGGGGCATTAGTTAATCCAAAAGACATCACCAAGAACTCAAAGTGTCCATATCTAGTTCTAAAAGCTGTCTTTGGAATGTCTTTCTCCCGAACTCGTATCTGGTGGTAACCTGATCTTAAATCAATCTTCGAGAAACACTCAGCACCTTGTAACTGATCAAACAAGTCATCGATCCTCGGAAGGGGATACTTATTCTTTATAGTCTCCTTATTCAGCTGTCGATAATCGATACACATTCTTAGTGAGCCATCTTTCTTCCTCACGAATAACACTGGTGCACCCCATGGTGAAGCACTAGGTCTGATAAAGCCTTTATCCAGCAAGTCTTTCAGCTGATCTTTCAACTCTTTTAGTTCAACAGGAGCCATTCTATAAGGAGGGATAGATATGGGTTGTGTACCTGGTAACATATCGATAGCAAAATCAATTTCTCGTTCTGGAGGGATACCAGGAAGTTCATCTGGAAATACATCTAGAAACTCATTAACTACCGGAATAGACGGCAGCATCGGTGGTTCTGCATCTATATTATGAACGCGAACAAGATGATAAATACAACCCTTAGTAATCATCCTCCTCGCCTTAAGATAGGAAATAAACCTACCTTTTGGCGTTGCTGTAACGCCTTTCCATTCCCGAACTGCCTCTCCTGGAAAGTGGAATCTAACAATCTTTGTTCGACACTCAACATTAGCATAACAAGACGCTAACTAGTCCATACCCACAATGACGTCGAAATCGACCATCTCTAACTCTACGAGATCT
Organism: Solanum okadae; assembly: GCA_036553675.1. Classification (NCBI taxonomy): domain Eukaryota; kingdom Viridiplantae; phylum Streptophyta; class Magnoliopsida; order Solanales; family Solanaceae; genus Solanum; species Solanum okadae. The sequence continues at coordinate 22,031,555 of CM071687.1, forward strand.
ACAGAGGTTTGACGGTCGATAATTTCTACCGTGCAACCTCGATAGACCCTCTTGGCAACAATAGACTCACCAACTGGGGTAGATACAATAAAGGGTCGATCTAATGACTTTGCTACTATACATAACTTCCCTGCAATAAATGGAGTCACATAAGACAGAGTAGATCCAGGATCTATCAAAGCATAAACACAATGGGAGCAAACAATCAATGTACTTGTCATAACATCTGGTGATGACTCTGAGTCCTGTCGGCCAGCTAGTGAATAAGTACGATTCTGGCCACTACTAGAACTAGGTGCTCCCTCTCTGCCTCTGCCTCTACCTCTACCTGCTGAAGTCTGGGGTCCACACCCTGTAGACTGTGCTGATGAAGAGGAACCTACTATTGACCTGGTCGACTGACCTATACCACCCTGACCTATGGTCGGGCAGTTTCTCCATACATGCCCCTCCTGTCCACAAGAATAACAACCTGTGGAACCCTGTTTACACCTCCCGAAATGCAGTCTACCACAAGTTGCGCAACGTGGCGGTACTGGCCTAGCCTGGCCTGAGCCTCTCTGCTGATGAGGGTCTGATGCTCGTGAGCCCTCACCTAGTCCTGACTGTCCCTGACTATAAAATCTACTACCCTGGAACTGCTGTGGTGGAGGTCTAGGTGGCCTCATAAAATATCGGGGTCTGGGACCACCCTGAAAATCTCCCTGCGAACCAGTGGGCCTAGCCCTCTTCTGTCTCTCTCTCTCTCGACCCTCTCACTCATATACTGTAGATGTCGGCGATCCTCTATCCCCTGTGCGAAGGCCTGAATCTGCGAGATATCCATATTATCATTTAGCGCAGCGGTAGAACAAGCCTCGATATAGTCTGAGTCAAGCCCTCCCACAAATCTACGCACCCTGTCATGCATCGTATCAACAAATGCTGGTGCATATCTAGCCAATGAATCAAATCTCAGCCCGTACTCTCGGACACTCATGCCACCCTGTCGGAGGTTCAGAAACTGGTCCACCCGGCCATCCCTAATCTCTCGAGGTAAATAGTGATCTATGAAAGCTTCTGTAAAGCTATCCCAAGTGGGTAGAGATGTATCTTTTTCACTAGATCTCTCCCAACTTTCATACCACAATACTGCAACATCACGCAATCGAAATGCTGCTAACTCAACTGACTCAGTCGTTGAGGCATGCATGACTCTGAAGATCCTATGAAGCTGATCAACAAAGTGTTGAGGGGCTTCTTTACGATCTGTCCCTGTAAACTGTGGAGGATTCAAGGCAAGAAATTTACGAACTCTCGAACTTCCGGGCCCTTTAGAAGGTCTGGCAATATCTGGCGCAATCGGTTGGCACTGTGCAGCTACTAACTGTGCTAACATATATACTGCACTCTTGAAATCCTGATCAGATAGAATATAAGGAACTAGAGGTGGTACTGCTGGTGGAGTCGGAAGTCCTGTAGCCCTCGGAGGCTCCTGAAGCTGTGGAGAAGCTATAGGGGGCTGAGAAGATGTCTCCCCCTGGGTCTCACAATGGGCCACCTCCACCTGTGGTACTTTGTCTGTACCCTCACTTGCAGTTGTATCTAGCCCCTGGCTAGTTGTGGTCTGTCTAGTGTCAGTCATCTCTATCTGCATACAAGTATCAATTATAAGCCAGAAACCTCAACCCTTAAGACACCGCTCTATAGCACGAGGTGAGCAAAAGAAGGATAGTCATTCTAACATGCCCGGTAGCTTCTTGCTTATCGAATGTGGTGCACAACACATTTATAAACAAGACTCTACTAGACATGGCTTGCAGACTCCCTAGGATACGACGTTGCTCTGATACCAAATTTGTCACGCCCCAGATTCAAGGGCGCAACTGGCTCCTAATGCCAAAATTCAGGCCCGAGCCGACCTTGCTGAACCATTTGCTACTAGCGCATGACAGCGACACGCAATCAAAAAATCAAACAAGTATATCTCGGCTTAAAACTAAGCCATCGGCCGGCAAGGCCCCTGTCAATTGATCTATAAAAGAAACAGCTACTCCCAGGAGATCATTTAAATAAATAGTCAACTAGCACAGAAGTCCTAATTGGGCCGTCGAGGCCACCATGATATCTATACCAAAATTAAAAGCAGGTAAATAGCAGTATAATACATCAAACAGCTCACAAGCTTCAGCAAACCAACAACATAGGCCAGCATGGCCATAACATAGCTATAAACCCCACACACTAGCCTGCAAGCCTCTAAGAGTAGTAAAGATTGGTGGGACAGGGCCCCAGCCTACCCATAAAAATATATACAACAAAAGGTAACAAACCTCCCAACTCTGGCAGCTCCGGAGGAAAGGGGCTGACCAACCGGATAAAAGTCAATCCTGCTGATAAGGAGGTCTACTCGATCGTCTGTCAGGACCTGTATGCATGAATGCAGCTCCCCCAAGGCAATGGGGCGTCAGTAGAAAATAATGTACAGAGTATGAAAGGCAATAGACTATGATGAGGTATCCTGATATACTGGAATAATCTGATAAATAAATTAAGGATAAGATAATTGTACTGACCTGCTTCTAAATCTAAATTTATCAAAAATAATAAAAAAAACAACCTAACCAAGCCCCCATAAGCTCGGTAGGTACAAACAGCACACAAGACCACCTACTCAGGCCCCCATAAGCCCCGAAGGTGCCAATCAGCCTGTATACCCCTATCGGTAGTCCCCTAGCCCCGCAGGCAGTCACATAGCCCTCTTAAGCATCAACATAGCTTATAGACAACTCATAGCCTTCTTAGGCAACAACATGGCCCTGTAGGAAGCACATAACCTTCTTAGGCGTCAATATATATCCCTGTAGACAACTCATAGCCCTTCTAGGCATCAATATAGCCCCGTAGGCAACTCATAGCCCTTTTAGGCATCCATATAGCCCTGTAAGCAGAACATAACTTTGCTAGGCATAGATCACATTCCTGCAGCTAACCACAATAGCCCAAAGGCAACAATAACAATCCAACAGCTAAAAGTGAGCAATTTAGTTATAGGCAACCTATACAAATAGCCTCTACGTCGTGTCCAACATACGAATGTTACTACTGAATAAGAATCCCGATAAGAGAGGATTATACGCACTCGAGCAGCAAACAATCAACAATAATGGCTACAAGTATAACAACGATAACAACTCAATTACATTGCTCCTAAGCTTTAAGGAAACATGCCATAGGAAGAGAATAGCCTTAACATACCTTTTTCGCTAGATTCATGTGACCTAATGACTTTTACTCAATACTCCCTCGATACTACAATAAGGTAGGACTATAATCAACACTCGAAAATAAAAGATACCATGACAATACGATAAAATATATGTATTTCCGTCACAAATTGTTATTTGCTGCTTATAAAAACTAGAGTCGATGAAAGAAGGGTCTTACCTCGATCTTAAGGTCGTAATACGCTTCAAAACCTTCAAATATATCCAAACCCTTGCTGTCCCAACACTAAAATGTGATATGCTACGCAACCGATAAAACAAATTATACCACGATGATGAGCCCAACGCGTAGAACAACTTTCGTCAAGGACTTAAGTCGAGAAAATCTATATTTCACTTGATCCTAGAAATGGGTTTCTCTAATTTCTCTGATTTTCAGCTTAAAAATGGTGAAAAAAGTCGAAGGAGAAGATATATGTAACATTCCACCGACTTAGGGCCCCACCTCACGTGCCTGCTTGCGCAGTCCCACGAAAAGGCGAATATCTCTCTATTCTGAAGTCGTATGAGCAAATGGTTTGATGCATTGGAAACTAGACTCGTAGAACTTCGATTTCATAGCTTGCGGGGACCACAACTCTTAACAGATTGGGAGAAAACGTCCGAGACATTTGACTCATATTTCAAACAAAGTTTTAAAAAGGAATTTACGGTAACTTTCGCCAATTTTATTTTGCCACTTATCTAACTTCAAAACTTGAGATACAACACTTGAATACTTAAAATATCACATAACACATCATTTTTAATTTATTACTCACCCTCCTTATCTTTCGACGAAGATACGAGTTAATTTAGACGTTTTGAAAAGTCGGGGTGTTACAGTTACGAATGCAGAATTTTGTAATGCGATCCAGCTCTTGGCTAAGAGTGTGGTCAATCAGAATAATCAGCAGGTCCCAGTTCCTACTAACACAAATGGTGGATCAGCAGCAACTAGGGTTCGAGACTTTGTTCGTATGAATTCGCCAGAATTTCTAGGGTCAAAGGTCGGTGAGGACCCAAATAAATTTATTGATAAGGTTAAGAAGATTCTTGGAGTAATGCAACTGACCGGAACTAAAAGTGTTGTGTTAGCATCCTATCAACTTAAGGATGTGGCTCATTTCTGGTTCACTCAGTGGAAAGAAAATAGGGGTGTGGATGCAGTTCCTGTGACTTGGGATTGTTTTACTGGAGCTTTCCTAGACAGGTTCTTCCCAAGGGAATTGAGAGAAGCTAAGACACAGGAGTTTATGAACATGAAGTAGGGGTTAATGTCAACCCAAGTGTACAGGCTAAAGTTCACTCAGCTCTCCAGGTATGATCTATACATGTTTGTCGATTCAAGGGCACAAATGAGTAAGTACCTATTTGGGGTATCCGATCTAGTGAAGACCGAGTGTAGGAATGCTATGTTGTTAGGGGATATGGATATCTCCCAACTCATGACTCATGCTTAGCAGGTAGAGATAGATAAGATTAGGGAAATGTCTAAGGACAATAAGAAGGCTAGAACAGGGAATTATAAATACTCTAAGTAGAAGTCGAGTGGTGGGAATCGCTCATAGTTTTAGCTGAGGTCTACAGCCCCAACACCTTCATCAGCTAGTGCTCCATCCCCAATATTTTGACAAGATCATAAAAGGTAAGGCACAAGGCTCTAAGTCTCAGGGGAGTGCTTCAGGTAACAAGACCTTCGCAACTTGTCCAAAGTGTGGTAAGAACCATCTGGGGTGTGTCATACAAGCAAGGAAGGGTGCTTTAGGTGTGGTCAGTCTTGCCATAGGTTGAAGGATTGCCCTTCTGCCAGGCAGGGGCAAAGACGTAACAACAATAGGGCTCAATCTACAGCTCCATCAGCACCAACAGGTCACCCAACCCACCAAGGTGTTTCGTTTGGTACACATAGTTATTAGCGCCATAATAGGTTGTATGCTCTCCAGGACCAAGAAGAATCTCCTAATGTGGTCACTGGTACGTTACGAGTCTTTCATTTAGATGTTTATGCATTGTTAGATCCAGTGGCTACATTGTCTTTTGTAACTCCCTATATAGTAGTAAACTTCGGTGTCAGTCCAAAAATTCTTTCGGAACCTTTTTCAGTCTCTACTCCAGTTGGTGACCCAGTTATAGGTAGATGGGTATATACAAAAATTGCCCTGTCACAGTCTCTCATAAAGTCACCTCAGCAAATCTTGTATAGTTAGAAATGATAGATTTCGATATCATTCTAGGCATGGATTAGTTACATTCTTGTTATGCCTCAGTCAATTGTAGAACTAGAATCATTCAGTTTCAGTTTCCAAATGAGCCAGTCTTAGAATGGAAGGGTAGCAACTCAGTGACTATAGGTCGGTTTATCTGTTAACTTAAGGCCAAAAAATGATTTCCAAAGGAAATATCTATCATCTTGTTCGAGTCAAGGATTCAAGCTCCAAAACCCCAACTCTTGAGTCAGTCCCAGTAGTAAATGAGTTTCCAGATGTGTTCCCAGAAGATCTTCCTAGAGTTCCTCCCGAAAGAGAAATCGACTTCGAAATAGATCTCCTTCCAGATACCAGCCTATTTCGATTCCTCCTTATAGAATAGCTCCAGCCGAGGTTAAGGAATTGAAGGAGCAGTTGAATGACCTTCTAGATAAGGGCTTCATCAGACTTAGTATCTCTCCATGGGGTGCTCCAGTGTTGTTCATGAAAAAGAAGGATGGTTTTCTCAGAATGTGCATTGACTATCGTCAGTTGAACAAAGTCACTATCAAGAATAAGTATCACATCCCCAATATTGATGACTTGTTCGACCAACTTCAAGGTGCTAGTTGCTTTTCTAAGATAAACCTCAGATCCAGCTATCATCAGCTTAGAGTTAGAGATAGTGACATTCTGAAGATAGACTTCAGGACTCGGTATGGTTACTATGAATTTGTAGTTATGTCTTTTGGACAAACAAATGCTCATGCAACTTTTATGGACCTAATGAAAAGGGTGTTCAAACAATATATGGACTTGATCTTCATCTCATTTATCGATGATATCCTCATTTACTCGGAGTGAGGAGGAGCATGCGACTTATCTAAGAGTTGTTCTGCATACTCTCAAAGATCACTAGTTATTTGCTAAGTTCAGCAATTGTGAATAAAGGTTACAATCGGTTGCTTTCCTTGGTCATGTGCTATCTAGAGAAAGGATTCGAGTGGATTCTTAGAAAATTGAGGCAGTGAAACACTGGGCCAGACCCACCTCTTCAACAAATATCAGAAGTTTCTTGGGTTTGGCCGGTTATTAAAGGATATTTGTGGAAGGATTTTCATCCATAGCTTCCCATTGACCATGTTGTCTCAGAAGAAGGTCAACTTTCAAGATGAGTGTGAGAAAAGCTTTACAAAACTGAATACAAGGTTGACTACAACCACTATCTTGACTCTACCAGATAGTTAAAATGGTTATGTGATTTATTGTTATGCATCGAGGATCGGCCTAGGTTGTGTGTTGATGCATCGAGGTAACGTCACAGCTTATGCTTTTAGACAACTTAATGTTCATGAAATGAACTACCCGACTCATGACTTCGAGCTTTCAGCCATAATATTTTCCCTAAATCTTTGGATTCACTACTTGTATGGTGTTCATGTTGATGTCATAAGAGCCTACAGTATGTGTTCACCCAGAAAGAGTTGAATCTTCGTTAAAGGAGATGGCTTGAATTCCTCAAGGACTATTACATGAATGTGCTTTACCATCCTGGTAAGGCCAATATAGTGGCTGATGCTCTCATGAGGATGTCTATGGGTAGTGTGGCACATGTTGAGGAAGAAAAGAAAGAGTTAGCCAAAGATGTTCACCGGCTTTCTTGCTTTGGACTTTTCTTTACATCATACGGTGGTGTGATGGTTCATAATGGGTTACAATCATCATTGGTAGCGGAGGTTAAGGAAAAACAAGATAGTGATCCTATATTACTTCACTTGAAGGATGCAGTTCATCAACAAAAAATTGAGGTTTTTTCCCAAGGGGAGAGGGTGTGCTTAGTGTTACTTATGTGTTCCTAATGTGGGTGAGTTGAGGCAGCAGATCCTTATAGAAGCCCATAATTCCAGATATTCTATTCATCCAGGTACCACTAAGATGTATCGTGATCTACAGGAAGTCTTTTGGTGGAACGACATGAAGAGGGACATAGAAGACTTTGTGGCTAAGTGTCCTAACTGTCAACAGGTGAAGGTAGAACATCAGAAACCAGGAGGTATGACTCAAGTGATTAACATTGCTACATGGAAGTGGGAAGTCATAAACATGGACTTCATTACGGATTTACTTGAGAAAAGGTACAAAATAGTCCCTCATCTTTGAATTAAGACTCAACGTCATCCCTGAGTTTTCACATGGAGCATTAATTGTCCCTCATGTTTGCAATATTGTTGCACTTTTGGTCCTCCCCAAAAATTTTGCCTAATTTTTAACATTGATTTTATTCATAATTTATGTATGGAATGTTCAATCATCATTTTATATATTTAGTACAAATATGACTCCATGTGAGAGAATGTGAGAAGAAAAACACCTTATTTTGTTTAGTAGAAATCGTATTGTAGGTAAAGCCGAGAGGCTCATCACGATGATTTCACATGAAATAGTACAAAATTTTCTTTCCTTGCAATGTCATATGTTAAGATGTTCTTAGTTTAGCTGTAGTAATATTTCTACTGAACAGAACAAGGTGTTCTTCTTCTCATCTTCTCTCAGATAAAGTTATTATTTCTACTAAATATATAAAAAGATGATTAGACATTCCTTACATAAAATTATGGACAAAATTAACGTTAAAAAATAGGCTAAAGTTTAGGGGAGGACCAAAAGTGCACCAATATTTCAAACATGACGTAATATTAGTGCTCCATGTCAAAACTCAAGAATGACTTTGATTCTTAACCCTAAGATGAGGGACTATTTTGGACCTTTTCTCGGTTTACCTCGTACTCGCTAACAACATGACTCTATTTGGGTCATTGTGGACAGAGTCACTAAGTTCGCTCACTTATTGGCAGTCAAGACTACAAATTCAACGGAGGACTACACCAAACTTTACATCAATGAGATAGTTAGGTTGCATGGGGTTCCCTTTTCAATCATCTCAGATAGAGGTCATCAGTTTACCTCTCATTTCTGGAAATCGTTTCAAAAAGGTCTTGGTACTCACGTAAATCTCAGTACAACATTTCTTCCAGAGACAGATGGTCAGGTAGAGCGTACCATTCAGACCTTAGAGGACATGGTGATAGCTTGTGTGATTGATTTCAAGGGCAGTTGGGATAATCACCTACTTCTCGTAGAGTTCGCCTATAATAACAACTTCTATTCCAGTATTCAGATGGCCCCGTATGAGGCACTATATGGGCGTAGATGCAGGTCCCTGATAGGTTGGTTTGAAGTAGGTGAAGCAGCCTTGCTAGGGCCATATTCAGTTCATGCGGCTATGAAAAAAATTCAACTCATCAAAGATAGACTAAAGATAGCTCAGAGTCGTCAGAAGTCCTATATATATGTGAGGAGAAGGGACTTAGAGTTCGGAATCGATGGTTGGGTTTTCCTAAAGATGTCACCTATGAAGGGGGTGATGAGATTTGTCAAGAAAGGGAAGCTCAATCCTAGATATGTAGGTTAAAAGGGTTGGTAATGTAGCATATGAGTTAGAGTTGCCAGAAGAACTGGCAGCGGTTCATCCAGTCTTTCACACTGCCTTGTTTAAGAAGTGTGTGGGTAATCTGGCATAAATAGAACCATTAAAGAGTGTGGCTGTGAAGGATAATCCACTTATGAAGAGGTGTCAGTTGAGATCCTTGACCGTCAAGTTCATAGGTTGAGATATAACGAAGTAGCTTCAGTAAAGCTTTTGTCGATGAGTTAGTCCGTAGAGGGAGCTAGTTGAGAAGTAGAAGCAACCATGAAGGCCAAGTATCCTCACCTCTTTCCTTCCGATTTCGTTTCAGCTTCAGGTAATAGTTCCTCTCTAGTCTCATAGTTTACTCTTATGTAAATTTAGTCTCATTATCTTGTTCTTTCAGTGTTCTTGCATTTAAGTATATTTGCATGTTATTGGAACTCAGTTCAGCTAGATATTGTAATATCCCGGAAACTAGTAAGTTAGACTAGAGAGTACTATAGTCTTAAGTGAGAGTTATGAAATTTGATGTGGGGTTTAGGAGTGTAAAAAGGTTTCCCGAGCTTATATGGAGTGATTTAGGGGTTAAACGTCAAGGTAAGACACCCCAAGGACCAACCAAGGGTCCTTCAAGAGGACCCTAAAGACTAACCCCCAAGACCCCCAAAGCTGCCAAAACTGCCAAAACTGCCAAAACTGCCCAAAAGAGGGCCACATATGGATGGCACCTACGGCCAGTAGGTGGAACCACGACACGTAGATGGGAGTCATGGGTAGGCCCTCAAAGTAAGCTGCAAACCACCAACATATGGACCTACAGGACGGGGCGTAGACCCACTACGATCCATAAGTCATAGGTGTAGGTGGTGCCTGTGTTGCTGCCAAGTCTCAGCCAAGTGGAGGGTCTTTAGGTAAATTCCTAATAGTAGACCTATATAAAGGTTATTAAGCTATTAAATAATGCTTTACACTTCATAAAATCACAAGACCCAAATCATAATTATCTCCTTTCCAAATATTTGTCTCACTAAAACCTCCATTGAAGAAGAAGAAGAAGTCAAGGTCTAGGGTTCAATGACTGATCTTTTTCCACTCAATTTCATGAGGAATATTCATAAGGTATGGTAGCTTTTAATCTATGGGTAGCCTTCACCCATAGAGCCCCTTCAAAGTTCAATTTCAACACTAGTGTTTTCCCCAAAAGGTTAGGGTTTCACTCTAAGTCATGGGTTTCTTTCTAAAACATTTCCAATCATTTATTTATGATGGAGTATGATTGAATTGATGAATTATTTTTATTTATTATGAATTCCCCCAAGAACCCATGAAATCCCCAACTTTTCCAATTTGGATCTTAAAGTGTGGGTATTGTTGTATATTGTCCCAATTGAGTAACTAATGATTGTTTATGGTGTAATTACATGATTTTAGAATGAATATACATGTACTCTTGATTAACCTAAGCTTATAGGGTGAAATTGGTATGATCAAGTGTTATGCCATGAAAGAGGCAAATTGAGGGTTTAGATGTGACCTTCTATGATTGATGAACTTCTTTATGAATTGCCTTAGATTAGTTGATCTAAATATGAATTACTTATAAGTAAATCTTGTAGACATGAATGAATTAGGTTAGGGCTTATATGATGGATCATGGTTGAGTAATATTGAGATTGAGTTTACTTGATGCTATATTACTAAAATTGGTTAAGAATGAAGCATGTGGTTAGTTTACCTTGAGAGTTAGGTTTACATGATGACCATGTGACGTATTGCTTGATAGTAATTCTTGTAGTATGAAGATGACTTCTAAGGCTTAAAGGGTAAAAGCTAAAATGAATGAGATATGAATGTTTAGGCTTTAAGAAGAAAGCTATTTATGCATGTTGAATTGTATATGGTATTATTGTGGAAGGACTTTACCCATATGACCCATAATATGAGTACACGAGCTTATGCATACAATGAATGAACTACTTGAATTACAATTATATCCATGTTGAATATGATGAATGCTAGATGTGTTGATTTGATGTGATCTATGATCCTTGTATGCAAGCTATGAGAATTATCCATGGTTGTAATATTATGTACATGCTTTATGAACACTTTGAGAGTGAAGTGTCTAAGATGATAATGTTGTTGTTGTGTCATTGAAAGGACAATCACACGCACACAATTCATGCATGCACATGATTATGATGTATCTATGGTGTTAATTGAAAGTCTATTTCTCATATGCACCTTTACACATTACTATGCATGATATGTTCATGACCATGATAATCTTCTTGTGTCGATTGAAAGTCAATTCTCATGAAAACACTTGATCATAATGTGAAAGTTTTCCTCACATATTATTGATGATTCTAAAGTTGAAAGTCCATTCTCAACTATTGAATCTATGAGCTATTTTATGAGTTATGTTGTATGGAGGGTAAGATACTCCTTCATGCATGTAAATTCAATTCAAGATTAAACAAGTAATTTTGGGAAATAATGCTTAGCACCGAGTGTATATGGAGTATGAAGTAGAAGTCTTCCCGCCAATTCAACATGCAGGGGTTTCTAATATAGTCTAATGAGATGGATGCTCCCCCGTCAATACAATAGGTTTGGGGTTTCTAGAAGCAATCTCCCTATCCCATAACTATGAGCCCACATAGGTCTTTAGCTAGTGGATCCACCTCAAAGCTAATACCTTTAGTTCTACCTTAGGCAAGTAGGACACCTCTTTTCGGTGTGGGGCAGTACACCGGATTCCATGTAGCTCACATGGTCTATGTCAGTTAAGGCTATTTCCCTCAATGAACAAGAATATGAACAAGAACATGAGTTATGTACTATGGTTCCTCAAGAGGTTTTACTTAGTATGAGTGGGGGTATGGGACTTCATTCATACATGGCACAAGTAGGCTTTGAGAGTGGCCATGGTTTCTCTCATTCTATGATGATTATGAAAGTATGCATGCTTTATATGGATTGTGGCATTCCTTGATATAAGTTATTGAACATGAATGTTTCCTTGTCTATGAGTATTGACTATGGATGAGATCAAAGCATGATAAGTATGAGCATGGTGGCCTAAAAGTGGTACTTAGTGTAGATAAGATTATGGGATCTTATCTATGCATTGCACAAGTATGACTTAGGGTGACTTATGTGATGATTCTATTATGATGAGAAGATCTTGGTATTTAACTATGTGTGTGAACCATGTCTTGTGATGATTGGGGTATACATTATGCTTATGTTGGAGGCTATGCTTGTGATTATGTTGATATCATTTATGCTATGATGAATTGTACATGAGTTGTCTTATGAGTTACTTTCCCCAACTATTTCAAAGATGATGTTCAAAATTGGCATATAGCATGGTTTCAACTAAAATGTCCCTTTTAGCATGTTTTAAGGTTTTTTATGCATGACTATCATACTTGGTGCAATTTTTGTACTAACCCATATTTTTTCTACATTTTTCACAAAGTGTAGGGTTCGGCGATATCGACTTCCATCTTCGTGGCTAGCATCATAGTAGATCAAGAAGAAGAAGCTTGGTGAGTCCTCATAGTATTCGAGGACTTGGCCATTATGTCCTTTAAGTCTTTCTTCTATGTTTTATACTTTTGTAAGGGTCGTGTCCCTAAGATTGTATTCAAGTGTTATAAATGGTTTGAGACATAGTGCTGTAGACTCCCATTTATTGTTTTTTTATAAAAGACTTTGATTGTAAAGAAAAGTTTTTAATTTTCGCACTATTTCCTATGTTCTTATGTTATGATATGCTATGAGGCTTGTATGCGGCTTTTCAGAGTCTTGTACACCGTGTCACATCTAGGGGGTAGTCTTGGGTCGTGGGATCAGTGTCTAGTACTTAGTGGTAGGGATTGCAGCTCCTTCCCTCCATACTCAACTTGTTTAGACTTCATTCGAAGATGAATGTTTCCAAGGGGGATATATTATAACACTTTGGACTCGAGAAAATAGAAAATGCAGCTTTCTAGAATCTGGTGTCAGTATCAACGAACACTACCCACGAATCGTATTAGAACCACCGACCGAAGGTGGGGTTCCTGGTTCAGTCCCAGACTTAGGGAAATTTCTTAATCTAGAGATGAGACCTAAGGATGTGAACCACGGTCCGTTGATGGACCTACTGACCGTAGGTTGGTTCCATCGTTAGGGCCAATTTTGTGGTCTCTATTCCCATCCACAGTCGACCAATACGGTCCGTGGTTGGACCTACATATGGTAGGTCTGACCATAGGTGAGGGTCAGCAGCCAGTTAGAGAGATATTGTTGTTGGGTCAACTTCAAACGGTCATATCTTTTAGCACAAAATGAATTAGTTGGCCCATGACTTATCAAATTAAAGATAATTGAATCCTCCTTCCTACACCACTGAGTTTGCTAAAATCCCATCTCAAAGTAAAAAGTTATGCTCATTTTAGTGAAGCCTAATCGAGCAGAGCTTGACCGACGACCCCTAACAACAATTGGTAGGTCAACCGACGGCCCGTCAGTCTTGTAGTAGGTGGCCCTAGTTAAATTTAAGTCAGGGTCATTTTGGTCCATTCTCTTATGTGTTGGGCACTTAAACTACGTTGTTTGATGCTTGAACTACGTCCTTTTACTCAGTTTAAGCCTAATAACTTGTTCAGACATATCCAGAACTTTTATTCACAAAAAATTATCCAAACTTAGAGAAAAAAGGAGAAGAAAAAGGCTCCATTTTTCCAAGAACAACCAGAAGGTTTGCTTCAAGTTTGAGCCCCAAAATCAAAGGATTTTTCTGTAGATTTTTTCACCAGGTATGTGGGATTTCACTAGTGGTTTCCTTTCATCATCTAGGTTCCTAGAAATCAGACAGTTATTTGACTATCCATATCTTGTTTAGACCTAGGGTTCTAAAACCTTGGATATACTGTATTTTAGCTATTGTAGTCCGAAATTGAAATAGCATGTTTCTTGGAATGTTTGTTTAGTTCCTTGTGTCAAGCTCAAAACCCTAATTTGAATAAATTCTCTTAGTTCATGAGTTATACGTGCTAGGTCAGTTAAACAAATAATCATGCTCCAGATTTTAAATGTCACATTATCAGTACATAAATGATGCATTCTTAGTTAGCATGTCAGTATTTTGAGTTATTCAGTATTCAGTCACATTTCAGTCATATACATATTCAGTTGGGAGTAGACTTAGCACCGAGTTGGACTAAAATTCAGTTTACCCTCATAGTCCCAGAACTACGTTACCAGGTAGGAGTATATGTCCCCTCTGTTGGGCATCAAAATTAGTGATCACACCAGCCATGCCTTTATACCCCTGGCAAGGTATATTGGATCCTCTCGGTGGGGCGTATACATCAGACTCCACATTTAGCTCATGTGGTTTTATGTTGGTTAATAGTAGCTCCCATAGTTAGACTCTTAGTGCATTTGACCAGGTTTTTAGTATATACTTCAGAAATTAGTTTAGCCTGTTATTTTCACGATTAGAACTTGGTCATTGCATTCAGCTTAACTTTTTAGTTATATTTCAGTATTTCCATTCTTACTCAGTTTATGTCATTTCTCAGTTATGCTTTGTTCAGCTTATATATATTTGTTCAGCTTAATATCTATATCCTACATACTCAGTACATTCCAAGTATTGGTGCATACTCTGCACTACATCCTTTCATTATGTAGGTTCAGGTACTCAGCATCCAGATCACGTTTAGATCAATTCTCGGTCTACATTCAACAACTTCAGTGGTAAGTCCTCATATTCTGAGGACAATAGACATGCTTTCATTTTAGTCTTTACTTTCAGGTTTTAGTTTTGTTAGAGTTAGCTGGGGGGCATGTCGCAGCAACTCAACTCAGTTACAGGCTTTTCAAACATAGTAGTAGAATCATCTTGAATTGTTAAGTTCATATTTAAGTTGTTATTAAACTCTTAGTATGTTTAATACACTCAGACTAGTTGGGTATTCCCCACTTTCAGTTATCCATTGTTTTAGCTTCCACATAGTACATGTCTTATTCAATTATTCTCAGTATGCTTAATTTATGCTAGACGCAAGGTTAGCTTGGGGTCACTCGTGAACCTAGGTCCTATGTTACATCAAGAGGGTGTGATAATGACCTGAAGTCAACTCTTTCAAACCTTAAACCTCCCAAATGGCAAAAACTACTAAAAACTCACTTGACCACATCAGGAAAGATGTCACCCAACCCAACACCATAAAAAAACTATATGACATATACGAGAAGGGTTAAATAAATAAAAGCATAAAAAAATGACCTCAAGGATCATTACTGTTTACGATCTTTGAAATAAACCTTTTTAAAAGGTAATTAACAAAGGCGAACCAAAGAAATAATTGACAAACTTTATTAGACTAGTTAAATTTAAAATTGTTAATGAATTTATACAATTCAACGTTCAGATAAATTATTAAAATGCAATTTTGAAGCTAGGTGGAAGAAGTCACAACATCCTTTTCTTTTATGTCGTTATGGTTTTCTCTCCTTTTTATCTCCCAATAAATTTTCTTTTCATTTTTGTGATATTTGAATGTTCTTATGCCGAATGATTCATATTTAGATTTTCTTTAGTTGAAAGACTTCAATTAAATCCAGCTTCAACTAGTGAGAGTCTATTAGTAAACTTTGGAATACAAGAAAACATGACGAGATATTCAAAATAAGTTTAACAATTTCTTTACTTTGTCAAATATCTAATAACCAAAAGTGAAGAATAAGCAAAGTATAGTTGAACAATACTAGAAACTTGTTAAAAAATTTTGATGTTCTAAAGTAAGATAGACATAAGGTTCATATGAATTGTCTTATCGAGGTTATCGACGGAACAAAATTTTATACTTCTCGATATTCCTTACGCGATATGACATTTTTTATCATTTAGATATCGTGTCAAAATTTTTGAGCCATAATCGATAATACTGTCGTTTAAAATATGACAAGAATTATCCAGAAGACTATTTTCACATGTAACTTGTTTCAGATTGTGTGATATATGTGAAGATAGTGTTTCACATAACTGTGATCATATTTTAAATGAAAATATTGTCAATTATGATTCAAAATTTTTACCAAGATATGAAAACAATGGAAATTATTGTATCACACAAGGAATATCGAGAAGTATAAAATTTTGTTACATCGATAACCTCTATAAAGTAATTCATATAAACCATATGTCTAACATACTTTATAATATCATATATTTTCAACATATTTCTAGTATTGCTAGATAATAGTTTGTTCCTTATTTACTTTTGGTTATTAGATATTTGAAAAATAAAATGAATTGTTAATCTTATTTTGATTATCTCGTCATGATTCTTCCATTCTACAATGTACTAGCAGGCTCTCACTTGTTGAAGATAAATTATCGAATAAACAAGATTCAAGTGTGAATCACTCAACAAAGAAGATTAAAGTATCAAAACAAACAAAAAGAATGCTGGTTGTAAGAGAAAGGGAAGATAAAACAACAACGACAACAAATAAAAGGATATTGCGATTTTTTCCACTTAGCTTCAAGGTTGCATTTTAATAATTTCACTGAATGCTGATTGTATCAATTCATTTACAATTTTAAATTTAAGTCACCTTAACATGTGCATTGCACGTAATTACCAATTCCAAAAATATATGTTATATAAATAGTATTATTTATTTAAGTGACGATTTGAATAATAAGCTTATCAAAAAGTAATATTGCAAATTCTTTTGTGATTGTTCAATGTGGATAGTCATATCTATTTCTTATTCACGCAAACCTATGAAGATGGTCAATGAAATATTTTAGTAGTTAAATGCAATAATGTATATATTTATTTCAATTCGATGAGGTTCAATCATGTAATTAGTATTATCTCACTAATATTACCTTATAGACATTATTTGTTTTGTATTTTTCTTGTCATCTAACCAGATGTGCTTTGGAAGTGTATTCTACATTAAATTGTTTATATGTCATATGAACATTTGAAGAGAACAACTATATTTTATATATTCACATATTTCACATTTTTTGTAAGTGTTTTATTTATTTAAAAATAACTTGGAATATTTTAAAATAATATATTTTGAAGTTAGAAGATCTTGTTAACTTGATAATTTATTTGTGGCATATATAATACTTTAATTTACATAAAAATTCCTACCCTAATATCAATATATATATTTGCATTAATTAAAATATTTATCTCATCAAATTTTCTATTAAATAAATAATAAAAATACTTTAATTTACATAAAAATACCTACCTAAATATAAATATATATATTTGCATTAATTAAAATATTTATCTCATAAAATTTTCTATTAAATAAATAATAAAAATTAAACTAATACAAACTTCAACTGGCATTGTTAGAAGTCATGTGAACTTTTTGTTGTCTAAAATACTGAAATATTAATAAATAGCAAATAAGTAAAACAAAATGGTTTATATAGTAATAACTATTTCAAAGCATACTTCCTCAGAGTCTAAATAACATAAGTAGCATTGGTAAATAAAGTCATTCTTTTGTCTTGAGCATCAAAAACAAATTGTGATAATTCTCTAAATTTTGGAAAAAGATATTCAGAAGCATATATCTACATCACAAGAGAAATTGATAATAAAAACAAATAAATTTAGATTACATCATGTTAACTTCATATATTGGAACATTACATACTAAGCTATATATTGAGCCAAAACATAATTATTATATCATAAAAAATATTTTTCTCAAGTACTCGAGGTTATGATACCATCTTAGGATAGAACGACTTACTTCATCAAAGTAGTGGTACCTCATATTCCACTAAACTTCGAACTTACTCAGCGATAATAAATGACAGAAAAAATTTTAAAATGCAAGAAGAAGAAAAGTGCAAGATTAAAATAAATTGTGGTTGAAAAATGAGAGGAAGTCCCTCTATTTATAGTCAACAAAGGGTAGTATGAACAAATATTTTTTGTGTCTTATCTGAAAAGTCATGACATTTGCGAGAAGTCACAATGCTTTGGAAGAGTAACAACTTATTGAAAAAGTTAAAACACTTTGGAAAAGTCACAACTTATTAAAAAAGTCACAACTCTTTGGAAAAGTCCCAACTCTTTGGAAAAGTCACATCTCATCGAAAAATCACAACCCTTTGAAAAGAGTCACAACTTATCAGAAAAGTCACAACTCATAAAAAAAGTCACAACCTAAGTTAGGGATTAGAGATATTATAGTAATTTAACATTCAAGTTAGGAGTTCGTGCTTTTATATATATATTAGCCAATACCAATTCAGGTGATGTATAAGTTAGAGTCATACCATTGTTAATCCCTGCAGATAATCCACACCATGGTAACTTTAATAGCTTAGAAATCTTCAGTATTTTCCTTTGACATTTGCGTTTTTGGTGGTTATTAAGTTCTTTCTACATTTCTTGAGTAGACTTTTTGCATGAACCCATGAGCTTCTTGGGTTTCCAATAGTGTAATTTTCTTAAAACTAAGCTTGTTAAAGTCACCTTCTAGGTACGACTGTACTACATATCAACTATGCTAGGATCTTTTTCCGTGCTAGCTAAATCTGAGAGAACAACAATATACAATAAAAAATATTATAATATACAATAATTATATAAAACTACTAATACATCACAAGCTATCTAAGCTTGAATTGGAAATATAGCTTTGTGCATTTTCCACCAAAGTAGGATGTAAAATTCTTTAGTGTCATTCTTAGTTTATTCACCAAAATATTTATCTAATTTTGTTCTAAAATCCAAACCTCCATTGACAGCTTTATATTGTTTTAGATCTTTAAAGAGTTAATCTAAAAGTCGTTTACCTTGGGTACTTACCCGACAACCAATAACTGATTCTAATTTTCAACCGATTGACCTATTTTCAATGTCCGTGGAAGCATCTTTGTCAATAACTCAATAAATTGATGAATACTTTAAGTTACATATCTTCAATATCCTATTATTAGAACATAAATTCAGTAATAAGTCATTCTCGACTTATTTCTAAATTACAAAAGAGATTACAGTTATATATACCATGAACCTTGTATATCATTCTTCTTCTACTTTGTTCCTCTCTTTGTTTAATCAAAATTTAATATTTATTTCATTTTTAGACAATTCAATGAAGAGGAAGAAGATCAGAATCCCAAACTATATATTGATATACTTAAAACTCCTAAAAGGATATCCTAAATAAATGAAAAAAAAGACAATTCAAAACCCCACTAGTAAAAAAAAATCTAGTTAAACTTAAAATTATGCAAAAGAGATACAAGATAGTCTTGTTTCTTGTAAAATGCAAAAAATATAAGCAATGATCATATGATGAACTTCAAGAAGACCCTAGAAACTGTTACCCAACTTTGAATTATTAAGAAAGTAAAATCAACAAGATAAAAGCAAAGACAAACAAGAAATATGAGCCAATATTTTTTTTTGGTTTTGTTTACCTCTTTGAGGTCATAAATTATGCATAAATTGAAGAGTGAGAAAATATTTGTAAAACAAAAAGAATAAAAATTGATTTTCGGAGATAAGAAAAAAAAACTATTTACATTCTGCAACATCATGAAACTCAAATAATAATAATAATTCAATAAAATTAAATTTAAAAGAATCTTTAGAACAGATTTAAGATTCCTCACCTTACTTTAGGAAATAACTAGAACTAATTAATTAATTTATTAATTTAAATATAGCCTATGAAACCAATAGATAATTGGTAAGGGTTCAAGTGATTTCTCACGGAAGGTATTAGCACCCTTTAGTTAATAAAGTGTTAGTTATGATTTAATATGAATCAAATAAATGAAAGAAATAATAAGTAAAAAATATAAAACCCATCTTATAAACATGAGAGCCTTGAAAATCAACGATGATTTCTTAATCGGTCAATTTCAACTTATAATGTATATGAGTTTAGATTAAATTTTTTTGTCTTTTAAAAAAAGGGGAAACCTTGAAAATTATCGATGAAATTTTTATATTGGCCAATTTTAATATACTAGTTTTGATGCACGTGCGTTGCACATGAAAATCAAATCATGCACCGCACTATTTTTAAAAGTAATATGAATATTGCTAAATAAAAAATTAGTCACTCTTAAAATCTCTTAATTACACCTCTGAAATAAACTTTCTACTCACTTCCCCATAGTACATTACTTTGTTATTATTGTTTTGTAGGTGTTTTTACTTTTAATATAATATAATATAAATAAATATTGATATTAAATATAGAAGATATACTAAATTGGATGTTTTAGCTGGAGTATTAGGTTAATTTAACATTCATATTATGGAGTGTTCTAATTTTACTGAACTTTGAGATTGTCAACGTTTGTAAATCAAACTTGAGGTTTTAAGAAGAGAAGAATAGAAAACATAAAAACCATAGTTTAAAAATGTGAGAAAACCCCTCCAATTATAGTTAAAAATGTGTAGTATTAATATGTGCATATTGTTTCTTATCATAGAAATATAGAAGATATACTAAATTGAGTGTTTTAAGATTAATAATAATAATAAATATATATATTTTAAATTTAGTTTAAAAATTTGATGAAGCCCCTCTTTTTATAGCCAACAAAGGGTAGTGTTCGAAAAACTGCTTGTGGTGCCTTATCAAAAAGAAGTCACAACTCTTTAGAAAAGTCACAACCCTTCAGAAAGGTCAAAGGTCATCGGAAAAGTCATAACTCTTCGGAAAAACCACAATCCTTCGGAAAATTCACAACTCTTTAGAAAAGTCACAACCCTTCAGAAAGGTCAAAGGTCATCGGAAAAGTCATAACTCTTCGGAAAAGCCACAATCCTTCGGAAAATTCACAACTCTTCGGAGTTGCAACCCTTCGGAAAAGTCACAAATCTTCAGAAAAGTCGCAATCCTATAGAAAAGTCACAACCCTTCAAAAAGGTCACAACTCATTAGAAAAGTTATAACTTTTCGAAAATGTCACAACCCTTCAATATGAAAAGTTGTCTGCCTTTAATATAATATAATGTAATACACATAAATAAATATAATACAATATAAAATATAGAAGATATACTACATTTGGTGTTTTAAGTTGGGGGTATTATAATAATTTAACATTTAAGTTATAGTTTATTCTTTTAAGGTATTATAGATTAAAAAAAAAGATAGATACAGATTGGTCTAATTTTAATTTGATTTGAAATTTAAAAAATAAAGAAGACTTTTAATTTAAGGATCATATGTAGAATATATAAAAATGTCTTTTAACTTTGTGGTCTTAAAGATGCGTCCTCACCCCCCAAAAAAAGAACATTCTATATTAATCTGAATAAAAATAAAAGTACAACAAATAAATTGAAACTGAAAGAGTACTTATTAAATGTAATTTGGATTCTTCAAACAGGTTTTTGATCAAATACCTTTTCTCCAATATTTTGAGACTTTTCAGATTCTGAACACGAAGTTGTAGTTTGTGCAACCGAAAATCATTAAACTTCTTGTCAAGTAAGAGTTGCTTCAAAAATATATTTTATGGCTATGAAAATGAGTGCATATTAATTATCACGATACTCTTTTCGTTTGAAGTTGTCATTCTCCTTGTTGCATCAATTTTTATTGACCTATCTAATTTACCCACAAAAATATATTGTAATTGCATACTCGAACAACTCTCACAATCTTCCTTGTTATAGGTAGAAGAATAGAAAATTTACAAAATTCGTAGTTTAAAAGTGTGAGAAACCCCCTCTATTTATAGACAACAAAGGATAGTATGAAAATATTCTTATCGTGTCTTTCCAGATAAGTCACAACCCTTCAGAAAAATCATAACTTTTCGGAAATGTCATAACTCATCGAAAAAGTCACAACACTATTAAAAAAAAGTCACAATCTTTTGGAAAAGTCACTACCCATTAATGTGAAAAGGTGTATGCTTTTAATATAATATAGTGTATATAAATATAATATTAAATATAGATTATATAATAAATTGGGTGTTTTAAGTTGAGGGTATCATAGTAATTTAACATTCATATTAGGGAGTTTATGCTTTTAAGGTAGTATAGATAACATAAATATAATTAACTAAAAAATGTATAAGACAAAGTTATTTGAAATATGAATTACCCAAAAATAATAACAACGCTATGATAGCAGAAGTAAATTTATTATCTCATACTTAAAATTAAACATAGAAGTAAAGAATTAATGCAAAATAGTTCTTAACTGTAACACCCTGGAAATTTTTTGAGCCAAGACTCAAACCATTCTTCATTGTGAGTAAGATTTTATTGAGGAATTTATATTTTATTAGGTGTCAAGGTCGCTAGATGTAGCACCTCTAGTTCCAAACAGAACTAAAGAGAAATTCAGTCAAGTCATAAGTTTATTTAAGTCTTGGGTCAACTTCAAACGACCATAACTTTTAGCACATAATGAGTTAGGTGGCCCATAAGATATCAAATAGAAGATCTTTGAGTCCTCTTTCCAATGCCAACGAGTTTTCTAAAATCTGAGCTTTGATGAGGGAGAAGTGAATGTTTGAGTGAAGCCTCTCTAGATAGGGCCTTTTCACCCGAACAGGAGGGGTATTTTAGTCTTTTCCTTATCCCCACTTAGTCTAAGTATAATACACCCAAATAAGGGTCTAAAGTTATTAAATTCAGTTTCATTCATTCCCAAAGCTCTTAGGGTTTTAGAGAGAATATTCAAGAGGAGAAAAAGTTTAAGGTTTCAAGCATTCATCCAAGATTTCGCCAAGAACGTAGTTGTTTGAGGTATGTAAGTTCTCATAGTGTTGGGTTCATTCACCCACACTCCAAACATGTGATTTTTATCCTAAATTTTATTCTTAAGGTTGAATGAGTTCTTGATGAGTTTCTTGAAGTTTCATTCTTAAATAGTTAATGATGAGTTTTGATGAGTTCTTGAGATGAATGTTATGAGTTTGAGGGTTGTTTTTGAGTAGATTTTTCTGTACTTAGGTTGGGTATTCAAATCTAAGAGGGTTTGGAAGAAACCATTCGATTCTAGGTGAATTAGGGCAAAAAACCGAAGAAGAAAGTTCGTCGGAATGTTCTGGGGAAGGGGTGGTGCAACACGCCAAAAATGAGCCTCTGATGTTCAGGGCCTGGAGCCCTATGTCACTCTGTATGCCAGGGTCGCGTGACTTGTCCTTTTTCCATCGTTCGTTCGGTCTGAGTTCTTTTAAAGTGTACCTTCACACTGTCACGCCCCGAGGCTACCCCTAAGAAGCAGACACGGGACCTAGGATCATGAGTGACCCCAAGATAACCCTGCTGGCATATCATAAGCATACTAAACAAATTAAAGTAAGGAAAACTGTGCGGAAGCTAAATCATCAGATAAACTGAATAATGGGGAATAACTAAACCAATCCAAATATAACAAAGACCATGAGTTTAATAACAACTGAATAATCAAACTCAAATGAACTAAAGCTGAATCTAATCTATGTCTCAAAGTAGCCTCTAACTGATTAGAAGTGTTGGGATATGCCCCAACTGAATCTAACAAAAACTGAAACTACAGGAATGAAAATAGAAAGATAACATATCACTCGTCCTTGAAGAATAAGGACTCACCACTTTAGCTACTGAACTGAAGATCATGAACCGATCTAAGCATGATATGACTGCTGGGGACCTGGACATACATTACAAAAAGATGTAGCGCAGAGTATGTGTCAGCACTTGAAAGGTACTGAGCATGCATTATAGAGTAAAGTTGAATAGTAAAACATAACTAAACCAAAGTGTATAACTAAGCAATGATATGATATAAGCATGATAATAGACTGAGAATACTGAACAGGAACTAACTGAATGCAATGACCAAGTTTATAACATGCTAAGACTGATATCTAACTGTAACTGATAACATGGTCAATGCAATAGAATTTGACTGTAAGGGAGCTACTAATAACCGACATAAAACCACATGAGCTAAATGTGGAGTTCGATGTATACGCCCCATCGAGAGGACCCAATATACCCTGCCAAAGGTATAGAGGCAAGACTAGCGTGATCACTAAAATGATGCCCACATAGGCAAGTTACAATCTACGGGGGCATGTTGTTCTGGGACTTGAGGGTGACTGAACCTAGTCCAACTTGGTATTAAGCTACTCCCAATTGATTATGTAAATAACACGTTATGACTAAATTTCTGTAATACTGGATGGCTCAATTACTGACATGCAAACTTTGAGAATGTAACAATTATAACTGATTATGTGACATTTGTAAACTGAAGCATGTATATCTGGAATAACTGACCTAACATTTGTAATTCATGAACTAAAAGAACTACATAGCTAGGGTTCTGAAACTCATGCAAGAAACTAAGAGACAACATGATTATTTGGTTTGGATCATTCTAACAGCTAAAACCCAACAATTCTAACATTCAAGAAACCCTAGGTCTAGATAATAGCAAGAGAGTCAAGATTATGACTGAATCTAGGGACCAAATGGGTGAAAGGATTCCACTAGTGAAATCCCATATACCTTGTGATGAATTCCACGGGGAAATCTTTCGATTTCGGTGCTAGAACTGATGAAAACTTGTTGCGTTCTTGTACTAGGACTTGGTCGACATCTCCTCTGTTTTGCTCTAAGTTTGATCTATTTCTTTGTGAATAATTGATTAGGTTAGGTTCTAATTTTTTTACTAGGCTAAAACTGACCAATACCAGGTAGTTTAGGGGTTATACGACGTAGTTTAGGTGTCCAACACATAGGGGAAAAGACCAAAATAACCCTACTTAAAAATTTGATGGGTTGACCACGACCACTTTCATGGACCGTGAAAGGGACCATGGACCGTGGGACCGGTTGTGGTCCTTTGTAACGACTCGAAAAATGATAGAATGAACTAGAACCTTGACGTTTGGGTTAGTGTGAGCTTAGGTTGATGTTTATGCTGTTTTGGAACTTAAATGGAGCTAGGTAGGCATCCTAGGGTGCAAGAAAGGGACTAGGCTAGCGAGTTAGGGTGAAACAAGACTTGTCCTTATGCCCAATGGTCGCCTAGTGGACTGCCCATTTGACTAGCCTTTGAGTGATCCTACTAGAATAGACGGACAAAGGGCAGATTTTTAAAGTTACAACTTTTAGGGTCAAATTCAAATGATGATATCTTTTAGCTCAAAAACGAATTAGGTGGACCATTACCTATCCAATTAAAGGTATCTGAGTCCTCTTTCCAACGCCACCGAGTTTTCCCCTTTCCGATCTAGGAGTAAAAAGTTATGCCCAAACTAGTGAAGCACTGTCAAAAAGGGCGAGCTTAGACGGGTTTAGTCAGAACTTTTAAGTTTAACTTTGTGGGTCCTTAATTCTTTTCCTAAGTTGAGTCCCTATTCTTTCCTAGAAATTATAAAACCCTTCTAGACCAAAATTCTTCCATTTAAGTCACTCCAATTAGAATTAAAAAGAAACCCACCTCCTCTCAAATATTTCTCTCCCTACAATCCTCCATTGAAGAAGGTGAAGAACTTGGAGCTAGGGCTTGGATTGAAGGTGGTTTCTTCATCAAATTTCTTGGGGAATCTTAGAAAAGGTATGGCGACCCTTGATCCTTGATTATTCTTCCTTTCAAGAAGTCCATTCAAAAAGAGTTTCAAAAGTCTTCAAAGAACAAAACTTCTATTTTCTATTCTAAGTATGGGTTCATGGGTAAAATGTTTTCAAAGTCATTATATTGGTGAATTGAAGTTCTATTTATGATTTTAAGATGATTATATATGAAATTTCTTCAAGAACCCATGTTTTCATTAAAGCCCTAGAATTGCTTATGAAGTGGGTTTAATGCTTATGCTTTAATGTTGATGAAATTGTATTTAGATTAGATTGTATTGTTGATTTATATGGTTTTCTATATCTATTTATGATGAATTGTTGGTATATGATTGAATTGAGGATTGTGGCCTTATGGGCAAGTTATGGGTGAATCACTTTGTGGAGATAGAATTGTTGGGAATTGAGTAATGTTGATTATTGGTTTGGAGGATGGTAAGTTGACTTAATCTCATATTATTAGTAAAATTGTTCTAGATGTTGATCCACTTGAAAGGTGGAGGTGTTTACTTATTATGTACATTGTGACCATGGCCTTGAAGGCATAGTATGAGAAATTTAAGTGTTGCATGACATTTATGAATTGGAATTCAATGGAGCTAATGTAATCATGTTATGAATGTAAATGTGTTATTATTGAAAGGCTTTTTCTCAAATTGACACTCATGAATGCTGATGATAGAATATGAAGGATTCTCCAATGTATTGCATGTCTCGAATTGGTAGAGCTTATGCATCCTTTTCTTGTTCAAATGATTATATTGTTGGTTGTTGAATCCTCGGATCGGTAGGCTAGTAGCACCCTTCCACTCATGATAATAATGAACCTTGGAATCGGTAGGCTTATGGCACCCTTCCATTAATGATAGTAATGAACCTTGGAATCGGTAGGCCTATGGCACCTTTCCATGAAGGTTAATGATGAGACTTGAGCCGGTAGGCCTATGGCATCCTCTCAAGAGGAGTTAATGAGCTTTCTTAAATGATCCTTGAAACGATAGGCTTAAGGCACCCTTTCACGTGTTAATGAATGTAATTTGGAGTTGGTAGGCCAATGTCACCTCTCATATGCGATGATGTCAAGTAACGAACTATTCTAAGGGAATGTAGGTTAAGCACCGAGTGGATTTGGTTAGATGGAAACTCCCCCAATGGTTAGGCATGAGTTTAAATGATCGTCTACCTTAGCCCATAAACTATGTGCCCGCATAGGTAGCTATTGGATCCATTAAGCTATATGTACCGGTCTTCCTTAGGCAAGTAGACCACCTCTTTACGGTGTGGGGACTTATGACACCGGATTCCATGACAAGCTCTCATTGTCTATGTCGGTTAAACGCTTACTTCCCATCATGTGAGATTTCATTATGGTTTCTTGATAGGTTCTACAAAGTGTAGGTAGTAGTATGGGATGTTACCTATACATTGCACGAGTTGGCTTGGAGAGGGTCATAGTGAGTTTATCTAAATCGTAATGTCTGTGACATAAATGTCCCCTAAATAAGGTTGTTAAAGAATGTTGGCTCTCAAATGCTTAATATGAGATGCATTCTATACTTGGGTTATATTATGAGTTATTTTCCCTTGTCATGTCTTAATCAATGATATACCTCTTTTGTATGAATATTGTGCAAAGGTGAAAGAAAGGAATGATAAGTTTACTTTAAGTGACCTAAATGTGGTGCCTTAGTCTGGATGGTGGTATGGGACGCCATCCATACATTGCACGAGGTATAGCATAAGGGTTGCTTGAGGTGAAGGTCCAAGGTAAAGGTTTTCATGTTGATATTGTTTAAAGGTGATATTATGACTTACTTGATGTTTATGCTTGTCTTGTATGTCTTCTATGCAACTGTTCATGATACTTCTAAAGGTGGCATAATGCAGGGTTTCTAGCCAAAATGTCCCTTCTAAAGCATGTTTTGCATGGTCATCATACTTAGTACATTTTGTGTACTAACCCATATTCTTCATGTTTTTACTATAAGTGTAGGTTCCGGCAAGTGATCCCTCCTACCTAGTTTGAAGTGTTGTATTGCTCTCTTCCAAGACTTGGTATGTCCTCATGGATTCAAGGATAAGACTTTTAAGTTCCTTTGTTCATGTAATAGATTCTTTTAATTATTGTTTCGATTGTAAAGGGATGTGTCCCTACTTATGTTTTGTGATTGTGTCTAAGATGGCCATGTGAGACTTAGACTTCCGCTGTGTGTTTTTAAAGTTGTTTTTAATGAAGTTTGAATGTTTGGATGTAAATAACTTTTTAAATACCCACTATTATCATTATTGAATGTAATGAATGACTATGTGGCTTGTATAAGACCCCTTCGGGGTCGAGTACGCCATGTTACGACTAGGGGGTTCTCTCGGTTTGTGATAAACATGGTATCAGAGCATAAGATTTTGGAAATGGTTTTTAGGATCAAAGTCTCACACGCCACGTCTAGTAGAGTCTTGTTCATCGGTGTGAGTCGTGACACATCTATGAGCGAGAAGCTATAGGACATTAGAAGGTACACTTCTTTCATATTCTTAAAGTCGTTCCTTAGAGTGTGGTTCTATAAGTGTTTTTTTTTTCTATTCCTTCTCTTGTGTTTATAGGATATGAATACAAGAGGGAGACCCGCAAGGAGAGTAGGAGAAGAGAATGTGAATGAGGAAGTTCCTCCCCAAGGTTCTCAAGACGTCCAAGTTCCGATAGGAGTTTCAGATATGACCAATGAAGAGATTAGGTCGGCTTTCTTAATCTTGGCCCGAGCCATGGCGGCTCAAGCGACTAGAGATGTGGGGCCTAGGGTGAATGCTAATGAGGGTACTATGGCTTCTAAGTTGAGAGACTTTGTGAGGATGAATCCTCCGGTGTTTCTAGGTTCTAAGGTGGGAGAGGACCCCCAAGAATTTTTGGATGAAGTGTATAAGGTAGTGAGTGCTATGGGGGTGACTTCAAAAGAAAAGGCGGAGCTTGCCTCCTATCAATTGAAAGATGTTGCCCAAATTTGGTTCACTCAATGTAGGGCCAATAGGCCGGTGGGAGCGGATCCTATAGAATGGGAGGAGTTTAAGGACGCTTTTCTTGGTAGGTATTTTCCCCGTGAGAGGAGGGAGTGTAAGGTTGAGGAGTTTATCAGCCTTAGGCAAGGTAATACGAGTGTGCAAGAGTATTCCTTGAGGTTTACCCAATTGTCTGAGTATGCTCCATCTTTGATGTCAAACCCTAGGGATGAGATGAGTAGGTTTGTGACCGGTGTATCCGACCTAGTCAAGGAAGATTGCCATACGGCAATGCTCCATAATGACATGAACATTCTAGGCTCATAGTGTATGCTCAATCCATTGAGGAGTCCAAACTTAAGAGGATGAATAGGGATGTGAAGAGGGGTGAATCCGATGAGCAAGGTCAACCTAGGTTCAAGAAGAGGGCTCAAGACCAAGATTCTTCAAGTTCTCCTAAGGTTAACCAAGAAACAAATGGTGGATCTCAATTTTCTAAACCTACTTGCATCACTTGTGGCAAGAGGCACTATGGGAGGTGCCTAGCCAGTACTAATGGGTGTTATGGTTGTGGGAAGAATGATCACAAGGTGAAAGATTGTCCTACTCTTACGGTTAGAGGAAGGGAGGCCAAGCAAGCTTCTAAAGATGGAACGGTTCCAATCCCTCCAAATTATGGTCGTTTCTATGCTCTCCAAGCTAGCAAGGACAAAGAAGCTAATACGAATAAAGGCGCCGGTAAATTTTAGTTCCTTATGGTCATGAATGTCTTGATGAGGTTTCTATGTTGTTGTTTTTCATGTTTGCCTTAGTTGGGTTTTCTCCTAAGTGGGGGATGGTATGTTGAATAGCAAGGTTGTTGAGAGTGTTGATATCCTTATCTCATTCCTTCTATTCGTATTCAAGCTTGAGACCAAGAGTTCCTAGTAGCTTGTTTTATGTTTTGGAGTCTTGTGTGAAAATGAGTTTCCATGGTCTCCTTATGTTATGCATGTTCTATTTGAATTTTTGTTAAATGAGAAAATGAGTTTTCATAAATGTTTTCCTCATGTTGATGTGCATTTAGTTGAGTTGTCTATATGCTTCATGAGGATAAATGTTGAACATGCCTAAATATGCTTTAGTGAAAATTTGCCTAATTGTGCTTTTGAGAGTAATTGCATAATGAGCTTAATGATTTTGTAGTGAGCATGATGTGATTGGAGAAGGAAGTTCCTCCAATGAAAAAAAAATGAGAAAGGGGAAGTTTTGATGCACAATAAGTTTGTGGATGTAGTTCCTACTTGCTTGATTGGTATGAAGTTTGTTTGAGCCTCTTGATGTGAAGTTGATGGTTCCTCCTATGGTTATGCATTTATGTTGATGTGTTACTATTGTTGGGCTGCTAGTCTTGAGTTGTTTTTCCCTTAATGTGTTTACAGTGTCATTCGAGGACGAATGTTCCTAAGTGGGGGATAATGTAACGACTCGGAAAATGATAGAATGAACTAGAGCCTTGACATTTGGATTAGTGTGAGCTTAGGTTGATGTTTATGCTGTTTTAGAACTTAAATGGAGCTAGGTAGGCATCCTAGGGTGCAAGCAAGGGACTAGGCTAGCGAGTTAGGGTGAAAGAAGCCTTGTCCTTGGAAGGACTGTTTGGCGATAGGGCTGCTAGATCGCCTAAGGGGTTGGCGAGTCGCCCTTATGCCCTATGGTCGCCTAGTGGACTGCCCATTTGACCAGCCTTTGAGTGATCCCACTGGAATAGACGGGCAAAGGGCAGATTTTTAAAGTTACAACTTCTAGGGTCAACTTCAAATGATGATATCTTTTAGCTCAAAACGAATTAGGTGGACCATTACCTATCCAATTAAAGGTATCTGAGTCCTCTTTCAAACTCCACCGGGTTTTCCCTTTTCCGATCTCGGAGTAAAAAGTTATGCCCAAACTAGTGAAGCACTGTCAAAAAGGGCGAGCTTAGACGGGTTTAGTGAAAACTTTTAAGTTTAACTTTGTGGGTCCTTAATTCTTTTCCTAAGTTGAGTCCCTATCCTTTCCTAGAAATTATAAAACCCTTCTAGACCAAAATTCTTCCATTTAAGTCACTCCAATTAGAATTAAAAAGAAACCCACCTCCTCTCAAATATTTCTCTCCCTACAATCCTCCATTGAAGAAGGTGAAGAACATGTAGCTAGGGCTTGGATTGAAGATGGTTTCTTCATCAAATTTCTTGGGGAATCTTAGCAAAGGTATGGTGACCCTTGATCCTTGATTATTCTTCCTTTCAAGGAGTCCATTCAAAAAGGGTTTCAAAAGTCTTCAAAGAACAAAACTTCTATTTTCTATTCTAAGTATGGGTTCATGGGTAAAATGTTTTCAAAGTCATTATATTGGTGAATTGAAGTTCTATTTATGATTTTAAGATGATTATATATGAAATTTCTTCAAGAACCCATGTTTTCATTAAAGCCCTAGAATTGCTTATGAAGTGGGTTTAATGCTTATGCTTTAATGTTGATGAAATTGTATTTAGATTGGATTGTATTGTTGATTTATATGGTTTTCTACATCTATTTATAATGAATTGTTGGTATATGGATGAAATGAGGATTGTGGTCTTATGGGTAAGTTATGGGTGAATCACCTTGTGGAAATAGAATTGTTGGGTATTGAGTAATGTTGATTATGGCTTTGGAGGATGGTAAGTTAACGTAATCTCATATTATTAGTAAAATTGTTCTAGATGTTGATCCACTTGAAAGGTGGAGGTGTTTACTTATTATGTACATTGTGACCATGGCTTTGAAGGCATAGTATGAGAAATTTAAGTGTTACATGACATTTATGAATGGGAATTCAATGGAGCTAATGTAATCATGTTATGAATGTATATGTGTTATTATTGAAAGGCTTTTTCTCAAATTGACACTCATGAATGTTGATGATAGAATATGAAGGATTCTCCAATGTATTGCATGTCTCGAATTGGTAGAGCTTGTGCATCCTTTTCTTGTTTAAATGATTATATTCTTGGTTGTTGAATCCTCAGATCAGTAAGCTAGTATTACTCTTCCACTCCTGATAATAATGAACCTTGGAATCGGTAGGCTTATGGCACCCTTCCATTAATGATAGTAATGAACCTTGGAATCGGTAGGCCTATGGCACCTTTCCATGAAGGTTAATGATGAGACTTGAGCCGGTAGGCCTATGGCACCCTCTCAAGAGGAGTTAATGATCCTTCTTAAATGAACCTTGAAACGGTAGTCTTAAGGCACCCTTTCACGTGTTAATGAATGTAATTTGGAGTTGGTAGGCCAATGGCACTTCTCATATGCGATGATGTCAAGTAACAAACTATTCTATGGGAATGTAGGCTAAGCACCGAGTGGATTTGGTTAGATGGAAACTCCCCCAATGGTTAGGCATGAGTTTCAATGATCGTCTACCTTATCCCATACTTAGCTCAATGATTTAAAAATCAAAACTTTTTTGTTTGGTTTGAGATAATTACTCAAAACTTAAGCTTAAAAGATCTCTTGGAAATCGGTGTTTCCCTTTCTTGTTCAAATGTGCAAAACATTTTAAACTCTTGGGAATACTTAGTTCCCTTATAGCTTTTTGTTAAATGAACTCAACTCTTTACTCTTTGCTTAACTTGAAACCTAAGTCTTAAAACAAAGTTAAAATGTTTTTGAAAGACTTTTGAAAACTTTATAAACTTCTCTTAACTTGAATCTTAACTTCACTTGACTTGACTCTTAACTTTACTTGACTTGCCTCTTAACTTTCCTTGAATTGAATTATGGATTCAAGGATTGTGATTTGTGATAGGAAAGATCTCATGATGTTTAGGAGTGTTTGTAGATAGTTAAGCATGAGAAAAGATCAAGAAATCACAGTCTTGGAACAAGTCCGCAACGCGGAGTTTCATTTAAATATTTGATCGTAAAATTTAATTTTTGAGACAGATGAGTCCACGACGCGGAGCTGGTGTTTGTTCACTGGGGGAGCAAGTCTGCGACGCAGACTTGCGTTGCAGACTTGCGTGCCAAAACCCGCTCGACTTTTCCCTGCTTCAGTTTCCATCCCCAATTCGGCTAAACTCGACTATTTTTCTCAAATTCTTTTTAGATTCCGTTACCCAGCATATGTACCCAAGAACCTAATTCAAATCAACTCTAAAAATCGACGTAAAGATCTCAGAAACATCTCAATTCAGCCCAATTCAAGAACGATATCAAATTCAAGAATACTAATCAAGAACATCAACTTTCAAACTCTTTTAGGACGAATTCACGCTGAAATAAATATGTTTGAGGAAGTAAAGATGAGTTTTGAGAAAGATTTTCTAAAACATGATTAGTATGACAATCAAGTATGTCATCAATGTTTAAGCAGTATGGTATCCTGTTATGTCATCAATATTTATGCAGTATGACTTCCCGAGCCATTAACGATCATTTCACAATATGATTTCGATATATTTTTTAGAAAGAATTTTCAAGTATGAATTGAGTAAGAATATAAGGGAACTAAGTATTCCCAAAGGTATTAGGTTTTACATTGATAAAAGAGAAACTTTGATTTCTAAATGAGTTATGAGTTCAAAGATATTTCAAGAGCAGTACCTCTTTTAAGAGGATAGTTTGAGCAATTATCTCAAACCAGAGAAAGTGTATGTTTTTAAACATTGAGCATGAGTATATATTATTGGGATTCCAACTCACATTCCTCATAAACCATGTACGCCAACATGGGTACAGGATCATACTTTTTAGATGAATCATAAGTGCCTTTAGGCAGAGCTTAGTGGATCCACTTAGTTGAGGTGTTCTATACCCCGGTAAGGTATAGGACAGTTCTGGCAGCGTGGGCGAGATGATGTATCATCACGTAGCTCATAGTGATGGTTGTCGATTAGAGAATCTCCCAAATATAGTTAAAAGTATATTTTTATTTTATCACTTAATATGTTGAGTTCAGAGATGAGTAAGTAATTTTTATAAAGATTTAAATGATGTCTGTCACGACCCAAGCCTAGGGCCTAGACGTGACCGGCGAATGGGGAACCCGAAGGAACCCCAAACAAGCCTCATAGCATATCATTACACATCCTTGGTCGCGGAAGCAATTAAAATGACCATAAATGATAAGCATAATCAAGGGGAAATCGGGACTAAGGGAGCAAGAGAAAAGAGAATGATACAAAAATACCATAGATGAGTCAAGCTCAAGCATAATACACAACTTGTCCAACACCACCTCTAAACATAGGTACTTAGCGGGGGCCAAGACAAACTACCGGGCTCACCCTCATAGTCAAAACATAACTAAAAAGGAAAAGTCTTATACATAGCAAAAGATCATAAGCAACGTCCCCGGAATGGAGGACTCACCAATAACCTCGATAGAGAATCGTATTAGCCACGCGGAGGAGGATGGTCAAGCGGTGCTCCGGTCCCTACATGGTGACATCATGTAGGCATAGAGTATGCATTAGTACATTTGAATGTACTAAGTATATGGGATGCAATGCAATGCTACAATAGATGGACATCATAGGAAAAATGCATAATCATACCCGATAGATAGCATATTAATGAAATGATATGTATAATGATGCTTACATAAAAATCATATTTAGTGGGACGTAGTACATGTGTGGCGAGTGACCATCAATATAGTATTTCCAAGGCCTACCATCCCCTTGGAGAGGCGAAAGAGGTACAAACCCCTCAATGTGGTTACCCGGGCCTCCACCCCCCGAGCTAGGGACCAAGGTACAAACCCCTCGATGTGGTTATACGGGCCTACTACCCCCCGTACTAGGCAACCAAGGTACCAACCCCTCGATACGGTTACCCGGGCCTACAACCCCCCGAGCTAGGCTTGGTCGACTCACAACACTTATATAGAAAACATCATAGACATGAATCCATTTCATCATCATTTCAATGATTATATGACCATCCGACTCATAGGACGTACATTGGACCTTCCATTTCCTAAGAATTCTATAAGTGGGCATTTTATCAAACACATGGTGGGCTATTGTCCATGTAATTAAAATCATGTATTTCAAGAGTACTAAGTCCAACCAATTCCAAAATCCATATAAATCAGCCCACCAACAACATACATATATATATATATATATATATATCAACATTCATAATTTGATCATGGAAGCATAAAAATCATAAACATCACATAATAATTCCATTTCATGGTAATATGCAAAATAGACCATAATAGGGTGTGTAGTAGTAATTCCATATTTCAAGAGTTCATAAATAACCATAATGACCCATAAACTTGAAGTAAAAATAGAGGATAAATGGTTGGACTTGTGGAAAGGAAGGTTTCCACAATCAAACCCACATACCTCAACTTTGGAGAATCCTTGATGAAGATTGGAATGGAGAATTGAAGCTTGAGATTAAGTCTTGAATCCGGAATTAGAGCTTGAGATGTTTGAATTTGGTTGAAGATCTTGGTGGAAATTTTGGAGAGGGTTTAGAGAGTGTTTTTGAGTGTTTTGAAGTTAGAAGAAAATATGACTAAATATGGGACATTTATAAAAAAAACGTCCCCAACCCGCTAAAAAAAATGCTCACTGGAATTTGCCATTCTGCACAGACAGGGTTTACGAAAATGGTCATAACTTCTTCATCCTAACTCGGAATGAGGTGAAACCAAGTGCATTGGAAAGCTAACTCAAAGGGATTTAATTTAATAGGCAGTGGCCCTTCCAGTTCCTTGTGTGCTAAGAGATATGCCTCTTTAAAGTTGACCCTCCAAATCGCATTTTTTGCGATTTTCGAATTTTGATACGGTTGCTCTAAAATTTGGGTTAGACCCATTTCCCACTCAATTTGACCCCCTGAATAAGAATATGAAGTTTAATTTCCGAAATCATGCACGGATTTTGAGATATATGGAAATTACAATTATAGGTGTTTCCGAAGCACATTTTCGGGCATTTTTGGGGTCGTTTCAATGTCTCTCCTTTATTTCTTTACATTCAGTTGAGTATATATCTATATCTATTGATATCCTTTAATTCAGTTATTTGTTATTCAACTATATTACATACTCGTAGATTCAACGTACATATGTCATTTGACCTGCATCTTTCAATGATGCAGATACTGGTTTAAGATCCTCAGCAAGAGTCCGTTGAGATTATTTCATTAGCTTTTGAGTAAGACCTTCTTGCTTACGGAGGACTTCAGTTTTCTGAGTTGTTAGTACTAGTAACACTTTGAGTAGTCGTGGGCCTTGTCCTGACACCCATCTATATATAGTAGAGACTTCATACATAGACAGTTATAGAGAGTCATTCAGATTTTAAATGTTTTATTTAAACTTATGTTTCATACTTAGTATATTCAACAAAGTTTTGAGATTTAGTAAACTATTTTTAAATGTTTCTTTCAATTGGATGCTTATGTATGCTTGAGTTAGTCTTCCGCTTGTAATCAGTCAGGATGAGGGTTCGCTTGAGGGCTAACAATGGTTTTCGAGTGTCGGCCAAGTCCAGGGTGTAGGCTCGGGTCGTGACAAGTAGTAGTAATAATAATAGTAGTAATAATAATAGTAGTAGTAATAATAATAATAGTAACAGTAATAGTAATAGTAACAGTAATAGTAATAATAGTACTAATAGTAATAATAATAATAATAATAATAATAATAATAGTAATAATAAGAAGAAGAAGAAGAATACTAATAGTAATAATAATAGTATTAGTAATAAAAGTAATAGTAATAATAATAGTACTAGTAATAGTAGTAATAGTAGTAGTAATAATAATAATAATAATAGTAGTAGTAGTAGTAGTATAGTAGTAGTAGTAGTAGTAGTCATACTAGTAATAGTAGTAGTCATCGTAGTAGTAGTAGTAGTAATAATAATTTTAAAAAATCAAGGAATGTTTAACGGCATTTTTAGTACTACAAATTAATAATAATTACTTATAGCATGTGTTATTTTTATAAAATGAGAAGTGAAGCTTGTTATTGGAAAAATAATGATTTTCGGGTTTTCTAGTTTTGAAGGAAAATATTGAAGTTAGTATAAATTAATAAAATGAATATGTTAAACCACAAAATTTGAGGGTGCCTCACAAATAATAAAAATGATGATGATGATGATGATGATGAATATGTTAAACCACAAAATTTGAGGGTGCCTCACAAATTATAATAATAATAATGATGATGATGATGATAATAATATATAGTAGAGACTTCATACTTAGACAGTTATGGAGAGTCATTTAGTTTTTAAATGTTTTATTTAAACTTATGTTTCATACTTAGTATATTCAACAAAGTTTTGAGATTTAGTAAACTATTTTTAAATGTTTCTTTCAATTTGATGCTTATGCATGCTTGAGTTAGTCTTCCGCTTGTAATCAGTCAGGATGAGGGTTCGCTTCAGGGCTAACAATGGTTTTCGAGTGTCGGCCACGTCCAGGGTGTAGGCTCAGGTCGTGACAAGTAGTAGTAGTAATAATAGTAGTAATAATAATAGTAGTAGTAATAATAATAATAATAATAGTAACAGTAATAGTAATAGTAATAGTAATAGTAATAACAGTACTAATAGTAATAGTAATAATAATAATAATAATAATAATAATAATAATAATAATAATAATAGTAATAATAATAACAATAATAATACTAATAGTAATAATAATAGTATTAGTAATAATAGTAATAGTAATAGTAATAATAATAGTACTAGTAATTGTAGTAATGGTAATAGTAATAATAATAATAATAGTAGTAGTAGTAGTAGTATAGTAGTAGTAGTGGTAGTCATACTAGTAATAGTAGTAGTCATCGTAGTAGTAGTAGTAGTAATAATAATTTTAAAAAATCAAGGAATGTTTAACGGCATTTTGAGTAGTACAAATTAATAATAATTAGTTATAGCATGTGTTATTTTTATAAAATGAGAAGTGAAGCTTGTTATTGGAAAAATAATCATTTTCGGGTTTTCTAGTTTTGAAGGAAAATATTGAAGTTAATATAAATTATTAAAATGAATATGTTAAACCACAGAATTTGAGGAAACAAGTTGATGAAGAAAGATCCTCAAACAAAGTCTATATACGGACAAGAACTGTTGGATCTAATAACGAGGTTCTATCGGAAAAATATGTTGAATAGTCAGTCTTCTATCAAAAGCAAAAGAATGTCTACTATAAGGAACACTTTTTTCATCAAACTGCTTATAATTTTTTCCATCTGAATTTTGACTAATATGAGAATATTCAGAATTAGTGACAGCATCGGTCATTTGCTCAGGGGGTATAACAGAATCTAAAATCCAAGTGGTAGGAAAATTAATTTTTTCCCATTTTATAGGTCTTCTAGTAGTGACCTTAGATCTGGCGAAATTAGTTTCTACCAAAATAGTTCGATCAGATGTATCATATAACTTACATCTAAGATTCAAAGTAGCAAGTAATTTATAATAGATTCTATACGACACGCAAATTAATTCAGATCCAGGTGCATAGTTATAACCATGCGTTTTAACATTCAAAGTTAAAGCATCTAATAAATTAGAATCAGTCAAAGATAACTGCAAATTGGGCTGAGCATTAAAATAAACTGGACCATAGGCCACCGTAGATTCTATTGAACCCATCAAGGATTGACGAAAATTTAAATTCCTCGCATCTCGTAGAGCAGCTAAGAAAGTCTCTGGTAACCCTTTAAGAGTTAAAGGTTTAAAAGCAATTTGAACCATGCCAATATGCAAAAATTTATACTGAGATTTATATAATTCAATATCACGCTTATTTAATAAACGAATAGTTTGTTCGGACGAGTTTAATGCCAAGGATTGTTCAGTTGTTTTAATCAACTGTTTATTGAAAATCTTATCAAACCAACCATAATCATAAATGGTTTTCATATTAACTTTCGGGATAGTCCATTTGTTTAACAAATCAAGGTTTTGAGGTATATCTACCTCTTCTAGACGAGTGCTTTTAATATCTTCTTGATCCATAAAGAGAGAATATATCTATGCCAAAATTCTTCACATCAATTATATATATACCATGAAAGTTTCTAGGCTCTGATACCAACGATACAGGATCACTGACCTGGCGGTGATCCGCCCAGTCATAGATCAAGCAAGTCAATATCCTTAGAGGTAGTCCAACAACATAAGAATATTGACTTGCTTGATCTATGACTGGGCGGACCACCGCCAGGTCAGTGATCCTGTATCGTTGGTATCAGAGCCTAGGAACTTTCATGGTATATATATAATTGATGTGAAGAATTTCGGCATAGATATATTCTTGATAATAAATCCCTTTCTCTGAGGAAAATATCCCTACCAAATCACGTCCTTGTCAGATGAATACCGAATTGGTTGAATTCTGCAAAAGGGAAATTGATAATTTATTACAAAAAGGTTTGATAAAGCCTTCCAAATCACCATGGTCGTGTACTATTTTTTATGTTAATAACGCAGCAGAAAAAGAACGAGATGTTCCCAGGTTAGTTATAAATTATAAACCTTTAAATAAATTTTTAAAATGCATTAGGTATCCTATTCCAAACAAAAGGGATGTATTATCAAGATTATATGATGCTAATATCTTTTCAAAATTTGATTTAAAATCTGGATATTGGCAAATCCAAATATTTAAAGAGCATTCTTATAGAACGGCATTTAATGTTCCGTTTGGACAGTACGAATGGAATGTAATGCCCTTTGGTTTAAAAAATGCTCCCTCGAAATTTCAAAAGATTATGAATGATATTTTTAATCCTTATTTGGATTTCATCATAGTTTATATTGATGATATTTTGGTATACTCAAAGACTCTTGAAATGCATATTAAGCATTTAGACATTTTTAAGAAAATAGTTATTCAAAATGGTTTGGTCATATCTAAACCTAAAATGAGTCTTTTTCAAACAGAATTTAGATTTTTGGGTCATTTGATTTGTCAAGGATAAATGACTCCTATTCAGGGATCTATTGAATTCGCATCAAAATTCCCTGATATTATTACAGATAGGACACAATTGCAGCGGTTTCTGGGAAGTTTAAATTACATTTCCCCCTTCTACAAAAATTTGTCTCGAGATTTAGCTCCGCTGTATGACAGGCTAAAAAAGGATCATAAAAATCCTAGGACTAATAGTCTCACAGATCTTGTAAAGACTATTAAAGAAAGAGTTAAATCTGTACCTTGTTTAACCCTTGCTAATCCTGCTTGGACAAAGATTGTAGAGACGGATGCATCTAATATTGGGTATGGAGGTATATTGAAACAAATTAATCGTGAAACAAATTAATCCGCATGATAAAAATGAATATCTTATTCATTTTCATTCAGGAAAATGGAGCGATGCTCAGAAAAAATATGCGACGGTAGCTCATGAAATGCTAACTATCGTTAAGTGCGTTTTAAAATTTCAAGATGATTTATATAATAAAAAATTCTTGATAAAAATCGATGCTCAGTCAGTTAAGTATATGTTTGATAAAGATTTTAAACATGATGCGTCTACGTTAATTTTTGCTAGGTGGCAGGCACAATTAGCCCCTTTTGATTTCGAAATTCATTATAAAAAGGAAAGTGATAATTCCCTCCCAGACTTCTTATCAAGAGAATATCTTTCTTCTGATGGGTTTTCTTGACTTCTTTCCTGATAAAGATTTGGTTACGATTTTAAAAGCATATCCTCTTAATAGAGATTTAAAGGAACTTATATTATGGAAAATTATAGATGGAATGGTGATAGATATCGTCAATAATTACTTGATTGAACAAGAGCTTTATTAAAGATTTTATTGTGATGAAGTTTATAACCTCTTGAATGATTAAAAATATAACCTCTTGAATGATTAAAACTAAATGTCATGTTAGCAGGATGGATCCTCCTTGGATAACCAAGGCTAGAGGAAAAGGCAATTATACTCGCGGAAGGGGAAGATCATCCCCGAGTTCATCAAGATCACCATACGGATCTTCATCATCTAGTACTCCAATTATACAAAAGGGAGGAATGAGATTATATAACTTAAACTCTAGAGCACAAGAAAAAGCTTCATCATCAATACATCTGGAAGATATTCCAGAAAGTGATCCATTATATGCTAAACTACAGGAGTTTATAACTCAAAAGCAAGGTGATTCTTTTGCTATTAGCAGACTCAATCTGAGTAAGACGGTGATCACAAATAATATGATTTTGTTTAAGAAATTTAATTTCTTCCTTCAAATGTTCAATTTCTCCTTTTAAATCATCAAAAGAGGTATCGCGAATAATCATGGTTTGTTTAAACGAGAGTCTATTATGAATTTCAGACAAGGAGTAAGGAGCAGAATAATTAAACTCATCTTTAACCTTTTTATCATTAAGAATATTAGATGAAGAGCTAGTTTTACCAGCAGCCAATTGAATGATTTTTTCACGAAGAGTATTATCGGTAACTTCTTTTAGAAGTTCTATCACATTGTCTGCAGTGATAGTGAACATCTTCATGTCTTCGAATTGAGATTGTAGCTTGTAGAATTCATCATGTTTGCAGTGACAACTATCACCATGACATTTGCAAGCATCATTCGAATCTTGTTAAACCTTACTTGATGACTCAGGTTGCTCATCCTCTGTTGCATAACTTGCTTCAGAATCATTATAATCTGGTTCGGAACCAGAAGTATATAGAAAACTATAAATCTTCTCTTGAATATCATCATCAAGTTCTAGAGTCTTAAGCTTTTCTAGCTTACAATTTGGAGCTATATGCCCAAATTTTCCATATTTATAACACTTAATCTTATCAAGGTTTCGCCTTGACCTATTCCTAGTAAATCTATGAGATTTACGATGAGCCCTACGCTCATCTCTTTCTTCTCTAGTCCTTCTTCTAGATCTTGTTTTCTTATGATGAGATTTATGAGATTCTGATTTAGAAGTTTCTCGGTTGGTGCTTTTTGAAGCATTCGGTAAACCGAATTGAGTACAAAAATCTCCTAATTGAGACTTTTCTCTAAGCTTATCCATTTTAAGTTGTCTTGAGAGTTTTAACTCATTGCACAAATTTATGTCTTCTTGCGTACAAGCCCCAATAAGCTTTCCATAAGTAAAATCACTATAGGGAATAATTCCTTGTGGATTTCTAAGAGTCTTCTTTACTCTTTCTGCAAATAAAGAAGGTAAGCCATCAATAAATTTGGCTTTCCAGAATTCTAAACCATTTTCGGGAAGTTTCATTACCCGACTTA
This sequence comes from Solanum okadae, assembly GCA_036553675.1. NCBI lineage: Eukaryota > Viridiplantae > Streptophyta > Magnoliopsida > Solanales > Solanaceae > Solanum > Solanum okadae. The sequence continues at coordinate 22,073,325 of CM071687.1, forward strand.
AATAAGTGTCTTTATACCATCTAAACTCACCTAAATGTCTACATCTAAGACTATTTAGTACAGATCTAATGGTTTCATATTGATTGGTAAATCTACTACTAAAATGTTCAAGAATAGTTAAAATAAGTGTATACACAGCGTCTTCTCTATTTTGAACAAGGGCAAAGCCTAAATTATCAACTCCTTCATTTACTGCCTTAACATTAATTACTGTTGCTCTCGCATCAGAGGGCATATAATTATCCCACCATCTTTTTAGTTGACCGGTAAATCCTACAATAATCATCTTGCAAATGGTCTTGTCAGTGTTACTAACACTTTTGCAGATAGTAGCATACATAAGCATCCTATGAACCATAATCGTCAACTGCCTATCAGTTAGCCCATCAAGATTCCATTCATAAATCTCACTTCCACTATAAGAAGTGTTAGTTTGATTCCGATCTCTTTCCTCTATTAAAACATCTTGAGGAGTAGGCCTGGGATAGTAATATGTTTGCATGCTAGGTTTTCTAGAATAAGCAGTATTACCACTATTCTTCTTTGGATACCCATGAAATTTATTAACTTCCATTTTCATTTGAGTTTCGAAATCAAAAGTGGCTTCCATCTCATCTGCAAAATCTTCAGCGAGACTTGTCGGTTTTGCACTTGCACCAAATTGAGAAAAAAAATTATCAAGAACATTTTCAAGGTCATGCAAAGGTCTAAGAATAAAATCCTGAATCTCAGGAGGCCTTTGAATATGAACATCAGGTTGTTTTGACAAAGAAGCCTGTTCCGAAACTTGTTTTACAGATTTTAGCTTATTATCAATTTGAACAATCAGATTAGACAGGCTATCTAATTTTTTGTCTAGAGAACAAATATGTTCACCAATAACTTTAACATATAGACCCAAATAATTATTTTGAGAAATAAGACGATTAATTTCATTTATACTTACTACAGCGACTTCATTATCAATAAATTTATGAAAAGCAGTAAAAGTAATACCAGTATTATTTGGTAAAATAAATGGAGCTTGAGGAGGATAAATGGATTGAATTATATTACCTGATTCATCTTTGTAAGATCGTTCAAGAACGTTGATGAATAAAGGCAAATAAGTGGTTATAAACCAAGGCACAAAGAACATAATATGATTATGTAATGCACAAGTTTCATAAAACTCTTGAGAAATATTATTTAAATCTTCTTTACTATAAGTGTCAAAACACCAAGTTTTAAACCGGTTCCATTTTTCATTTAAAAATTCGTTTTGAATATATTTTCTTGCCAGTGAACCTGGACTAAAATCAATTTGATGTTCACTCATCATTAAGTATCATTAAGATTAAAATCCATCTCGGATACAAAAGGAATATCCTTATCAGAAACATCAGATGATTTATCATTCGTTTGAACAATGTTTAACCGAGGATCAATTTTAATTTTTTATTTTTCTGCAGATATAACTGTTGATAAAGTATGTTATGATACAGGATCACTGACCTGGCGGTGGTCCGCCCAGTCATAGATCAAGCAAATCAATATCCTTAGAGGTAGTCCAACTACATAAGAATCGAAAGACACAAGAATTTTAACATAGTTTCCCAGACTGTATGGTTTATTTATTTTACCCAAGCAAAGGGCCTGTCAAGAAGCTAATACATACTTTTATTGAGCCCATGTGTCTGATAGTTCTAACCGGGTATCAGGCGCCATACTTATCAAACTCTTTTTTGGGCTAAAAACCACGGCTGATCAGACGGAGTCACAAAGACAAAGCCAATAAAAGTAGTACTAGATCCGACTGTACCTCAATCTCAGAACCAAGTCGAGAAGCCATACTAAAATTCTTCTATATTTAAATAAAGCTTAGATCCGTTCATGGTTTATATAAAAGAGAAGTTAGCTATCCGGCATAGATATAATTTTTTAGCCGGACATAGTCACAGCTTAACTCAGAGATAATAAGATAAAGCTGAAAATAAAAGGAAGTACCTTATATTAAACACCACTCTTTATTCCTCCGGCCAAAGTCCGGTAAGCTTACAATACTTGAAGATATTTTACAAGTGGGGAGAGAGAAAGTAGAAAGAAGGAGAGAGGATTTCTAAAACCTGCCCTCAATTAAAGAAAAACAAACCTATTTATAGAAAAAGAAAGCATCTTTGTACAGGATACTGGGCCCCTATCTGGGTCCTGGTAACAGTGTATTTACTTTTGGTGAATAGTGTTGCTACAGTAGAGCGGGCTTGCTACCGACGCGCATAAGCTTCACACTTTGTCCTTTAATTTTGCCAAAAAATCTTCGATTTTCTTCAGTACATCCACTGGACTTTCTTCTTCATATGGTTGGGCTTCGTGCATATCTTCACTTGTTTCACTACTCATTGATGAATCTGATTTTGCGTAATGACTTATTTTTAGAAGAATCTTCCTCTTTACTTCTTCTAGATAATTCATAATCATTTCATTTTGTTCTCCTTCATCATGATTAGAAATTTTTCTAGCCATATGTTTTACGGAGGTTGAGTCATCAGTCATAATTCCTTTATTAGGAATCGATTTATAATCGAGTATGGTTTTCGTTATTAGATCCAGCAGTTCTTGTCCGTATATAGACTTTGTTTGAGGATCGCTCTTCATCAACTTGTCCCAAAAATTATTATAATACGTTTTGTATAGTCAAGGGATTTGTTCCTCAGTGAAATCTACTTCCGGAACCCATTTATGAATCCATGGAACAGAGAATTCTATAAAAAAATATATCTGTTCAATTTGTTGAAAATAACAAATATGTTCTTGATGATATAACTTGTTGAGATCTGGGGAAACCTTGACCCATTCTTTGTATAACTTGAGAAATGGCTCGGGCAATATTTTTATTGTTGGCCCGTGGTATGACCACCAGTTTAAAAACCAATTTGGTATAGGATTAGCAAATATCTTGACACATACTTTTATAAACCAAGTATGTTTATGCCTCTCATTGTTATAACAGAGAACTTTATTAAATGCCTGAATATAATCCCAATAGGTAAAGCTTACCATGACTTTGTTTAGACTGAATTGTCTTTCAGTCATTGAGGAAATACCCCAATCTTCAATATGAATGACGTGTTTTATAATCATTTTAGAGATGTTATAAACATTCTCACTTGTATTATATCCTGAAAAATGTTGAGAGAACTCATCGATATTCTTTGTTCAATCAATAAACTTCTTTAGCTACATAATTAAAGAAAATAATACACTATTGCAAACATAGTGGTTCACAAGGCAAACATTAATACAGATGTTATGTTGGGAAAAACAAGCCCAAAATCCATAAATGTTTTACTTAACATAGTCACGATACTTAAGTACCCGTTAGACAAGTTTGTCTCAGAGATAAATGATCACACCAATATAAAAATTTAAATAAATAAATGAATTTGAATTGTTTGGAAATTGTATAAAAATATCATTAGTACGTAGAATATAGTAGTAGACAACATTTTTCTATTTGTCAAAAGAGGAAAACAATGTAATCCCTCCGTCCACTTTTATTTGTCATTTTGCGTTTTTCGAAAGTCAATTTGACTCATTTTTAAAGTTAAATTAGATTAGATTAATTTGATATTTTAATAAAAAAATATTAGATATTCAAAAACTATTCGAAAAGTATTATAAATTGCATTTTTTAAATTTGCATATCAATATGATGAAAAAATACATTGTAAAATGTTAGTCAAAGTTTTTACCGTTTGACTCTAAAAAAGAAAATTATGACAATTAAAAGTGGTATCTGCATTTATATCAATCCTTATAATATAGTATTGTGACAACACGTGAAAATCGAATCAATTGGCACAGCGAAAAGGCGAAAATGACTATCAGAATTAAGAGGTCCCCTGTCCTATAGAAACCATCAAGAATTGGTACCCATCCTATTCCATTGTGTTGCATTAAATTTTTTAATGTCATATCATAGTGTAGTTGACTTAAATGGATCCCTTGTGGTTATAATGTGGGATGTCCCAAAGTTAGGTGAGATTTTAAATGGACTTGGGCACATGCATGTGTGAAACCTAACCATAAGAATGGATCCATTTATTTCTTGTTCCCTTCCTTTGTTGGCATTTTCCAAGAATCATTAAGGGTAGGGACATGAATTTAGAATTTTACCATAATGCGTTTGATATTTTAGATTCAAAATTTGTTTTTTCTACTTGTTTAGTTAATTTTTTTTACACATATATACATAGTATAAGCCAAGTTAGCTACTGAAATCAAATGATCTATTAAGTTCTACGCCAAATCCCCTAGCATCAATTTCCTGATAATTTAAATTCTATACACTAATAGTGTATACTTTATAGTATAATTAAACCATCTAGTTTTACTATTACTCTTGATAATAAACTAGATATGATAATCTAATTTAAAATAATTTTAAAATATATTATAACTAATTAAATTGTAATAATAATATAGTACTTTTTGTTTATGATCAATGTATATAACTTAAGTTAATCTGTTATTGCATAGGTGCAAGAAGTAAATTATGTTTGAATGAGCTTTTAATTTATATAATAAACTAGGTAAATTATATGTGCTTCGCACGGAATTGAATTATTTTATCAAGCTTACGTATGATCATTCGGTAATATCCGTATTTTTGATACATACACTACATTGTCAAGAACATTTTATCTTGAGCGTTCCTCTGAAATCTTAAAGTGTTATATTTTTAAAATTTTCATTTTTGTTGCATAAAAATTATTGTATGAGTCATAGAGATATTTCAAGTATAAGAAAAGAAGTCTAAGAAAATCTCCATGAAATAGTTGGTTAGAAGTAACGAAATTTTCTAAATTCCAGAAAGTTACAAAGAACAACATCAGATGATAACGAAATGACCAAAAAGCCTCGAACAACAACACTCCCTAGTAAAGCGGAACACTAAGTCCACAAATATCTCACAGCATATTAAAATATTCTAAATTAAAATTTTAAAAATATTAAAATCTAAATTAAAATTTTGATACATAACATATTAAAATCTCACAGCATAATTTTGTGAGCACTTGAACTCACAAATATCCACAAATAATAATAAAAAGAACCTTACTGTAACACCTCGGTATTTGAAAGAACTAGAATTAGAAAGAACCATTTTTGGAAAGAGTAAATTTAGAAATTTTGGCAAGTTATGCTAAGTGTGAGTTTTTGTCACGACCCAGACCGTCATGAGTGACACCCACACTAACCCTCCGGTGGGAGAACCATTACTACAGCCCAACTAAACAATTTAAAGCTACGAAAGCAGGTTTAAATAGCTAAATAATTAAGTTCCCATAAACTTTCAAAAGATCTAACAACGAAACTAAACAATGCAGAAGAAATAGCTTAGAACCTGAAAGTCAACATACCAAAACTCTAACAAGATCCATAAATCTAAACAAGAAGGGTTACAACCCCCAAACTAATGTACTAATAACTAACTAGAAAGTCTAAGTCCGAAATGTGGACTTATACGGAAAGAGAACTCATTGCAGCCCGGAAGAACTGGCTCACCTTTAAATTCGAACGATCACTCATCTTCTAAGGAAGGTCTGTCAATAGCCACCTGAAGATGTCATGTACTCAACAAAGAAAAAGCAAGTGTAGTATCAGTACACAACCACAATATCTAATCCTTGGTCTAATTGGGCCTTTCTCTATAGCTCGAATCGAATAGCTGGACTAGCCCTTCCCCTGGCTTGGTTGGTTATATAAGAGAAGGTAGGATCACACGGCTATCCCAATAAGTGCAACATACATAAGTCAATACAACAATACAATAATATGCATACACCGAACATATACAATATCATCATCATTTACGAATACAAAGTACGATTTCACATTTCTCAAGATACACAGTTACGAAAAGTCATTGGTCCTCTCATAGAACCCAAACCTAAATAGTTAGCATACTGAAACGTGGCACCCGATCCAATGATGATGCCGGAACGTGGCAACTGATCCCATAATTATGTCGGAACGTGGCTACCGATCCAAGTTAGTGTGTCGGAACGCAACACCCGATCCATTCAACAAGCCACAATTACAATCACAAAGCACATTCTCATAATCAGACAACCAAGTCATGATTCATGACATTCATCATTCATCTATCTTGATTTACAACAAGTGTGATCAATAATGCAACATTTGCATACATACATGTATCATAATGAAGCAAAAATAAACATACATCACACAATCATAGAATCACAACCATCACCTACCTCGAAACAAGCTTGAATCCCCTGAGGAACTTGATTCTTCCCTTTCCGGATTCGTTCCGCTTGTTCTTGGCCTACAAATAATCATAACAATACGGAAATCAATAAACAATCACTAATTACCCGGATTATCAACAATCCTATCAACCCTAGATCAAACTCATGATCCCAATATCCCAATTAGGGCTTTTTCCACCATAATTCCCAGATCAAAACCCTTCCCCATCGATAATTACCCATTAGATTATGTTCTACGAATCGCAAAACGGATTCGGGGAGTGAAAATCTTACCTTTAGCCTCAATAATGGTGAAAAACTGTCAAGAAAACCCCTGGGTTCGTTCCTTAGCTCTCAAGTTCGAAAATTACAGAATAAAACAATTTTGGGGTTTATATCTGACTTTAAGTCGCGTCTGTCCCGCCACAGCGGTACCACCCCGCTACAGCGGCCCCGCCCTGGCAGCATAAATCCCCGTCGTAGAGGCTTGCATGAAATAGTGAACTTATTTTTATAATTCCAATACCCCTATTTCACAACACACCTTCAACCAAAGACACTCAGAAACTATCCGCTCACGCTAAGATCAGTTTCGGGAGTTCTACTCACTCGAATTCAATTATGTAAAGTCGTACGGGTTCTTTAACGTCTTAGCTATCTACTCATGTAGTCAAAATTATAATTAAATCACACAATTATTACCAGATTTCCCTAGACTTTAATGACTCCGATTTCGTCCAAATCTGGACTAGATTGGGAAAATCTAAGTTACTACAAAAAAGTTTTTCGGCCTGAAATTTTTCCCCGATGGCTTTTCTATAACGACAAGAACAGGTCGTTACAATATATACCAATTTACCCATCACTCATCCCTGAGTGACAAACTTAGGAAAAACAGGCTAAAGAAAGAATGGAGTAGTACCTAAATCAACAAACAATTGGGGATACTTGTCTCGCATGTCCTTCTCGATCTCCCAAGTAGCTTTCTCAACTGGACGATGCTTCCATTGAACCTTTACAGACTTAATCTCCTTGGTCCTCAACTTACGCACATCACGATCAAGAATTACAACCGGTTCCTCCTCATATTGAAGGTCTTTGTCTAACATAATTGAGTCTCATTTAATGATGTAATCTCCGTCACCATGATATCTCTTCAACATGGACACATGAAATATCGGATGAACTCCAGATAGATTTGGAGGTAAAGCCAATCTATAAGCCACTGGCCCTACACATTCAAGGACCTCAAAGGGACCAATGTATCGCGGGCTTAGCTTGCCCTTCTTGCCAAATCTCAGCACCCGTTTCATGGGTGATACATTAAGAAGAACATTCTCACCAGTTTGAAATGCCATATCTCTTACCTTATGGTATGTATACTTTTTCTGTCTACTCTGAGCTGCTAAAAGCTTAGCTTGAACACTCCTCAACTTATCTTAAGTATTCTTTACTAAATCAACCCCCAAAGGTTTCACATCTCCAACCTCAAACCACCCTATGGGTGATCTACATCTTCTCCCATAAAGTGCCTTAAACGGTGACATATCAATGTTGGAGTGATAACTATTATTATAAGAGAATTAACTCACACAAAGGTAAGAACTTATCTCAATGCCCTCCAAAATCAAGCACACATGCCCTCAACATGTCTTCTAACACTTGAATAGTCCTCTCTGACTGTCCGTCCGTCTGTCTGTGGATGGAAGGTTGTACTAAAAATGAGTTGTGTGCCCAATTCATCATGTAATTTCCTCTAAAACATGGATGTGAATTGGGTACCATGGTCTGAGATGATAGAGAGGGTTACCCCATGCAACCTCACTATCTCCTTCACATAAACTTTAGCAAATTGCTCAGCATTATAATCTACTCTTACCGGAATAAAATGGGCTGACTTAGTCAATTTGTCAACCACTACCCAAACTGAATCAAACTTCCCCAAAGTCTTGGGAATACCAACCACGAAAGCCATTGCTATCATTTCCCACTTCCATTTCGGAATTGGCATTCTCTGAAGCAAACTTGCAAGCCTTTGATATTCATACTTCACTTGTTGGTAATTTTGACACTTAACCATGAACTTCGCTATATCCTTCTTCATGCCCGGCCACCAATAAATTCTCTTTAAATCTTGATACATCTTGGTCACACCCGGATGAATGGAATATTGCGATCCATGGGATTCTATCAATAATTTTTTAATCAAGTCATAAACTCGAGGAACACAAATCCTTCCTTTAAAATTGAGCACACCCTCCGCATCAAGAGTGGTCTCTTGTGCCTTACCAATAGCATTCTTCTTTCTAAGCTCCTCCGAATTCTCATCCTCAAACTATTTGGCCTTGATCTCCTTAATGAACATGGCCCTAACCTCAATGCTAGCTAACACCCCACCTCTTTCTGAGATGCCCAACTGCATGAACTTAGACTCCAAGGTCTGAATCTCCTTAGCCAAGGGTCGCTTGGATACACTCAAACAAGCTAAACTACCCATTCTCACCCCGTTTTTCAAGTCAACGCATCTGCCACCACATTGGCCTTGCCTAGATAGTATTGAATGGTCACATCATAATCCTTGAGTAACTCCATCCACCTTGTCTGTCTCAAATTCAGATCATTTTAATGAATACATGCTGCAAACTACGATGATCAGTACACACTTCACACTTAACACCATAAAGGTAATGCCACCAAATCTTAAGAGCAAATACTACCGCTGCCAGCTCCAAATCATGTGTTAGGTAATTTCTCTCATGCACCTTCAATAGACGCGATGCATAAGTTATAACATTCTTATCCTGCATCAACACATCACCCAAACCAGAATGTGAAGCATCATAATAAACAATAAAATCTTTACCTTCAACCGATAATGCTAGAATAGGTATGGTGGTCAAGAGAGTCTTGAGCTTTTGAAAGCTCTCCTCACATTTTTTCAGTCCATTCAAATGGTATCTCCTTTTTGGTCAAATTTGTCAAGTGGGTGTCAATAGAAGCAAAGTTCTTCACAAATCGACGATAATAGGTAGCGAGCCCCACAAAACTCCTAACTTCGGTCATCGAGCTAGGCCGAACCCAATTCTTAACCACCTCGATCTTTTGGGGATCTACTATTACCCCTTCTTTTGAAACTACATGCCCCAAAAATGCAACACAAGTCAACAAAAATTCACAGTTAGGGAATTTCGCATATAACCTTTGTTTCCCAAGAACACCCAGAACATTACGAAGATGGTCAGCATGTTCTTCCTCACTTTTAGAATAGACCAAAATATCATCAATGAAGACTATAAAAATGAATCAAGGAATGGTTTGAACACCCCATTCATTAAACTCATAAAAGTTGCAGGCGCATTGGTCAAACCAAAAGACGTAACTAGAAACTCGTAGTGCCCACAGCGGGTTCTAAACGCCGTCTTGGGCACATCCACGGGCCTAATTATCACCTAATGGTAGCTAGACCTTAGATCAATCTTAGAGAAAACTATTACACCTTGCAATTGGTCAAAAAGATCATCTATTCTAGGCAATGGGTACTTGTTTCGAATGGTGACCCTATACAATTGCCGATAATCTATACACATCATCATACTACCATTTTTTTTTCTTAACAAACAAGACCGGAGCACCCCACGGGGAAGCACTAGGACGAATAAATCCTTTATCAAAAAGTTCTTGGATTTGAGCCTTAAGCTCTCTTAATTCTGCCAGAGCCATACGATATGGATGGATAGAAATGGGGCAGGTACCAGGTTCCAAATCAATGCAGAAATCTATATCTCTATCCGGAGGCATACTAGAAAAATCAGTAGGAAACACTTATCTAAATTCTGACAACACAGGAAAAGACTCAATAGATGGAGTCTCAACCTCAACATCCCTAATATGATCCAAATAAGGTAAACAACCCTGCACTACTAGTTTACTAGCCCTAATGGAGGATATGATCTTAGATTGCTTAGGCTTGTACAACCCTTCCCAATCTAATGTTTCCCTTCCCACAATTTTTAGAGTCACTGACTTAGTATTACAATTAAGCACAACATAATAGGGGGACAACCAAGTCATGCCTAAGATTATGTCAAAGTCAGTCATATCCAAAATCAGCAAATCAGCTCAAGTCTGAAAACCCATAAACAAAATAGGACAAGCACGATGGATATGTGTGACTATGACTGACTCTCCAACAGGGGTAGAAACATGGATGGGGCATAAAGTATATCACAAATCATAGCAAATTCTGAGGCAAATTGCACGGATACATAAGAATAAGTAGAACTCGGATCAAATAACACATTATACATAAGATCACAGACAAGGATAGTACCTATGATCACTACATCAGACGTCTTTGCCTCACTCTTGCCCAGAAAGGCATAACATTGAGCCCTATCATCTTGACGAGCTACTTCCCTACATGGCTGCACTGCACCCCTGCCTGCGTTACCATTTCCTCTACCCCCATGGCCTTGTTGATTACCTCTTCACCCATCTTGTTCACGTCCTCGACCATTATTACCATTTCCCGCGGGTACCATTCCTCTAGTCTGCTGCTACGCGGAATCCATCATGTGCGGGTGGGGACAATCTCTCCTCATATGCCCAGGTTCACCACAGTTGTAACATGTACGATCAAAAGATGGTTTGCTTCCCGTTGAAGGCACGGCTCCCTGGCTATCCTGAATCAAATTATGAGGTGGAGTTCCCGAGTAATTACTTGTAGAGGTGAGCATAGCAGAATGAATTGGCTTGGCTTCAAGCGTTGGCCTTCTGGAACCCCTGGAGTAAGAACCTTGAAAGTTACCCAAGTTCTTGGCCCTTTTTGCCAATGTCTTAGCTTGACCGTCTCGCCTCACCCCCTCCACTTTCTTCACAAAGTCTGTTACCTCGTTAAAGCTCCTCCCTATAGAGGTCATTTGAACAGATAATATTTGCAACTCAGAATTAAGTCCCTTAACAAATAAGTGAATCCTCTCCTCCTCAATAGTCACCAATTGAGTAGCATATCTAGACAAAGCATGAAACTTGGCCTCATAAGCAGCAACATATATACCATCTTGCTCCAAATCCATGAACTCATCCTTCTTGTGATACCTCAAAGTCCTAGGCACAAACTTCTCTAAGAACAGAGCATGAAACCGGGTCCAAGTGAGTGGAGGTAAATCTGAAGTTCTGCATTCCATACAAGCTCTCCACCATTGTTTAGCCTCACCTTTAAGTTGAAAGGTCACAAATTATACCCCATGCTGATGGACAATTCCCAACTTATGAAGCCTCTTGTAAAAATCCAAAATAAACTCATAAGCATCCTCACTCTCAAAACCAAGAAATACAGGAGTCTTTAGCTTTAAAAACTTAGTCAATATTTCATACTCATTACCCGTCATAACAGAACCCAACAAAGGACGAAAGAAAGTATCATTACCTACAATTCTGTCCACCTTGGGGACAGTGATAGCAATAGGGGGATTGGCAGGAGCTTGAGTTACTTGAACAGAGGGAAGCACTCCAGGACCAACCAATCCTTTCAAGAATGACATGATCTGTTGAGCTAACACTGGGTCCAAAGGAGGAATACCTGTAGTCTCAGCCTACACCTCTTCCTCTTGCCCAATATTATCCTCATCATCAACCTCTATGTTCTCCTCTACCTCTTCATGATGCGCAGGAGGGGCCTCATTTCAAGGAGCGTCTCCAACCGGTGCTCCATCCCTAGTAGGTGCTACCCTTCCTCTGCCTCTACCTCTAGCCCTTCCTCTACCCCTGCCTCAACTGTGACCTCTCGTTGCAGAGTCCTCATCTGGAGCATTGACGGGAGCTACAAGATTGACGCCGTTAAATCTAGTATTAACCATCTACGGACAGAAGAGTGAAGGAGGTTAGACACCAATTTGAATCGCCAAATACCAATTGGAATCAAGTTATAGCATGAAAGGAGACGAGAGAAAACAGAGAGATTTCCTAAAATCCTATAGCTTCTCGAAGAAAAGTACAGGCGTCTCTGTACCGTTCTGCAATACTCTACTAGACTCATTTTGGTACATCGAGATCAATGAACCTAGGCTCTGATACCAACTTTGTCACGACCCAAACCGTTGTGAGTGGCACTGATCAGTCCATAAATTAGACTCATTTAGGTCTTTATTTTAAAATAAATAATTTCCTCAAATGCTTATTTAGTCTAAATATCTAATGAAAAACACTTAAGTTTCAAGTATTTGAAGCTTTAGTGGAAGCATGGACTCTTAGGCGCAAAAAGGAACAAAAAGGCTGAAAAGAACGAAGAAGCTGAAGCCTGAGCATCGCCAAACATGCTTGGCGATTCACAGAAGGGACGCACTCCGCCCTTTGTTCCAGTACGCAATGCCCTGAAGGAGAAGGATAAAAAAGGTGATGAAAAGAGCAGTCGGCGCTTCGCCGATCAGTTCCTCGAACCAAAAGTATACCGCCCAATGATCCAGAACACATAGATGCTGAAGGCAAAGAACAAACGACGATGAACTAGAAGAAGGGCGAATCGTCGAGCCATTCGGCATTTGTGACTAACCTCACCGAGCGACCCGTCAACACTATTTTCTGAAGTCTATAAATACTAAACTCTTTACTAGTTTTGAGATAGAAGAGGACAGTCTGAACATTATTGTAATTTTTACTTTAGCTTTGATATTTTCTCTCAAGTTTGGAGAGAGTTTTTGGAGGACTTGAAGAAGAAAGGAGTTCATCTTCCCCAAATTGGAAGTGGGTCTTCTCTATTCTTCTTTCTTTGCTTAAATAAAGGTTTAATTTCTTATACCCACTTGATTTCAACATCATTTTAGGTATAATTTCTTATTTCTTGATGAGTGGCTAAAACCCCAATTCTTGGGGTATGATTTAGCGAATATGGCTTAAGATTGTTGTTGGGTCTTGCTTGTTGATAGGTTAGATGTATTTTAATGGTGATTTCGCCTAATGGTTGTGGTTTAATTTAATGGGTTTGTAGTTGCAAATACAAAACCACCCATGTGTTTTCGGCTTGCTCGAGAGAGGTCGCGAAACCAAAACCGCTAGACTGATGGCCTAAAGAGTGGGTCGACATGAGGTTTATCCCGAGAGGGTGAGCCCTAGTCCCATATCCTAACACTCGTCTCAAGAGACTGAGTGGGGTAAGACGTAGGCTAGCCTTCATGCGGCAAATGGGTGTCCGAGAGGAACCAATTTGAAACGAGGTAAGTTGCTCGAGAGAGAATTTATTCCCACATATAGCTTACCCTAGTCACTATTACTCTACAAATTTTCTATCGAAAGCATGTACCCAATAATTTAGATTAACCCATATTCTGGTCACATCCCAAGAATCCCTTCTCATTACTTAGAAATCTTTGTTAATTTTATTGTTGTTACTTACTAGTGACAAAAACCCCCATTGTTTAGTGAAACTCTTGTGTTCCCCTCTAACTTACAATGTTTTTAATCGTTAAAATCTGTAGCTACGATTAGCTTTAGCACATTTGTGCTTAACTACGAATTTTCATGCCCACTTCCTTGGGACTCGACCCTAACCCTTGGTTGGGTTATTATACTATTGCACGATCGTAGACACTTGCATCGGAAGTTGTGTCATTGATTACGCAAACATCAAAATGGCGCCGCTTCCAGGGAGTGGTGTTATGTGAGTTTTTGGTTTAAGTCAAATTCTGCTTTCAATAATCGTAGTTTACTAATCTTATTTTTAGTTGTGTTTGTCTTTAAATTTGTTGTTGTAGGTAGGTTCCCTGAGCATGGCTGAGGGAAATGGTGGAAACCCGGCTAAAATAAAGCAAGAAGTCGAGAGGGACTTCACATTACCCGCACTAGTAACTCAGTTGCACGAGTTGGCCACCAAAATAACAGAGGTGGAAAACTAGTGCAAGAGTCAAGGGAACATAGGAAGCAGTTTAGATGCAAGGAGAACAACCGTGTCGAGGACACACTCCAAGTCATTCTCCAAAAGATCTCCGAACAAGATCAAATGTTGGAAGAGATGAAGGAGAGTATTGAAGTGTTGAATCAAATGGTTGGCTCTCATTCTAGATCGATCCAGCTGATCAGGACACTCCTGAATTATGCGGTGCCTCCTCTTCACTCAAACGAACTACTAGAGTTACCTAGTAACACTAGGGCCAACCCAACCAATAGGGAGTGAGTAAGGACTCGCGTCGAGCCACGACGTTAAATAAGGCGCTTCTTGAGAGGCAACCCAAGGTTTTAAATTCTTAAATTTACTTTTATAAATAATGGTATGTTAGTGGTGCAGGTTTGAATGAGGCAAGTGGCGAAAAATACATATTGGCGAGAAAATGGTCAGTCGGCGGACCGCCGAACAGGTTGGCGTCCCCGACCTGCTGACCCGCCATTTGGATCAACTCAAGTTTAAATTAGAGCCTGTATAATTTGGTGACCTTGAGAAGCAGTTCGGCGCATCACCGACCAGGTTGGCGATCTTGACTTAGACCGCCATCTTGATCCCAAGAAATTGAAAAGTCTGTAACAATCAGCGGGACAAGGGACCACTCACCAAATCACCGAGTGGATTGGCGACTGCAACTAACATCGTCGAATGAGCGCGAACTGGATGGTTTATAATGGCCAAAAGATTCAAAACTTCAACTTCTTCACTTTTCCTCGCTCACAAATCTCCGAAACTCGCACTAAGGTAGCATCCTCTTTAACTTAGCATTACTTTAGTTTGGGACTTGTGCTCGGAATTGGAATACTTTGCCGCCTACCTTTTCAAATCTAATTTAATCAACATTGAAGGTTGATTTCCTTTTCCCATATTTACATTTGAAAGTTTTGTACTCATTTGCAATAATTGTCTCTTAGTGATGTGTGTTGGGACTCTCTGATAGGATTAGAATTATTAAATGTCTATTTTAATTCAAAAATTTTGATTGTGTTGTATGATTGTTGAATGCTCGTAATCTTTGTGCTTTTTAATGAGTTGGGTCATGATTGCATGTTGTTTTGATTGATTGGGTGAAGTCTGAGCAGACCATATTTGTCCTAAATGTCGAATATTTGCTGAATGATAGAGAGGGTGACACCGCTCTTAAGAGCAAATATAGTCAAATTGCCAAATGCGGCAAGTCCGGGAGAAATTTGAGTATTCTGGGATGATAGGTAGTACGGGCCTTGTTCAAATTTTGTTAGTGCATGCTTTAATTTTGCTTTCGGGGTTTGCAGGATTGAATTCGAGAAGATGGATTGAAAATGGGTACGTTGGACCATTTGACGAGTTGGGTCGAGCTCGTCGAATCGTTCGGCGGTTTGCCCAATGTCTCCATCTCGCCCTCTGTATGCTACCCCTGAGACCTTATGCACTGTAACTTTCGGCGGAAAAACCCTTGCTCGCTGAAAGCAATCAGCAATTCACTGAAAGGACTCCCTTATCGCAGACTTGCCTTAATTGTTTATCCAACCCATCGGCAAGCCCGATTTAGTTCACCTAATTGGTTCGGCGACTCGCCGACTTGATCGGTGAGTCTATCTGCAGAGAAAGTCACCATGCCTGAATTTTAAGTTGTTTTCTTATCCTTTCTCGATCTCTTGCATATATGGTATGCACCAATTTAACCAAGAAACCACATAAAACGGCTAAAGGCATTACGATCAATGAAGGAGGATCAAACCCTCAAAAGAGAAAAAGGGATGACCTCCAATCCGGAGATAAAGGCAAACGAAAAGAGCACATAGTTAGGAAGGGCACAAATGTTGAACCAGCTTTTTCTAAGCCGGAGGATGAGCAACCTTTGATGAATCGAAGGAATGAACTCAGGGCTAGAGCTCACCCCACATCTACCAGACCCCTTTAGCTGCCACTCCCCCAACAATTGAATCAGTTCCAACTCCAACACCACCTTCACTGCTCCCTGCACTCCCCGTAGCTCCACCTCTTCCCAGGTTATTGAACAAATTGAAAGGCAATGGTTTACGAACCATTCTAGACGAAAAGTTACTATCTGTGGAGGGCTTGGAAGGCAAACATGCTGAGGTGCTTGACACACTCAGATATCATGAATTGGAGTAGTTCACTAGGCCATGGAGCCCTTGCATTCCTTCATGGGTCCAGGAATTCTACTTAGCCTATGGAGAATTGGTCCCAAAAAATAAGAAGAAAGCTAGTGAGTTCCGACCGGTGAAGTCGGTTATGGTTAGAGGCAAGGCGGTGGAGTATCACGGCGATCATATTAATGTTTTATTGGGTCGACCGCTGCACTCGATACTTCCCTACCAGGGTTTGCCTATTGTTCCATCCCTGGATGATTTGAAGGGTTGGTTAGCCCCTATGATCTCTAACACCACCACCCTGAGGTGGATGGAGGCAGGAGCTCTGATTGAGAAGAGGGACATGAACATTGCCTCCTGGTACTGGTTTGGCTTCATCAGCAACACTATTATACCATCCCAGAATGATTCCATTCCGCATCATCCTAAGAAGGATTGCCTTGGTTCTATCATGGCTAGGAGGCAGATCGACTAGGGACTGCTGGTTTTGAGATGGCTATGAGAGCCAAACAGACGCAGACGTCTCTGCCTTTTTCTTTTCTGATCACCGAGTTATGTTGGTCTGCCGGAGTACCCCAGGATCCTGCTAGTGATATAGAGGTCACCCCGTCTTCCTCCACCGATATCTGGCATATAGAGGCCAAGTTCACACAAGAGGAGGTTGACAAGAGGAGAGCAGCTCCAGCAGATACTTCTCCAAAGGTCGATATTGACTCATTACCAGCAGAGGAACCTTGGTCTACTCTGGCTTCGGAGCCTTCAGGTATATCCGCTACTTCTTCTCCTTCACAAACTCCAGGTTTCTCCTCTTCCACCCAGCCTATCAGGATCACTCATGTCATGATCCTGAAGATGGGGCAGCTGGCCTATTCAGTGGATGTGAGGGCGACGCGATTAGAGAGATCCATCCCAGGGATGATTGATAGTGCCATCTTGACTGCACTAAGCCCCCTCAGGACCACCGTTGATGATCTGATTGCCAGAGTCACTGCTTGTGAGAGCAGATAGGGGGAGACACCCAAGGTTACAACATTAAAAGCTGAAATAGAAAAGTTGAAGAAGTACGTAGCCTATTTGAAGACTACCGACTTCACAACACTGATGTAGGGAGCAGATGACAAGGATGCTCCCGAGACCTCGAGAAATCCTCTTACTACTACCGGAGATGTGTAGAGGGATGATGCAGGGAATGCAAAGTTGGAGACAGAGACCGACGAGGAGCGCATAGCAGTGTACGATAAGGTAGTTTGCGAGAGCCAAGAGGACAGCATATTCAGAGACTTGCCGAATCTTGTGGAGATGGTTGTGCAGTCGGCAACTCAGACAGTGCCGGCTGAGACGTCCACAGCAGCTTCTGTGGATCTGGCGTTATTAGTTCGTCTGAGGCTACTCCAGATACTGAGACCCGTGAACAAATAGATGCACCGGGCACTGATGCTCATATTCAAACCCCGACAGACAACGAGACTGCATAGACAAGACTTCTTTTTACTTCTCTCTCTGTCTTTCTTATTTTTACTTTTAGACACTTTTATTTGCATTTGAGGACAAATGTTTTTTATTGTGGTTGGGTGAGGCCCACACCTTTTGTGTTGATAGTTATGTTATGTGTATATATTTGGGTTGTTCTACTTTAAAATTGTGTTTATCTTTTTCTATGGATGATTGAGCTTACGGCTCCTTTTGTTTTAAATGGCAAAAACAAAACGATTTTTACCCTTCCGATATGAAAACTTTTGAATTTTTCACACATTTTCGCCACCCTTTATATGCTCTTGAATGTGGATTTTCTTTGCAAAATTTAAGTCTCGATTCGATCAATATCGATGACTTGAATAGTGATCTCAATCGAATGAACATGAATGCGTGGCTACGACGAGGCCAAATGAAGTGGCATAGACAATATGTGAACTCTTTGCATCTCGTTGTGATTAGTCATTTATCGAATTGATTCTCTTGTAATGACCGTTGCACACTAGCGAAAGTGTGTGGTCTCGTTTAACTTAAATGTCAATGCCTTGTGTGATGAACTTACTTTGAACATTGCATGAATAAACCTAGAATTTGCCTCGTTAGTCTGATTGATTTAGTAAGGTGTGCTCTTGAAATGAACTTAGGCAACTTTTGAAGAGAGTAAGCCAAATTTAGCATATACCTCTTTTGTGGCCTACCCGTGAGCGTGTGAAACTCTCTTGAACACCCTTTGAGCCTTCCCTTTCTTTGGAAGAACCTTAATGAACGCTAGACCTTACGTGTCCCACTACCTATAATCCTCTTGATTTGTGGTTTAATGAATTGCCAACTTAGGCCAAAAGCCTAAGTTGGGGGTGTGGTGAAAAGGAAAAGGAAAAGTCTAGAAGTACAAGAAAAGTCTCCCTTAACCCATGGTGTTGCGGAACAATGGAAACCCTCCATAAAAAAAATGTGTGGAATAAAAGTACAAAAGATTTTGGGTTTCCAAGAAATCCATAGAGGTGAATAAAAAGATAACTTAGAAGCACTAGAAAAAGAATTGATAAAGGAAAAGAAGGGGATGCCTTGAGAATACCACTTCTCATGAGGAAAGAGTCACTGAGCCTAAATGACCATACCTTTGCACTCAGCCCCATTACAAGCCTTGGAAATACCTTTTTGATTTTAAGTGAGCCGAACTGAAGATCGATTGGAAAATATGGTCAAACCTATGGGTGAAAACATGCATTGTGTTCCTCTTTTTGAGTGTGAGCGTTGCATCTGATTCCTGTTCCTGAGTTGATTAACCTTTGTATGTGAATATGGAATCATTCTTTATGTGAGGGCATTTAGATACTTTTTGTTGAGCTTGAACTTGCACAAGTAGCAAACATTGCGAGAATGAGAATCTTTGATAATGGTGTGTCACAACTTGAATCTTTGAGTACACAATTGATCTTTGCATGAGTAATTTGAGTCTTGTTGTGTATGTTCATGATTTAGTCTTGTGTAGCACTATTTGAGACATCCTATTTGAATTGTTGAACTTGAGTTTTACTTGAGGACAAGCAAAAGTTTAATTGGGGGTGTTGATGAGTCCACAAATTGGACTCATTTAGGGCTTTATTTTAATAGAAATAGTATCCTCAAATACTTATTTAGTCTAAATAGCATGCTTGGCGATTCGCCGAAGGGACGCACTCCGCCCTTTGTTCTAGTACGCGAAGCCCTGAAGGAAAAGGATCAAAAAGGCGATGAAAGGAGCAGTCGGCATTTCGCTGATCAGTTCCCCGAACCAGAAGTATGCCGCCCAGTGATCCAGAATGCACAGATGCTAAAGGCAAAGAACAAACGGCGATGAACTAGAAGAAGAGTGAATCACCAAGTCATTCGGCGTTCGCGACTAACCTCACTGAGCGATCCGTCAACACTATTTTCTGAAGTCTATAAATACTAAACTCTTTACTAGTTTTGAGATAGAACAGGAGACTCTGAACATTATTGTAATTTTTACATTACCTTTGATATTTTCTCTCAAGTTTGGAGAGAGTGTTTGGAGGACTTGAAGAAGAAAGGAGTTCATCTTCCCCTAATTGGAAGTGGGTCTTATCTATTGTTCTTTCTTTGCTTAAATCAAGGTTTAATTTCTTATACCCACTTGATTTCAACATCATTTTAGGTATAATTTCTTATTTCTTGATAAGTGGCTAAAAACCCCAATTCTTGGGGTGTGATTTAGCGAATATGGCTTAAGATTGTTGTTGGGTCTTGCTTGCTGATAGATTAGATGTATTTTAATGGTGATTTCACCTAGTGGTTGTGGTTTAATTTAATGGGTTTGTAGTTGCAAATACAAAACCACCCATGTGTTTTTGGTTTGCTCGTGAGAGAGGTTGAGAAACCAAGACCGCTAGACTGATGGCCTAAGGAGTGGGTCGACTTGAGGTTTAGCCCTAGAGGGTGAGCCCTAGTCCCATATCCCAACACTCAGCTCTAGAGAGTGAGTGGGGTAAGGTGTAGGTTGGCCTTCATGCGGCAAATGGGTGTCCGAGAGGAACCCATTTGAAATGGGGTAAGTTGTTCGAGAGAGAATTTATTCCCACGTATAGCTTAGCCTAGTCACTATTACTCTACAAATTTTCTATCGAAAGCATGTACCCAATAATTTAGATTAACCCGTATTCCAGTCACATCCCAAGAATCCCTTCTCATTACTTAGAAATCTTTGTTAATTTTATTGTTGTTACTTACTAGTGACAAAAACCCCCATTGTTAAGTGACACTCTTGTGTTCCCCTCTAACTTACAATGTTTTTAATTGTTAAAATCTTTAGCTACGATTAGCTTTAGCACATTTGTGCTTAACCACTAATTTTCACGCCCAGTCCCTTGGGACTCGACCCCAACCCTTGGTTGGGTTATTATACTATTGCACGATCATAGACACTTGCATCGGAAGTTGTGTCATTGATTACGCAAACATCAGGGACCCATACTAACTCAATGGTGGGAGAACCATTACTACATCCCAACTAAACAATTTATAGCTATGAAGCAGGTTTAAATACCTAAACAATAAAGTTCCAATAAACTTCTAAAAGATCTAACAACGAAACTAAACAATGCGGAAGAAATAGCCTAGAACCTAAAAGTTAACATACCAAAACTCTTACAAGATCCATAAATCTAAACAAGAAGGGTTACAACTCCCAAACTAATGTACTAATAACTAACTAGAAAGTCTAAGTCCAAAATGTTTGCTTAGACGGAAAGAGAACTCATGGCAGCCCGGAAGAACTGGATCACTTTTGAATTCGAACGATCATTGATCTTCTAGGCGAGGTCTGTCAATAGCCGCCTGAATATGCCATGTACTCAACAAAGAAAGAGCAAGTGTAGTATTAATACAAAACCACAGTGTACTGGTAGGATCACACGGCTATCTCACTAAGTGCAACATACATAAGTCAATACAACAATATTATAACATTCATACACCAAACATATACAATATCATCATCATTTACGAATACGAAGTACGGTTTCATATTTCACAAGATACACAGTTACGACAAGTCATTGGTCCTCTTATGGAACCCAAACCCAAACAGTTAGCATACCGGAACATGGTACCCGATCCAATGATTATGCCGGAACATGGCAACCGATCCAAGTTAGTGTGTCGAAACGCAACAACCGATCCATTCAACAAGCCACAATCACAATCATAAAGTACATTCTCATAATCATACAATCAAGTTATGATTCATGGCATTCATCATTCATCAATCTTCATTTACAAGAAGTGTGATCAATAATGCAACATTTGCATACATACATGTATCATAATGAAGCAAGAACAAACATACATCACACAATCATAGAATCACAACCATCACCTACCTCGAAACAAGGTTGAATCCCCTAAGAAACTTGATTCTTCCCTTTCCGGATTCATTCCGCTTGTTCTTGGCCTACAAATAATCATAACAATATGGAAATCAATAAACAATCACTAATTACCCGAATTATCAACAATCCTATCAACCCTAGATCAAACTCATGATCCCAATATCCCAATTAGGGCTTTTTCCACCATAATTCCCAAATCAAAACCCTCCCCATCGATAATTACCCATCAGATTACGTTCTACGGATCGAAAAATGGATTCGGGGAGTGAAAATCTTACCTTTAGCCTCAAAAATGGTGGAGAACTGTCAAGAAAAGCCCTGGGTTCATTCCTTAGCTCTCAAGTTCGAAAATTGCAGAATAAAACAATTTTGGGGTTATTTCCGACTTTAAGTCGCGTCTGTCCCACCACAACGGTACCACCCCGCTACAGCGGCCCCGTCCTAGCGGTAGAAATCCCCGTCGTAGCGACTTGCACGGAACAATGAGCTTATTTAATAATTCCAATACCCCCATTTTACAACACACCTTCAACAAACGACACTCAAAAACTACCCGCTCACGCTAAGATTAGTTTCAGGAGTTCTACTCGCTTGAATTCAATTATGTAAAGTCGTACGGGTTCTTTAACGTCTTAGCTATCTACTTATGTAATCAAAATCATAATTAAATCACCCAATTGTTACCAGATTTCTGTAGACTTTAATGACTCTGATTTCGTCCAAATTTGGACTAGGTTGGGAAAATCCAAGTTACTACGAAAAGTTTTTCGAGCCAAATTTTTTTCCCGGTGGCTTTTCTATAACGACGGGAACAGGTCGTTACAATTTTGGGTCAACTTCAAACGACCATAACTTTCAGGATGAGTTAGGTGGCCCATAAGATATCAAATAAAATATCGTGGAATCCTCTTTTCAATTCCACCGAGTTTGCTAATTTTTTAGCTCGTATGAGGGAGATATGCCCGTTAAAAGTCGAGCTATCCATTTAAGGAAAGTTGCACGGATTTAAGAGGGGTATTTTGGTCTTTTCCTTACCCTATCAGATTTATTTCATTTTTAGTAATTAATTAGGGGTCTAAACTGATTTGTTTCAGTTTACACAATCATAATTCATGCTGGGGTTTTGGAAAAAGGTTCAAGAAGAGAAAAGAGGAGAAAGGTCAAAATTTTGTCAAGATCTTGAGATTTCGTTGCAGATTTCACCAAGGGTTTGATCCCTAAGAGGTATGTGAGGTCACATAGCGTTGGATTCGTTCACCCACATGCCAATCATGTTAATTTCACTGTAAAATTCATTCTAGAAAGCATGAAGGTTTGATGTTCTTGATTACTATTCCTGAATTTTCTTTCGTTCTTGAATTAGGATGGAATTAATGAGTTCTTGAGGAAATCGTATCGATTTTCAGATTCGTTTTGACTAGATTCTTATGTACATGTATTAAGTAACTGAATCTAAAGAGAAATTGAGAAAAAGAATCGAATCTAATAGAATTAAGGTCAGAAAACTAGTTGAAAAATTTATCGGATTGAACTGGGAGGTGGCGCGCCATTGATGCGGCGCCAACAAGGCTGGCGTGACACGCCAACAGGGCAGGCGTGGTGCGCCAGCAGTGAACCAGAATGTGCTCCCTGAACTTCAGGGGCTGGCGCCCCGTGCGAACAATTCGCTAGGATCGCCTACCCCCACCTATTTTTCATCGTTTAGCCCGTCTAAGTCCTTCTAAAGTGTACTATCACTTCCTATTGATTCTAACTACTCTAAAATACTTCTAAACATCTAGAAATCATTCATAAACATGAATAACCCTTGAATCCATAATTCAAATTCAAGATAGAGTGGAGAGTCAAGTCTAGAGAGCTCTTTGAGTCATTTTAAGAGGTTTTTTGCGATTGTTTTACAACTTGTTTTAAATGACTTGAACACAGAGTTGAGAAGAGTAGAGATTTCATTTACTTTAAAATGATATATGGGAACTAGGTATTCCAAAGAGAAAATGTCTTTACATTTAAGATAAGAGGAAACCCCATTTTCTAAAAGAGTTTACATGAGCAGTTTTAGTACCATCTCTTTTAAGAGAAAGATTATGAGTAATAATCTCAAACCACAGAGAGTTATGTTTTTAAACATATGAGCTAGTTGCAGTTTGGGAGTAGTATTGAGCACCGATATGGGGACGAGTTCAGATAACTCAAAGTCTCCATAAACCATGTATCCAACGTGGGTAGAAAGGGTAATACTTTTTAGATGATTCCTTAATGCTCTTTAGCATAGACTAGTGGATCCACATAGTTGAGTAGTTATACCCCGAAAAAGTATAAGACAGTTCTAGCACTGTGGGCGAGATGTTGTGTCATCACATAACTCATAGTGATGGTTATCGGTTAGAGAATATCTCACAGAGTTATTTTGTTTCTTTATATATACAAATAGAGTTTTATATTGTATTTTCTAATACATTGAGTTGTTATATATTATTTAAAGCTTTTCTTTATACTGCATATTTATTACTGCTTTATATTGAAATGAGTTGAGTGGAGTTGAGACGAGGCAAGTGTTTCTTTCAGTTCCAGTTCAAGCTTATGTCTTGTTTTAGAGTTCCCCTCACATGCTCGTACATTCCATGTACTGACGCCATTTGGCCTGCTTCTTTTATGATGTAGATACAGGTAACAAGGATCAATATGTAGCGTTTCGTTGATCCGGTTGAGCTTCAGAGTTGTTGGTGAGCCTCTTTGCTTCCAGAGAATCCC
Source organism: Solanum okadae (assembly GCA_036553675.1). NCBI lineage: Eukaryota > Viridiplantae > Streptophyta > Magnoliopsida > Solanales > Solanaceae > Solanum > Solanum okadae. The sequence goes on from CM071687.1 coordinate 22,097,725, forward strand.
TTTATTTTGTTTTATCATTTTTAGCTTATTAGGATGTCGTGGGTTTTGTCCCAATGTCCATCTCAGTAAGTAGAGGCTTCATAGATAGTTAGACATTATTAGTTCATGAGTCTTTCCATTTTCAGTTATTGATGTTTGATACTTGAGTTGCCTCTTTTGCCAATTGAATGTTTCCTTTATAAAATTCTATGTTTATTACATGAATTTATCTTTGAGTACTTGTGAATATTAAGTAAAGTCTTCCACTGAGTATTAAGCCAAGCCAAGGGTTCACTTGGGGCCCATAATGGTTCTCGAGTGCCAGTCCCTCCCAGAGTGTAGGCTCGGGGCGTGACAAACTTGGTATTAGAGCACAGAGTTCAAGAGTTCTATGGAGTCTATGAAGTCGTGTATGTAGAGTCTTAGTTATCAGTGTGAAGCGTGTCACATCTATAAATAGGAGGCTGCAACATTTAGGAACTATGTCACTTCTTTAGTACTCTTTTCGTGCGATAGAGTTCATTTCGATAAAAGTTTCTTTCTAATTCGTGCTTGTGCGTATCTTTCAAATCATGCCTCCATAAAGTGTTGTTTGAGGTCATCTTGCTAGGAGGAATGTCGAGGAACAAGGGGTACCTAATGCACCAGAAGTGCAACCCCAAGGAGAGGTCACCAATGCTGAGTTTCAGGAAGCTATCCGGATGTTGAGTTCTTAAGGATGAATCCTCCAAACTTCACTGGTTCAAGTGTCACTGAGGATCCAGAAAACTTTGTAGAGGAATTGCAGAAAGTGTTTGAGGTCATAGATGTTGTTGATGTTGTGCGAGTGGAACTAACTGCATACCAACTGAAGGGTGTTGCTAGGATCTGATTTGACCAATAGAATAAGAGTACAGTTGAGGGTGCACCAATTGTGAGCTGGGATGTGTTCAAAAGAGCCTTCACAGGGCGTTTCTTTCCCCGTGAGCTAAGACAGGCAAAGGTAAGAGAATTCCTCACTCTTAAGCAAGAATCTATGAGTGTGCACGAGTATAGCCTTAAGTTCACCCAACTTTTCCGTTATGCTCTGGAGATGGTTGTTGTTATAAGGAGTAGGATGAGTCAGTTTGTTGATAGGTTGTCTCGTCTGTCAAGTAAATAAGGAAAGGCAGCTATGCTAATAGGGGATATGTACATAGCAAGGCTGATGATCCATGTGCAACAGGTTGAGGAAGATAATCTGAGAGATAAAGAAGAGTTTCGAACTTAGAAGACAAAGACATCAGGAAATGAGTCTAGGCAGCAGAAGAGCAATGTGAATCGATTTTCTTTTCAATAGAATCAACAGGGACCTGCTCCATCATCTACTAGTGCACCTGCACCAAGGAACATAGATGAGTTCAAGAATCAAAATTCACAAAATTTCAAAGCTAGACCTGCACAGTCTTAAGGTAGTGTAGCACAAGGAGGTAATTGGACTCCTACATGTGCTAAGTGTGGTAGGAACCACCCAGGATCGTGTCGTGATGGCTCCATTGGTCGCTTCAAGTGTGGTCAAAATGGTCACTTTATGAAAGGGTGTCCTAAGAACAGGCAAGGTAGTGGTAATGGGGGCAATATAGCCCAATCTTCTTCAGTTGCTCCACCAGAATAAGCTACACCTAGAGGAATTACTTCGGGGACAGGCAGAAGGGAAAACCGTCTATATGCTATCACTAGTCTCCAAGAGCAAGAGAATTCTCCAGATGTTGTCACTGGTATGATCAAAGTCTTTACTTTTGATTTTTATGCTTTGCTATATCAAGGAGCGAGTCTATCTTTTGTGGCTCCTTATGTTGCTATGAATTTTAATATCCTTCTTGAGAAACTTCTTGATCCCTTTAGTGTTTCGACACTTGTTGGTGAGTCTATTTTAGCTGAGAGAGTTTATCGTGGTTGTACCATTTCTGTCAATCACAAGGACACCATGGCTAACTTAGTTGAGTTATATATGGGAGATTTGGATGTCATTCTAGGTATGGCCTGGCTTCATGTTTGTTATGCCTCAGTCGATTGTAGAACTCGAGTAGTTAAGTTCCAGTTTGCTAATGAGTCAGTTATTGAGTGGATGAGTAGTTCAGCAGTGCCTAAGGGTCATTTTATTTCATATCTTGAGGCGAAAAAGTTAGTTTTCAAGGGGTGCATCTATCACTTAGTCTGAGTCAATGACTCTAGTGTTGAGACACCACCTCTTCAATCAATTCCAGTATTCAGTGAGTTTCCAGAGGTCTTTCCAGACAATCTTTCTGGAGTCCCTCTTGAGAGAGAAATAGACTTCGGTATAGATATTCTTCCCGATACTCATCCTATCTCTATTCCGTCATATAGAATGGATCCAACAGAGTTGAAAGAGTTAAAAGAGTAGTTGAAAGATCTTTTTGAGAAAGGTTTTATTCAACCAAGTGTCTCACCTTGAGGCGCTCCGATCTTATTTGTGAGAAAGAAAGATGGTTCTCTTAGAATATGCATAGATTACCGTCAGTTGAACAAGGTTACTATCAAGAATAAGTATCCTCTTCCGAGAATTGATGATCTCTTCGATCAACGTTAGGGTGCCACTTGTTTTTCTAAGATAGACCTCAGATCAGGCTATCATCAGTTGAGAGTAAGAGAAAGTGACATCCCTAATATAATATTTAGGACCCGCTATGGTCATTATGAGTTTATGGTCATGTCATTTGGTTTGACTAATGCTCCTACAGCATTCATGGACCATATGAACAGAGTATTCAAGCCTTAGTTAGATATGTTTTTTATCGTATTCATTAATGGCATTCTGATCTATTCAAGGAATAAGGAGGATCATACTAGTCATCTCAGAGTAGTTCTTTAAACTCTCAAGGAAAGAGAGTTGTATGCTAAATTTTCTTAGTGTGAATTTTGGCTTGAGTCTATGGCATTCTTAGTCCATATTATTTCAAGTGATGAGATTCGAGTTAACACTCAAAAGATAAAGGCAGTGCAGAACTGTCCTAAACCCACATCTCCAACTGATATTAGGAGTTTCTTGGGATTGGCTGGCTATTATATAAGATTTGTCGAGGGGTTTTCATCTATTTCATCCCTATTGACTAAGCTGACTAAGAAACAGTTAAGTTTCAATGGTCCGAAGCTTGTGAGAAAAGCTTTCAGGAATTGAAAAAATGATTGACTACTGCCCCAGTATTGACCTTACCTTAAAGTACGCAAGGCTTTGTGGTATATTGTGTACGTCCAGAGTTGATTGGGTTGTGTATTGATGCAGAATGGCAAAGGTATAGCTTATGCCTCCAAACAACTTAAGATTCATGAGAGGAATTACCCAACCCATGACCGAGAGTTGGTTGCTATAGTATTTGCCTTGAAAATCTAGCGCCACTATCTTTATGGAGTTCATGTGGATGTGTTCACCGATCACAAGAGTCTTCAGTATGTGTTTAGTCAGAAAGAGCTCAATTGCAGACAGAGGAGGTGGTTGGAGTTACTCAAGGATTATGATATAAGTATTCTCTATCACCCAGGTAAGGTTAATGTTGTTGGTGATGCCTTGAGCAGGTTGTCTATGGGTAGTACTTCCCATGTTGATAAAGACAAGTAAGAGTTAGCCAAAGAGGTGCATAGACTTGCACGATTAGGAGTCCAATTAATGGATTCCAACGAAAAAGGAGTGGTGGTGATGAATGGGGCTTAATCATCATATGTGTCTGAAGTGAAAGAGAAACAAGACCAGGATCCTATTTTTCTTGAATTAAAGGCAAATGTTCATAAGCAAAAAGTGATGGCTTTTGAACAAAGGGGAGATGGTGTTTTCAAGTATCAAGGTAGATTGTATGTACCAAGGGTGGATGAACTCCAAGAGAGGATCATGGAGGAAGCTCATATCTCCAGATATTCTATCCATCCTGGTTCCACAAAGATGTATCGTGACTTGAGAGAAGTCTATTGGTGGAGTAGTATGAAGAAGTGTATCGCAGAGTTCGTTGCTAAGTGTCTGAATTGCCAACAAGTCAAGGTAGAGCACCATAGGCCCGGTGGTATGGCTCAAAATATACATCTTCTGAAATGGAAGTGGGAGATGATCAATATGGATTTCATTACAAGTTTACCACGGTCTCGTAGGCAGCATGATTCGATTTGGGTGATTGTAGATCGAATGACTAAATCAGCCCATTTCTTACCGATAAAGACTACCCATTTAATAGAAGTTATGCTAAGTTATATATTTAAGAGGTAGTCAGACTTCATGGAGTTCCGGTGTCCATCATTTTAGATAGAGGTGCGTAATTAACTGCGCAATTTTAGAAGTCATTCCAGAAAGGTTTGGGTTCCAAGGTAAATTTGAGTACTGTTTTTCATCCTCAGACTGATGGTCAAGCAGAGCGCACTATTCAGACTTTAGAGGATATGTTGAGGGCATGCATGATTGATTTCGAAGGTAATTGGGATGATCACTTACCTCTTATAGAGGTTGCTTACAACAATAGTTATCATTCTAGCATCCAGATGGCTCCTTAAGAAGCTCTTTATGGGAGAAGATGTAGATCTCCTATTAGATAATTTTGAGGTTGGTGAAGCTGGGTTGATAGGACCAGACTTAGTTCATCAAGATATGGAGAAAGTGAAGATTATTCAAGAGAGGTTGAAAATAGCGCAGAGTCGTCAGAAATCCTACACAGATGTTAGGAGAAGAGACTTAGTGTTTGAAGTAGATGATTGGGTCTATTTGAAGGTTTTACCCATGAAGGGTGTTATGAGATTTGGAAGGAAAGGGAAACTTAGTCCCCGATATATTGGTCCTTACAGAATATCTAAAAGGATCGGTAACGTGGCTTACGATGCAAGAGTTAGCAGCAATTCATCCGGTATTTCACATTTCCATGTTGAAGAAGTGTATAGGCGATCCTTCACTTATCATACCTACCGAAGATATTGGTATTAAGGATAGCTTATCTTATGAGGATATTCCTGTTCAGATTCTAGATCGCCAGGTTCGCAAGTTGAGAACCAAGGAGATAGCATTAGTCAAGGTTTTGTGGAGGAATCAGTTTGTGAAGAGGCTACTTGGGAAGCTGGGGAGCATATGAAGAAGAGATACCCACATCTCTTTGAGCCCGGAGAAATTCCAAATTAAGGTACTAATCCTTTCTTGGCATTTGTTTTAAGCTAACATATTGTGTTTGTATTTTGCTTGTTGGGTGTTTGAGCTGAATGTTAGATGTTACACCCTTAGTATACTTAGAGTAATCTCATTCAAGGATGAATGTTCCCAAAGAGGAGATATTGTAACACCTCGGTATTTGAAAGAACTAGAATTAGAAAGAACCATTTTTGGAAAGAGTAAATTTGGAAATTTTGGCAAGTTATGCTAAGTATGAGTTTTGTGACAACTTCAAACGTCATAACTTTCGGTACATGATGAGTTAGGTGGCCTATAAGATATCCAATATCAACGCCACCGAGTTTACTAATTTTTGAGCTTGTATGAGGGAGATATGCCCATTTGAAGTCGGGCTATCCATTTAAGGATATTAAAGTTACCTGGATTTAAGAGGGGTGCTTTTGTCTTTTCCTTACTCTATCAGATTTATTTCATTTTTAGTAATTCATTAGGGGTCTAAACTGATTTGTTTCAGTTTACACAATCATAATTCACGCTAGGGTTTTGGAAATAGGTTCAAGAAGAGAAAAGGGGAGAAAAGAAGAGAAAGTTCAAGATTTCGTCAAGATCGTGAGATTTTGTTGCGGATTTCACCAAGGGTTTGATCCCTAAGAGGTATGTGAGTTCACATAGCATTGGGTTCGTTCACCCACGCGCCAATCATGTTAATTTCAGCGTAAAATTCATTTTAGAAAGCATGAAGGTTGATGTTCTTGATTATTGTTCTTGAATTTTCTTCCGTTCTTGAATTAGGATGGGATTGATGAGTTTTTGAGGAAATCGTGTCAATTTTAAGATTCGTTTTCAGTAGATTATTGTGTACATGTATTGGGTAACTTAATCTAAAGAGAGATTGAGAAAAAGAATCGAATCTAATCGAATTAAGGTCAGAAAACGAGTTGAAAAATTTGTCGGATTGAACTGGAAGAGGGGTGGAGCGGCGCGCCAATAATGAGCCAGCAAGGCTGGCATGGTGCGCCAATAGTGCGCCAGAATGTGCTCTTTGAACTTCAAGGGCTGGCGCTCCGTGCCAACAGTGTGCCAGGGTCGCCTGCCCCCACCCATTTTTCGTCATTTAGCCAGTCTGAGTCATTCTAAAGTGTACTATCACTTCCTATTGATTCTAACAACTCTAAACTACTTCTAAACATCTAGAAATCATTCATAAACATGAATCATAACCCTTGAATCCATAATTTAAATTCAAGGTAGGGTTGAGAGTCAAGTCTTGAGAGTTCATCGAGTCATTTTAAGAGGTCTTTTGCTACTGTTTTACAACTTTTATTAAATGACTTGAACACAGAGTTGAGAAGAGTAGAGTGATTTAATTTTCTTTTAAATGATATATGGGAACTAAGTATTCTCAAGAGAAAATGTCTTTACATTTAAGATGAAAGGAAACTTCGTTTTTAAAAAGAGTTTTCATGAGTAGTTTTAGTACCATCTCTTTTAAGAGAAAGATTTTGAGTAATAATCTCAAACCACAGAGAGAGTTATGTTTTTAAACATATGAGCTAGTTGCAGTTTGGGAGTAGTATTGAGCACCGATATGGGGATGAGTTAAGATAACTCAAAGTTTCCATAAACCATGTAGCCAACGTGGGTAGAAAGGGTCATACTTTTTAGATAATTCCTTGATGTTTTTTAGAATAAACTAGTGGATCCACATAGTTGAGTAGTTTATACCTCGAAAAAGTATAAGACAGTTCTAGCAGCGTGGGCGAGATGTTGTATCATCACATAACTCATAGTGATGGTTATCGGTTAGAGAATATCTCACAGAGTTATTTTGTTTCTTTATATATACAAATAGAGTTTTATATTGTATTTTCTAATACATTGAGTTGTTATATATTGTTTAAAGCTTTTCTTTATATTGCATCTTTATTACTGCTTTATATTGAAATGAGTTGAGTGGAGTTGAGACGAGGCAAGTGTTTCTTTCAGTTCTAGTTCAAGCTTATGTCTTGTTTTAGAGTTCCCCTCACATGCTCGTACATTCCATGTACTGACGCCATTTGGCCTGCTTCTTTTATGATGTAGATACAGGTAACCAGGATCAATATGTACCGTTTTGTTGATCCAGTTGAGCTTCAGAGTTGTTGGTGAGCTTCCTTGCTTCCAGAGGATCCCTTTATTTTGTTTTATTATTTTTAGCTTATTAGGATGCCGTGGGTCTTGTCTCAACGTCCATCTCAGTTAGTAGAGGCTTCATAGATTGTTAGACATCATTAGTTCATGAGTCTTTCCATTTTCAATTATTGATGTCTGACACTTAAGTTGCCTTTTTGTCTAGTTGAATGTTTCCTTTATAACATTCTAAGTTTATTACATGAATTTATCTTTGAGTTCTTGTGAATTTTGAGTAAATTCTTTCGTTGAGTAGTAAGTCAGGCTAAGGGTTTGCTTGGGGTCAGTAATGATTCTCAAGTGTCAGTCCCACCCAGGGTGTAGGCACGGGGGGTGACACTTACTTTCCTAACAATAAAAAAAAAGGAATTTTGCTTAACATATTTTTCAAAATGAAAGTCTGTTGGGTTGTATCCAAGTTTATAGTTCACAAATTTAATTGTAAGAAGCCAAAGAAAGAGTTATCACTACACCAAAAATGATCTTTAACGATAATTAATAACTTAAGTGCCGCTAAATATGCACTTAAAGAGGCAATTAGTACTCTATAAATATTTCTAAAACCTATAGCGACATTGAATCTAATAACAATTAATTAATGCCGGTAAAGGCTCTAGCACTCTTCGTTAATGTGCATATTTATTGTCGATAAAAAATATTTTTGTTATAAGTGTATTTTGGTCATTTGTTAGTTTCAAGAAAATTTGATCTCTAATTATGCCCAAAAAGAAAAGAGGAAGAAATATGGCAAATTATTCAACTTGCATTAAAAGAAGTAAAGTAGTTGCCTCTATACTAATATTCTAGGAAGAGTACAATGGCATACAAAAAGTTTGTACCAAAAAAAAATCAGAATAATATACTAAATGTGGCAAGCAATAGAGTAATTTGTTTGGTTATTTTAACAAACTTCATCAGTGGTTCCTTATTAGTTATAACATATTTGTTGTTGTGTGATATCAAATATAGCCTACAAGCAATTTTTCCAAAAAATATATGAAGAAGCCTATCGAAAGGGAAAAAAGAGAAGATTAATTTTCAATCATCTTTGCTGGGATTTTTTACATAGTTAAAAAAGTCACTAAAATAGCTTAAAGAAGTTGCAATAGTTACACGAATCACTATGACTTGCAGTGAAAGATTAAGCTTCATGAAATAGGAGGAAAAAAATTTTGAGGAATGAAACACACTTCATAAGAAACTTAATCTATTTTAATTCAACTCCATTATAACGGGAAAAAATATACAAGTAATAGTGACAGAAATAAAAGTTTCGTTTACTAAAGAACCAAATGTTATGAATTCAATCATACCAACAGCGTTATGAGTTGTGGTCTGAGAGGTGCAAGGGTAGTAATGTCGCATTGCAATTGAAATCAATTTTCTTTGTTTATTTTTCTTCTTTTGGTGCGTTGGAAGTAAGTGTTGAGTTTTAAAAGGTGTGAATGGAAAATAAAGAGTTGTAACTTTTGTGAAGAGTTGTGACTTTTATGAAAAATTAAGACTATTCCGTAAGGTTGTGACTTTTAAAAAGAGTCAGATAAGAATCTCGATCTGTGAGGATACCACGTAGGCGGGTCTAAGATTCTCTTATATATATAAGATAAGATGTAGGGAAAAGAGCCTGATATACCCCTCAACTTTGTCATTTGGAGCTGATATGCCCCTCGTTATGAAAGTGGCTCATATATATCCTTACTGTTATTCAAACAGCTCACATATACCCTTCATTTAACGGGAGTGAAAGAAATAGTTTTAAAGTTACATTTTTTACTTTTTACTTTTATTTTTTTTAAATCATTTAGAGGTATATATGATCCTTCTAGCAAAGTTCAAGGTATATTTTAGTCTTTTTCATACATAAATTATTTTTTGACTTCTATGATTATTATTATTTGAGTTTCTTATTCTTATTTTATTTTTTTCTTTCATTCCTTAGTGTAAAGAAAATAATTTAAAACTATTTTTTTGGCTATATTATAATTTAAAACTATTTTTTCGGCAATATTGTAATTTAGTTTTGTATTTGATAAAAAAAATTGGGTCATCTATAATAAATTTACAAGAATATAAGTGAAACATTAATAAATTTTACCATCAAAATAATAAATCTAAATTAGTCATCAAAACAAAAAAAAGTAAAAAAAATATTCCCTCCATTTAAAAAAGAATGACCTATTTTGACTTGGAACGGAGTTTAAGAAAAGAAAGAAGGCTTTTTAATCTTGTGTTTCTAAATCAAAGTTATGTCAGATATATCAAAATGTCCTTTAATCTTGTGGCCTTAAACATGTCACATGGAAAGTTGAAGTTTAAGTGTTGACAAAAAAAGAAAGGGGTCATTCTTTTTTAAACGGACTAAAAAGAAAACTAGACCATTCTCTTTTAAACAGAGGGAGTAATAAGTTTGAGGTGGATTAAGTATACCCATATGAGATTATATTTTTTTTTTCTTAAAGAAAATGTTTAAAAAATTAAATTAAAATTAAAATTTTCAATTTCATTAGAGGAAAAGGTTATATGCGAGTCATTTGTATAACATTAGAGGTATATAAAAGCAACTTTCATAACGAGTGGTATATCAGCTCTAAATGGATATATCAGGTCTTTTTACCTAAGATATAAGATACTTAAAAGTACGTTTTTACTTTATCAAAACTAATTAAAAGATATTTTGGCTTACAAATAGGCTCTCCCCTATCTTAATATATTTTGTCTCTTCTTGGAGCCAACTATTATGGGGTTCCATACCTTCCTTGGTTGGGACGTTAGGACTCCGTGGAGTAGTGGAATTATTCCACCATTCTCTTTCAACCATCTTTATTCCCCCAACTTAGTAGTAATTGTTTTTCCAGATAAACCTATTACTTAGTCCACCATGAAAAACTTTTTTATTATTAGTAAAAATGAAGTCAGAATTTGCAAATATTAATTTGACCGTGAAATTCATTTGGATGTCAGCAAAATATTTAAATACTAATCAGGATATATATAACAAGTGAAATTTGAATTTTACTTTCAAATTTTCAAACTATCATGAGTGAAACTAATGAAAACACCTCTAAATTTGACACGAATTTGAGTGGGTGGGTTTATTTAGTGTGAGTGGGTTCAAGTTGGTGAATATGAGTTTTGTTAAGGTTTCATGTAAATCCCAAATAACAACATTAGTTTTGTAACACCTCGAAAATGTCTAAGCTAAGACCCAAATAATTCTATAACACCTCGCAACTCTATTCTTAAAATTTGAATAGTTCGTGTAACACGTCGAACTTTAAGAAGGCTAAAGAGGGCTAACAGGCAAGTCCACGAGCCCAAAATGGACCATGGACCCTTAACGGAATCCTAAATGGTTCATTTAGGGGTCCACTACCCGTTTAGGGCAAGGTGCCCAACCGTCCAGGGCTGCCAAGTGGTGAGTCACCTGGACAGGACCCTAGACGGTTCGTGGTGACTTGTACGGTCTTCATACAACCATATTTCTCAGCACATAATGAATTAGGTGGCCCATGACCTATCAAATTGAAGGTCTTTGAGTCTTCTTTCCAACATGTAATGATCTGAACCGTCGTTATTTAGGAAATGAAAAACGTCAAGAAAATTGGACCATCCAGCCTGTCAAAGCGGGACATACGCTGCTAGGGCGGCAGCGCTCTAGCAGGATAAGTTGGCGCCAGAGCGGGATGGGCGAGACAGAATGTAAATAATGCGTAGTTTGATTTTCTCCTCTTTTCCTAAAACACCAAAAAGAGGCGAGGATCACCCTAGAAACCCTCAAAAAGCTGCTCTAAGCTTGGGAAGGAAAGAGAAAGAGATTTCTAGCGTAAGGAGGTCGATGCATTGCGGATTTTCGATCAAGATCCACAGTTCTGGATTGGAACTATAATCCCCTGCAAATGCTTGGCGCCCAGGTAGGCTAGGTTTATTTAATTGAGTAGTTGTAAACATGTAATTCAATGCGTAGTATAGAGGAATTGATGGTAGAATTCATGTGTAGACTTTCTTGCACCAAAGAAGAGACAATTGTACATGTATTTCTAAGTATTACGTCAGACGTTTACCGTAGGGGAAAACCCTAGCTCATGAAATAGGGTTTAGGGATGGCTTGATTCCAAATAGCATGATGTATGTCGATTGTTTGCTTATTAGTATGTAAGTGCAAATGCGAAGCATGAAAAGTGGGAATGAACCTAATGAATTGAATATGAACAATGCATGCCATGAACTTGAGTACTTGACTATATGATGTGAGTATTGTACGTTATGAATGTGATTGTGCTTGTGTTTTGTGCTAATTGGATCGGGTGTCACGTACCGACACACTAACATTGCATTGGATTGGATGTCACGTACCGAAATACATATTGGATCGGGTGTCACGTACCGACACATTAGCATTGTATTGGATCGGATGTCACGTACCGACATATATATTAGAATGGATGTCACGATCCGACACACTAACAGTTTGGGTATGGGTTCCATGAGAGGACCATTGACTTGTCCTATATGCATATTATTGAGAATGTGAAATTGTACATTGCTCCTGAAATGATAACTGGATTTTGCATTACATATAGATATATGTGTGGGTTGCGGTGTTGTAAGTTAATTGGGTATATCTGTTTGTGTAATGAATGGTGAATGGTTAGGTCCAGATTGTAATGTGGTGTGGTAACTGGGAACCAAAGGTCCGATGTTATCATTGTTATTTAGAAGGTGGTGACAAATGTGTGTACTATTGTTAAGGATTGGGGTGATGCTATGTCGTCTTCATTAATAGTTAAGTATTACCCGGATAAGGGATTAGCATTAAAACGGTTAACAGACTTGATAAAACGTACTAAGGAGTCAAGGATTGAGTGGTGATGTAAAAGAGTAAGGGGTTAGAGTCAAGTATACTAGTATGATTTTAGTACCCCAGGTATGGTAAGGATAGGAAAATATAAAGGTGGAGGAATGAATAGTCTTATTGCATGTTTTCACTGGTCGATTTCTTATATTATACGGTGGGTATCGGGTTGACTGATGATGCCTACCAGTACGTGTGTTTGTATTGATACTACTCTTGCTATGTCTTTTTGGACATAGTCTGGATGCAGGATCGGTGATGTCAAGTGTTAATTATGTTATGCCTTGAAATCTTAGTAGCTCTTGTATCTGTTTAGACTAGATCCCTGGGGTGTTAGTTACTTTACAAGTCTTAACTCGAAATAGTTTTAAACTCTTATTTTATGAAATCTCCATGAACTTGTTTTTTTTCTTAGTTTTCTTAATCTTCCGCATGATTTTCACATTTTGGGAATTGAGGGTTCTCTTACTTAGGTGTTAGAGTAGGTGCTCGCACAGTCCGGTGGATTGGGTCGTGACACAATACAACTAAATTTGCCTCATTTAGATTTAGGAGTAAAATGTTATGTCCATTTTAGTAAGGCCTTGTCAGACACTCGAACATTAGAGCAAGGTTCCAAGAGGAGAAAAGCTAGGGTTTCGTGCGTTCTTTGAGTTTCGCTGATTTCACCAAGAACTTCATTCTTCTAGGTATGTAAGGCTATATATATATAGTGTTGGACTAGTTCGTCCTCACGCCCTACATCTACTTTCAAATATGTAAAAGAGTAATCTAGGGTTCTATCCTTAGATTTGAGTATTCTTGAGATGAGTTCATGTTGAGTTATGAGTTCTTGAGTGACTGATTATTGAATTCTATTTCCTGATTATTGAGTTACTATATCTTTCATTGAGATTCTTGAGTTGATTGTTCATGTCTATTTTTCAACATGAACCCTATTTTCTGAGTATTCATTGAGTTCTTATTGGGAATCTTTTAAACAAAACATAACTGTTTAAACTGATTTATGAGTGTTCATGTTTCATTTTTACATGAAGAAAGAGTATTTTTTTAGCAAAAGTTAAAAGAGCTTTCAGAAAAATTGAGTACAGAGCAGTTACCTCTTAAAGAGTCCCCTTTCAGAGTAATTATCTTAACCTATAATATATTTTTACATTGAGCAAAGAGAAACCTTATTTTCTAAATGGGCGATGAGTTTCAAAGATACTTCGGAGCAGTTACCTCTTTTAAAAGGGTAGGTTGAGAAATTATCTTAAACCAGAGAAAGAGTATACTTTTGTACATTTGAGCAAGAGTATATATTGTGGGGAGTAATACTGAGCACCGATATGGGGGAGAGTACAGACAACTCACAACTCCCATAAACCATATCTTGCCAACATGGGTATACATGATCATATTATTTTAGATGAATCCTTAGTGCCTTCGGGCAAAGCTTGGTGTATCCACTTAGGTGAGAGGTTCAATATTCCGGCACAATATAGGACAGTTCTAGCAGCATGGACAAGACGATGTATCATCACATACCTCATAGTGATGGTTGCCGGTTAGAAATCTCCCAATAGAGTTAAAGTGTATTTTAATATATCACTTATTATGTTGAATTCAGAGATGAGTGAGTATTTTGTAAAGCTTTAAATGATTTAACTCATTTATTTCTTTAAATTCAGCTTGATTATACTTATTATCTATTGCAGTTCTTTCATTTAGTTATTTCGCTTTGGCTATATTACATACTCGTACATTCAAATAATCAAATGTACAGATGTCATTCGACCTGCATCTTTTTATAATGCAGATATAGGTGTTCATGATTATCAACAGGCGCTTCGTTGAGATCACTCTACACTCCAGCTAGCTTTTGGTGAGCCTCCTTGTATTCCGGAGGACTTCGCATTTACTTTCTAGATAGTAGTTTTGAGATGTAGTGGGTCTTGTCCCAACATCCTTCCTTAATGATAAAGGCTTCATAGATAGACAGAGTCGAGCTGTCTCTCAGTATTATTTTCTTTTGATTTGTTTTACAAAGTATAAGTATTTCTATTTTGTATTTTTCAGACTATGAGTTGAGTATTTGAGTTTAACGGATTTAATTCTTTTTTAAGCCTAATATTGCTTGAGTTAGTTTTCCGCTTGTTATCAGTCAGGATGAGGGTTTGTTGGGGACTAGCAATGATATTTCCATCAAGTACTTGAAGTTAATGAAATATATTCTCCCAGGATAGAGCGATCTTACTCACCGGTGTGTTGATACCGAAAACCAGTGAATCACTCAAAGGCAGTCTAGTACACTAGAATTTGTTTCCGCAGAATAAGAAGAATTTTAGAAAATTCATTGTTGAAAAATAAGAAGAAAAAAACCTCTATCCATAGGCATCAAAGGGTAGTGTGACATGTGTTTATTTTGCCTTATTGAAAAAGTCACAATGTTTTTGAAAAGTCACAACCCTTCGAGAAAGTAACAATCTTTCTGAAAAGTTACAACCCTTTTGAAAAGTCACACACACCAAAATTGTTATGTCTAGTGTCTACTATAATTAAACTAGATCGGTGATGGCCCGTGCTAAGCATGGACCCAACATTCTTGAATTTTCATGTAATCTTTCTAAGGTTATAAACTATAATACAACATCAACAATTAACTCATTATTGATTTTCTCGTATCATAAGATTAGTTTACAGAGTTATCAATGTTTACAAGTCTACTTTTGGAAAATATGATTAATCAAGTCGACTCTTTTCCCATACATATAGAAAGAGATGAATCCGGTCTTTCAAATTACCTCTCTCTCTCTCTGGTAAAAATTAACACATATAAAACAAATAAATTAAAGCTAATCTTTATTACCAATAATTAAAAGGTAATAACTTGGCAAAAGAAAAGGCTTACATTTAGCGGACTATTTGACCGAACACCTTCATGAAATTCATGGCTGGATCTGCCCAATAAAAAAAATTCAAATGTGAACTTCAAAAAAGATTATTACCTGCTTTTTTATATTTGTTCCTTTTTAGTATAATCTTCCGAGCAGGTTTATCAATTACCCGTTAGTAAAGAGGCAGAATATAAAAACACCTACGAAAAATTCATTGACGTAGCACAGCCAATGCACACTTAAACTTGTATAAAATTGAACAAACAGACACAATCGTCCTATATGACACCCTAATGACAATTTTGTATTCTACCTAACATGCACACTCAAAGTTGGAGGGCATAGTTGTCCGCTGAAGCTAAGTTTATGTATTACGCAAACATATTATCATAGATGTAAATTCATAATTATAGTAAGATTTCTCTACGACAATCATCGTCCATAACAACGTTTATTTTATTGTAATAGTCGTGTCTTCTGTAAAACCAATCTGTCATGTTATGCTATATTTTATGTTCTCTATAATATTATTTTGTTCCAATAATTAAAAAAGCATATACATAAATATGTCTTTTTAATTTGACTTAAACTAATATTATACTCTTTAACTTTGAACGTGCACAAATAGACGCAATCTCAATTGCTCACACATGGAAATAAAATAGCCTTTAGGTGTTAATACTCACACATGGAAATAAAATTGCGTTTAGGTGTTAATACCCAATCAAATTGGGCCACAAAGGGTCAAAAACTATAAGGCCTCATAGTACAACTTGAAATGCTTTTGGTACCACTTTTTAAACCTGTGTTAGTCCAACACAAGTCCCACTTCTATATAAGGGTAATGCAATAATTTGTAAATGGATGAAACAATAAGAAAACAGTCAAAGAGTGTATTACTAATTATGATTTTTTATGTAGATATTATATTTATAATATATATGTATCAAACCAAAGGGTAAACAATAAGAAACCAGTCAAAGAGTGTATTACTAATTATGATTTATTATGTAGGTATTATAATTATAGTATTATATGTATCAAACCAAAGGTCCTTGAGGGTTATGATATGGGATGGCCCAAAGTTAGGTTGGCATATAAAAATGAGTTGGGGATATCTATATGTGAAACCTAGAAATTGAGTTGCCAAAATGGATGTGTTGTTCCCTTTCATTGTTGGCATTTACTTAGAGGGATTCATTGAGGTGTAGGGACATCAATAACATACTATCTAGCGCCCAACGCCGTGTCTTAGTTGTTAAGATGAAGGGTTGCACTTTCCTACTCGATGATATCGATATGAAACTTGTTTGTATTCTTTCTTTATAATGTCTCTCTCCTCCCCTTTCTCTCCGATCTCTCTTCATTTCTCTTTCCTCTTCTTGCTCCCGGGGCTCTCCCTCTCTCCCCTCTTTCGATTTATGATGTGTATCAGTGCATATTTTGATACCAAAAATATACGTATTTATGTACAGATATATTAAGGGAAAATTATATAACTAAGCTAACATTAAATAAGTAATTATGCTACATGACTATAGTTTTAATTAAGTCTATAAAAGGGTTATTGTTTAAGAAAATTGTTATGATGGGTCCCATATTTTTATATTTGATCATGTATATTCTCATTTCTTCATTTCTACAAATCTTCTCTCTCTCTCTCTCTCTCTCTCTCTCTCTCTCTCTCTATATATATATATATATATATATATATATATAACCCATCACTTAATTGACTCCTTAATTCTCTCATTCTCATGAATCACTTAGCCGGTGCAAATTTCAAAATTTGAAAATTTTGAATCAACTCTCATGATCTTGCAAAATCATGTAATCTTAATTTAGTTTTTTAAAAAAAAAAAAATCAATCAGATTTTTATTTTTGTTTGTACTTATATAATTTTCTCGATTTTCCTAAAAGAAATTTAATAGTTCCACAATCAAATCTGGACTCCTTGGGTACAATCATTCTAATCATGGAGGAACAATCTCCATCAAAGAGAATCACTAGAGGTATACATTTGCATGCAACAAATTTGGTTGGAAATTCATCTTTTTCGTTGGGTTTAACTCAACATTTTGAAGCAATTGCAGGCTCTATTGTGAAATCTGAAGATATTGATTCTTCAAACATTGCAAAGAAGGAGATTAATTATTAGATCTATGTTTCTCAATGACACCATTAATACTGGTTAAAATCTCCAAAGAAAGAAAGAGAAGAGAAAAAAAAGAGTTAATTATTCCGATTTGACGATTCCAGTAAAAAAAAAGCTACAAGAATCAACTTCTAGTAAAAAACAAAAACAATTGTGGAAGATGATTATGTTGCAATGGACCAACGGGAAACAGATGATTTTGAGGTATAGTCCTATTTTCGCTTCTTTCTTTTGTATATCGATAATTTAAGTTGTATATGACATAATAAATGAATTGTAATTGGGAGACGCAACATTCGTATATATTACATAAGTATTAATCAGTTTTGTTATTGTTCATTGTTATACAAGTCCAATTGACATTTACAAAACTGATACAAGTAATCAAAAATTATCCAATTATATTCATTTGTTAACTTAAAATATACAATTAATTATATAAAATCTATCTAATAAACAAAACAGACATTAACATATACAAACTTATACAAGTAATCGAAAATTGTTCAATTATATACACTTGTTGACTTAAAATATATAACGACTTGAATAAAATCTATCTAATATACAAATCAAACAACGACATATACAAACTGATAAAAGTAATCGAAAATTACTCAATTATATACATTTGTTGACTTAAAATATATAACTTGTATAAATTCTATCTAATATACAAATCAAACAATAACATATACAAAACTAATAAAAGTAAGGAAAATTTTCATAAATCACAATATATTTAGAAAAAGATCACCCACAACTTGTATAAAATCTATCTAATATACAAATCAAATCTGTAGCAATACAAACTGATACAAGTAATTGAAAATTACTCAATTATATACAATATGTTTAGACAAATTAAACAAGAATTCACCGAGAAATATATGAAATACATATACATAGAAGAATATACAACTCGTAATGGATAGATTGTTGTGTTTATCTTTTCGTTGTTTGAGTCACAAAAAAATTAATTATTTTCGTTCTAATACTGAAGAAGCTTTGATTGAATGAAAACAATGAATACTCTACGTTTCCTCAAGATGAAGAAGACTTATTTTGGTAAAGTATTCTAATTAAACTAAATGACCTTTATTTAAGGAAATATTTTCCTTAATTACCGCATAATCAGTTAAATATAATTAAATAAGATTTTTGTATAATTGCTTATAAAAAGGACAAATTATACAAATCAAAATCATAATAGCTATTTAAACTATAGTTATGATGTGCAAATAGACAAACTATAATTAAGGAGACCTATTATGTTTCCCATTGTAGCTATTTATGAAGATTTTCCATATATTAATGGATGTATTTGTGCATATTTTGATACTACATAAGGAAAAAATATAAATATACCCCATAACTATCATAAATAATATGTCAATATCTTTTGTTATACTTTAAAGTTATATATACTCTTACCATCAATTATTTGGGTTGTGTATACCGTTAAGGCTAATAAATTGACACATAACATCATCTAAATAGTTTTACCCAAAATTATTTTAATTTTTTACCCATAAAATAAAAATTCATCCATCTACCACAATCTAACTCACCCATGACCCATATATCTTATACAGCTTGACAGAGAGAGGCAGAATGGAACGAAAAGAGGTCCACGGCCAACATGTATGAATGAGAAGTCACAACAAGTACTAGTCACAATAAGATCAAGATTATATATATTTTTTAAATTGAGATGGGAGAAGTCAAAGTTCTTGGCAAAATAGTCAAAGTGCACTTGAATAGTGAACCAAATCAAAAGCAAGAAAGACCAAACCACCCAAATCAAGCAAAATAGACTAAATTGAAAGAGCGAAATTGAACCGAATACAGATCTCACACTTTTGATTATAATAACAAAACAAACCCATGATATTGGAAAAGATTATTCTTATGTTGGATTAGACTCTAAGTATGTTAAATCAGGAATTAAAACAAGGTGGAGGGGGAGAGCGGGACCTCATAAGGCTTGGCAGAGGGTCAAAACCCCTCTTCTTAAGCTTTTGTCTTGGAGAGGACCAAGAGTGTCATGAACAACTGTGATTTTCATTGAAATAATCATAAATGTTGGTCGTGTAGTGTCAAAACAATGCTAACTCTCTTCAAAAGTCGTTGTAATTAGTTGAGTGGATCTAGAACCCCAAAATAACATTGATTAGTTTGAAGTGATAGAGAAGAAGACGATGTAGTGTGTTTTTTAGTTGTTTAAATTTAGGTTCGGTGTTTAAAATCCAGATGGGTTAGATTGTAGTAGATGAGTGAGTTTTAATGTATGGGTAAAAATTAAAATAATTTTGGGTATAACTATTAAGATGATGTCATTTGTCAGTCTATTAGCCTTGAGGATATACACAATCCAAAAAATTGATGGTAAAGGTATATATAATCTTAAAATATAATGGAGGATATTTACATACCATTTATGATAGTTCATGGGTATATTTATATTATTTTGTACTATATATGTATATTTGATATCAAATATATGTATTTATACAGAAATAAACTAAATATTTGATATCAGATACACTGATGAAATTGATATAAAATATACGAGATGCTATTGATATCAAATACATTGGATGAAATTGATTTTGAATACTAATATATGAAATTGATATTGAATATAAAAATGTGTAAAATTCAGATACATTATGATAAATCTCTCTCTCTCTATATATATATATATATATATATATCGGCAAAGGGTCAAATATACCCATGTACTATAGGAAATAGTTTAAATATATCCCTAGTTATACTTTTGGGCTAAATATACCGCTCCCGTTATATTTTCGGGCTAAATATATCCTTATA
Organism: Solanum okadae; assembly: GCA_036553675.1. Taxonomy (NCBI): domain Eukaryota; kingdom Viridiplantae; phylum Streptophyta; class Magnoliopsida; order Solanales; family Solanaceae; genus Solanum; species Solanum okadae. Next base: position 22,117,708 of record CM071687.1, read on the forward strand.
ACTAACAGAGGACGCATGAACAACTAAGATTAAATGAAATGTTCAATTTAAAACAATCAAATTCGGATATAACCCGCCCGACCCCAATAATTTAACCCGGCCTAAATTGATGATAACAACATGATGAGCCAGACCAACAATTGTAGAGATGCTCAGTTTGCTTGCAAGTTGTAAAACTTCATCCTGAGTGCCAAATGCATCATCTATTTTCCGAAGATTTTTTTTTTTAATTAACATGTTGGATGCCATTTAACTCAAACCAATATCCCCCTAAGAAGGCAACAACAGTGATCATCTCTTCCCCAAAGTTTTTTTTTTATTGACATAGTGAATGCCATGTAACTCGAACCACTAGCTTCCTAAACAGTGGCGGATCTAGGATTTTAAAGTTGTGGGTGGTCTCTTAGCTTAATAGTGGCGGAGAAAATTTTCACTAAAGGAGTTCAAAATATATATATATATATATAAAATAACATGTTGAGAGAGTGAGATTCGAACTCGAACTCAGCAACACTAAAACTACCTTAAGCACCCACCATGAGCCATTGGGCCAATCAATACAGTTGTTTACTGGGTGCTCAATGTTAATTTTATATCAATACTTCTTAATTTCTATATATATATATATAGTCCGATACAAGATTAATGGGTGCTCGAGCACCCAATGGACTCTATGTGGTCCGGCCCTGTCCCTAAGAAGGCAACAAAAGTGAAAAAAGCACATACCTGATAAAGATGTACATCTCTGTTGGTAAAAGTAAGTTACCTGCAATAGAAGTGCAAAAAGTACATAAATAAAAATAGAAAGAGACATATATGGAAAACTTATGAATAAAGAGAATAAAACTGCTTGAATGAATATCCCAAACTAAATGTTGGAAAAAGTTAATCCTTCCTACAATTTCATTTTATCATCATCAGATTTCTTGATATAACTGGTACTAAGATAAGATGACAATACGCAAAGGACCAACATATGTTCAATCACACATTTCAAATAGTAATTATGTCACTTAGGTTACCATGAATACAAGATCAAATGGCTTATTATGCCACTTCTAGGCACTGCCGAGCAAACAAAGATACATCATATACGACATATCAGACTGATTTATCACTATGGACAGAAAAGAAACATTTTTTATACATACTACTTGCCTTTTATGTCAGAGGAGACTAAAAGCAATAAGTATTTTTCTAATTTGAATTTTACACATCATAGATAAAAAGATTTAAGTAATTCCACACAACAAGTATTATAAGTGTATATTATGTAGTATTAAATAAGTTGCTTGTAAAATATTAAAATACTATAAGGTCAAGACTCAACATTAAGTATTTAGAGTTCTTTACACACCCATGGATATAAAAATTATGTATCACCTCTATGCAAGATAAGAAAAGTAAGAGAGAGGAGGAGCTAGGATAAGAAATTGTACCAATATCATATTAAATGAATTATGGATGCTCAATTTAGGAAAACTAATCACCTTTGTGTTGGAAAAATCTTATACTTATGAAAGAAAATATAAACACCCTCAAATGTTGAAATGTATGCATAGCTAAATAAGTTTACCTTAAAAAGAAAACAAGTAGAAACTTGAGAAGCTTTGTGTCGGTAGGCATTTCGAGAGTCGAGATTCTAATGTGGAACATGTGAAAATGAATTTGAAAGTTGATTTGGTGTGGTCTTTTGAATTCAGAATTTGAAATATACATACAGAGTTGAAAAACTTTTGGTGGAAAGCTTTGAATACCATTGTTGAAGCTTGGGTCTGATTTGGTGATAATAATTTAGGCTGGTAATAACCGTTCGAGCCTCCATTAATGTGATTCAGCTGAGTTTAATTATATTCCACTACATCATTAGTGGTCCGTATTATTGAGAATATAGTTCTTTAGACTTGTAAATAATGAAAACCTAAAGGAAGAAAATGAATGTCGAAGATTTAGCACAGGATTTGGCCAAGTAGACGGACTCATAGTTCATAAAATCATGATTTCTCTGATAGTTATTCTGACACTTGATTGAACACAAGATCTTTACCACTGGATGGTATAATTAATCTTTTTCAACATAGTTGACTCAAAAACAATAGTCCTTTTTCCTCCCACTGTCCCATATTAACAACATATAGCACAGAGAACAAGCAATAATGAAAAAACTAAGGAAGTAAATAAATATCGAAGATTTAACAGATGGACTCACAATTGATAATTTGATTTCACTGAGAGTAACCACGAGAGATATTCGGGCGCCTGATTGAGCACGAGATCTGCACTAATAAGTGGTATAATCCTTTTCCGCATAATTGACTGGAAAAGAGCAGACTCATCCCTCTTTCCACCTCTTGATCTAGATAGGAATATCTCATCAGCCTCTTTAAGATCTCCCTATAGAAGACAATGAAAATGCCTTAAAGTCATACTCATTAATATTATAAGAAAAACTTACACAAGTGATATATTGAGCTTTCAATCAATAAATACATTCTACTTATGGGTAGAAACATTGCTAAATGATTTTTTCAGGTTTACTTTTTATATGCTTGAACGATAATTTCACATTAGAATCAGAAATAACATGGGAATGGTTTTAGCCCCCATATGCATGGTTTTGATGTGCAAGTAAGATTTGACGTACGTGTTTTCAAGTAACAAATAAAGGTTAAAAACTATTTTTTCACATAAATTAGATTAGTCTATAAAGTTCCATTTATTTAAACTTATGTATGTAGCGTTGAATGCACAACTGTTAGTGCTACTAATAATGAAAAGAAACAATTAATATTGTAAGAAGGAGATGGGACATAGTCAAATGAAAGGCCTGATATAACAGTAATATTGTCATACTTCTCACCAGAAACATCAACATTCAAGATAACATTAACCTAATCTTCAGTACAAAGTATAATGTGTCAGAACCAACCTTGGAACTTGTGTTATCGTAGTAGAGTAACATGTAAGCGAAGTAACTAAAGATATATTACCTCAAGATGACTAATATGCAACCCGGAATAGGTCTCAATGGACTTTGTCACAACATCCGCAAATCATTGTAATACAGTATGTTCAGAGGAAAAATATTTAGCTTTTCAGTTAGATAACATAAGAGCTACAATAACTGTTAAACTTGCCAGAACCATATAGCATTCAATAATGACAATAAAGATAATTTCCAATAAAGATCATTTGTACATACATAGATTGAACCAAAATTTTTATTCCTTCTTTTGAGCTTCCTCATCTTCTTGAGTTTCTCATGAGTGACCACCTCTTACACTTGAGTTCATATTTCATTTGCACTTTTTTGGCTTCTCATTAATCATCACCTTTGCAGATCTATTTCAAATTACAGCCAAGAAACAATTCATTAGTGAGTTATAATTTACTTGTGTTAGCTTTGAACCATTTGTGCAGTAAAACAATCAGTAAGAAACTACAAACAATGAGCACTATACATGAATAGGTTGACGTGATAACTTAACAATCTCTTCGATAATAGGGTAAGTATCAGAGTAGGTTGAAGAAACTTGTCTAACCGAGAACATCATAAGATCAAGATAACTTGATAAATATCATGAGACGTCTCTGCTGGAATGTAAATTGATGGACATGCACCTTATTCATCTTACGTAGAGCTCATGAACTAAATAGTGTAATTCTTTTTTTTGTCAAATAGTGCAATTTAGGTTTGAGAAATAGCAGGTTTATGTAAATAGTTGGAATTCATGAATTAATTGAAGTGTGTGTAAATGAACAATAATGTAACTTGCGAAGCCTATTTATAATGATGTGAAAAGCTGCAATTGAACCACGAAATATCAAGTTAAGGACCATAAGATAGGCAATTACTTACGCCACTTAGTTAATTCCTATGTCCATGTATCACAGTTACCACAATCAGCTATCAGTAGGGAAGAATATAAACCTTCTCAGCCTAATATCAAGATTCATTAAGTTGATTGGTGAAATATAGAACAACACAGTTTAACATAATGTATTGTATATTTAATAGTTTAGTAAAGGCATAGGCTACACTATCAAAACAGATGCAAGTTGTGGTTACTTGGTCTGAAAAGTTCTTAATTTATCTAGGAGTACATTTTCCTTTCCTCCTCGGGAATGAAGGCTTGATGTGGAATATGTTATATAAGTGAAAGTGAAAACTGAAAACTCACATTATTTTAGCATAGTGCCATTAATATAAGTTGATGGTTATAGAGCTATTAGTGCTGAAATTACCTTTTTTTTTTAGCCTTGATCATCCTTTGCTTGGCTTTTCTATATAGTAGAAATATATATGTATACACAACAAAACAGAAGAACAGACAACGAATAGAAAGGTGTACTTGACATCAATTCATAAGTAATTGAGAGTTGGGGAGGGGTAGTTTGAAAAATACAGCAGTCTGAAGTTTTTGAGTTCAAATAACTCATTCAAGTCCTAAGGCTATATACAATCACACATCTTTTGATATTTCACTCTTTTAGCTAGAAAACAAGAATAGAGAATGGGGATAAAGATGATATTTTCAATATGTACATGGGATGTTTGGAGGATATTTGAGCCAAATTTGGCACTTAGGCCACTTGGCCAATCCGTCAAATTTTATAGAAGACTATCTTGTATCCATTTGTTTTTTCTTTGGTAAAAGAAACTTACATATGTTTACACTGGCAGAATTTTGATTTGTCATGGGTGAATTGGCATGCCTAATGCACATCTTCAGATTCAAGCTGTGAGAGAACTGGTACATGCCATTATCCTTTTTCCGACTCCTGGAGACATAAGGAACAAAATTACATTTAAAGGTTTTGTTAAATGATAACATGCACCACACTGTTTTTATATGTGCTCAATCTCGAGTACACGTTATGTATCTGAAGATAGATAAGAAGGGCTCATCTATATTTGTATTTTGGTTTCATGATCATATATTATTTATTATATAGCATAGCATATCAATTAGAAGATACTACTGACCCGAATTATAATAAAACACGGAGGCGGCATGGAAAACACTGGACTTGTTCCAGAGAAATTGAAATGCACCTTTCGTCAAGAACAGGCAACATGTGAAACAGTGATCCTGATATTTGTATTTTGATTTATATGTCGTAATATACATTTATTTGTCCTATCACAGCACTCATACCCGCACTCGAATCCTTTCTTTTCAATCCTAAATTTATGTGATGAACAATTCAACCACTAAATGTGCACCCGAATCAAATACCAACATGAATGGTGATGTGAAATCCGAACAACGTAAGTGTCTAGTCAGGTTTACCTTCCCTTCCCCAACTTTGAAGTTACTCTTGGAGTTGTAGGTGACATCTTGATCAATTGAATCTTTGTTCCAGTGCAATTCCTGTTAATTATACCTGAAAAGAATATAAAAATCAACTAATAAAAGGTTTCCAAATCAATAAATTGAATCTTTAAAACCAAATAGGTTTACATTTTACACAGGTTGCAGACCCACAAACAAAAATGGAATAAGAAACCTAGGCATATGCATCAAGTGTGTATATATATATGCACACACATATGTAAAAAGAGTTGTAGGGTATTATCATCAATAGTTAAGCAACCCACTTTAGCATACATATTAATTGATAGTAAAAACGGATACCCAATTTGAGCACAAAAGAGACGAAGAGGTATAAGGAAGATGGATACCCAAGTTGAGCTTGAGGAAGATTTGGGTAACAAGTGTAAGAAGAACAAGAGAATTGAAACAATGGTATGAAATTGAGGAGATGTTGCGTTTATTTTTTATTTTTTGTTCCTGCTTGGAATGGTGGAGAAGAATACAGACGATTCTAGAAATTGGATGTCAACATAAAATTACCAAACTACCCTTGGTCGTTCTGGTCGTCTTCACCTTTCTATATAAAAAAATAATATAGTCATTAGTCAGTGTCAAAACTTGAAAATATAAAATAATATTCCCAAATTTCTTAATCAAATTAGCCAATTAGGCAAGTAAATTATGAGGAGTAAAGGACCCACTTTTGAACTCGTTTAATTTGGACCCACTACATGTGATTTGTGAGTCATGTGTATCAAAGTGAATTTAATTTCTTTTTATTTCTAAAATTTTATAATTTAGTTTTTTTATATCTTTTCCAGAACCACATGTCATTGAAAATTCGAGATATTCTGATTAATTGATTTCATTTTGTTAGAAACCACAAGATTTTCTCATAAAGGTCATAATGTGTTGGCTTTCAATTTTTTTGTCTCCTTCCCTAGTAACAAAATTCCAAATTAGTGGAAAATAGATCTGAACTCCAGTTTGAATTTATTAACCAAAAAAGTAGATTTGCCTTCTTCCATTAATTATAAAAAAATAATCAAATCAATAACTTTTTTTTTCTTTCATAAAATGGCAAGATTTTGTTTTCCAACTATACAAGACAAAGTTAACATTTCAATTTTATGGGTTCTGAAATTTATGATAACGGTTTTAAGTGATAATAATTAAGTTTTAAATTTAATATTAATATATTTATAATGAATTTAGTAATATAAATATACGGCTCAACAACAATCATTAACTCATTAAGTGAAGTTAAAAAGAAGCTGAAGTAAGACTCGATTCACCTATCGGCTAATAAATTTGAAATGACACGAATTACCCGTAGATGAAACTCAACACTTTTCTTCTGTACTATCTCAGATCTAGGGGTGTCAAATGGGCGGGTTGGGTTGAAATTGAAGATATTAAAATGGATTGAAATAGAAATCGGGTTGGGTCTTGATCCACCGAAGTTTACTTTGGGCTCAAATGAGTTGGGTTCAAATGGGCTAAAAAACGGGTTGGATCTTGACCCGCCCAATTCGACCCAAGTAATCTCAATAATTTTAACATAGTGATTTTTAACTTTTATGATCACAATTCGAATTTCAGCTCAATTTTTTTTTAAAAAAAAGTAACAAATGGATAGATAAATCCTAAAAAATGTTAAATAGATAATAATTCATATCTTTAATATAGGAACATATCTTAGTAAAGAGTTTTAAAACGGGTTGAAATTGGAGATTGAATTGGGTTCAATTGAGGATTCTCTTAAAATGGGTTAGGCTTGAATGAGTTAAGATTGAACCCAATTCAAATTATCTTGAGCCCAACCCATAAAATTCTAGGCAGATTGGACGGGTTACCTATGTTTGGATTCAGTTTTGACACCCCTACTCAGATCTATTGAATTCTGGCGAATATGTATATAGGCTACTAGCTCCGCCTCCGCAATTTTCGATGTTTCCTTGTCAAGACTTTTATTGGTCAACCAACTATAACTCCAGCGCCGGTCTCCAAGTTTAGTATGCAACTAAATTGTGCAATATAGACCTAACTACAATTGTATAAAAAAAAACAAAAACAAATTAATGATAGAGATTAGGTACGTAAATCCTACATTGACTGACTGGTATAGTTTAGAGTTTGTTGAAACTTGTAGTATAAGAATGAAAGCAGCCATAACAAAGTCATTATATATATTTTAATTTTTTTATTTATTACCATGTGGAATATATACACCCAAAATGAAAATTATAATAATTAAAATTCAGTAAACTGTAGCAATCAATGAAGACCGAACTATTAAGTCAGAGTATTTGTAACATATTAAATAATAATAGGGATATTTTTAGACCAAATTATTAACTAGGCATAATATATAAACATTATCCTTAACTTGATTTCAACAGACAACTATGCCCTTTAACTTTGAGTGTACACAAGTAGACACTTAAACTTTTATAAAATTGAACAAGTAGACACATGTACCCTACATGACATAATACATGTAGGATGCCACGTATGACACAAAATACTATGTAGGGTGTTATGTAGGACAAATGTGTCTATTTGTTCAGTTTTATACAAGTTTAACTGTTTACTTGTGCACACCTAAAGTTAAAGGTCATTGTTGCCAGTTGATGTAAAGTTAAAGGTCATGTATAGTGCATTTTTATTTAATTTAGCATAGTTTAAAGACATTTTTGACAATTTTCTCTATATTACCCTTTCTATCAATAGATCATGTATTGGTACAAAGATCCAATGTGAATTACATGGTTCTTTTGTAATGAGAATTTTCTCTTCCCTGTGATTAGGGGTGTTCACGGTTTGGTTTGGGTCGGTTATTGGTCAAAACCAAAATCAAACCAACTTAATCGGTTTTAAAATTATCAAAACCAAACCAAACCAAATATAATATATATTTATCGGTTTGGTTATTTTAGGTTTTGGTTTGGTTTGGTTCGGTTATTCGGTTATTAACCATACATAAAAATAAAAGAAACAATTCATTCAAAACGTGAAAAAAGTGACAACAATCCATTCAAACAAAAAAATAGTTAGAATGACTGGCATTATAGAACTTTCGATCATTGAATTTACTGAATAAAACTTCAAAATTCACTATTTTGGCATAGAAGGAAGAGGCAATGACATTTTCAGTCCCACAAAGAATTTCCATAGACACTCATATACATGAAACTAATAAGAAAAATGTTCTCACCTTGGACATTTTTTCTTTCATAAGTAAATTATAAATAATTTTTGATGAAACATATATAAAATCTTTAAAATTGTTTATGAATATAATATATTATGTATGTATAATAATAAAATTTATGTATATAACTTGTTGGTTCGGTTCGGTTATTTCTTCGATTTTTTTCGAACAAAACCATAACCAAACCAAATACTATTGGTTCTTAACAATCTAAAACCAAACCAAACCAAAACCCAAATTAAATCGGTTCATTTAATCGGTTTGGTTTGGTTTTTCGGTTTGGATCGGTTTTTATCCAAACCATGAACACCCCTACCTGTGATGATGCCGAAAAATACGTACTACACTTTAAAAGTTTATTCTCCCTTTCTTTTTCTTCCTTTTGAAAAAACAAAAAAAAAAAAAAAAAAAAAGTCATTTTGCCACATGGGTCACAAAATAGCTCATCTGTACACACCCTCGTGGCCAACGGTCCATTCTTCTTTATTTCCTTTATACTTACTTTATATAAATGAATCTTACCAATTTATACAACAAGAACCATTGTATTTTGTATACAAGCTACCATTTTTCTATTTCATTAATTAATGTACTACTTACTATATACTATCCTTCTTATACATTCTTTACCTTACCACTCTAATGATCACAATAATGAAAGTTCAACTTGAAAAATCAAATAGCTTAGATTCTTCTTCTTCATCCTCGTCCTCGTCCTCCTTTAACGAGGGCAACGTTAACACAAAGATCCTAAAAGAGTACGAATCGAATAAAGTTGAAGAATTCAATAGGGACGACAATGAGAACAAGACGAGGAAAAAAGTTATTCAGGACGATCATGATGACAAGCATCCGACCTATAGAGGAGTTCGTAAGAGGAATTGGGGAAAATGGGTGTCAGAAATCCGAGAGCCAAGGAAGAAATCAAGAATATGGTTAGGAACTTATTTGACAGCTGAAATGGCTGCTCGAGCTCATGATGTTGCGGCTTTAGCCATTAAAGGTCACTCGGCTTACCTTAATTTCCCTTATTTAGCTGATCAACTCCCACGTCCAATTTCTAATTCCCCTAAGGACATTCAAATCGCGGCTGCAAAAGCCGCTGCCACCACATTCAGCGGAAATAAAGCTGAGTCGAGCCACATCAAGCTGCATAGTTCATCTTCGTCCACAGAGACATTCATAACTTCTCCATTGACTGATAAAGACGATACTTTTTTCAATTTACCAGATCTTTCCATCAATAAAGTGGATCAAATTGACAGTTATTGTTATCCGATTTCGACTTGGCACTTTGCTGGAGCCGATGTTGGATTCTGGCCCGAGGAGCCATTTTTATGGCAAAGCTAAAAAGGTACAAGTCAATCAGGTGCACTAAGCTTCCGCTAAAATCAAGGGTCTTGAAGAGAAACCAAGCTTCATGCAAGTCTCATAATAGGAAAATCAAGAAATTTTTTGTACACACAGGTTCATATTACCGTTAATTTGAGTTTGTTTTAATTTTACTTTTATTCATTTCTTGCTCTCAATTCATTTTTTTTTGTTTGTTGTGGGTAAGAAACACGATATAATATATTAATAGGAAAAAAACTTGCTATATTCCTCAATTTTGCCATTTAGAGCTATATACCCCTCATTATGAAAGTGGTTTATATATACCTTTAGTGTTATACACTCACATATATCCCTACCGTTACAAAATGAGTTCACATATATAGATATACCCTTCATTCAACGAAAGTGAAAAAATAGTTTAAAACAAATTTGATCATCAAAATAATAAATTTAATTTAGTCGTTAAACCAAAAAAAATGTGTGAGGAGGATTAAATCTATCCATATGGGATTATATATATATTTTAAAATAATTAAAAATAAATTTTAATTAATTTTTTCACTTTCGTTAAAAGAAAAGGGTATATGTGAGCCGTTTATATAACGGTAAGGACATATACGCGCCACTTTTATAACAAGAGACATATCAACTCCAAATGACAAAATTGAGAGGTATATCACACCTTTTCTCTATATTAATTACCTCATTAAAAAGAAAAAAAATACTCTATAGGTAGTTTGGTATAAACCAAACCAAAAGAGAAGAACTTCATAGTTTGTCCGTAAATTTTTATGTGCTTAAGATAAATTGACCGAATGCAGATTTTTTTTTCTTTTCTTTTGGGAAGATTTGAGGGTATTTTTATGGAAAAATTAGCTGATTAGTCAAGATTCCTAACTTATTTATTGAAAATAATTATATATTAAAAATATTATTAAAAGAAGACAATATTTTAATCGTATGAAAATTAAGTGTATTTTAATCTAATTTTAAAATTATATCAATTGAATCCCACGTTTTCGGAACAAATTAACTATCCATTCTCTCTCTCATCTAATTCCATCATTCCATTCCCTCCATGATTCTTCCAAACCTTCTTTCTCCAGCTTCTCTCTCTAAAATATTGCACGATTTTTTTTCTCAAAAATTAGCAAAATCCCATCACTCCTTTCCCTCCATTCTTCTTCTGAAACTTCTTTTTCCCTCTTCTCTCTCTAAAATATTGCACGATATTTTCTTCAAAAATTGACAAAATCTTCATAGAGATATACATCACAATTCCACAATCATAGTAGTCATTTAAAATTTATTAAATCTAATTTATAAAATGATTCGAATTATATTAAATTTATGAATATATTAGTCCAAATAAATATTATGGATTAATATAATTGAGTTAATTATTTAAATCTAACCATAAAGCCTATATGCCATGCCACTTAAATCTGATTGGTCGAAGAGAATCCTATTCCTATCACAACTCCTCAATTTTAAAACTATAAATAGGGGTCCTCATAATTTAGAATAGAGAACCAAGAATTCGAACAACAAGCTAGAGAAATCTCATGGATCAAAAGCCGCAATTTCTCTACAAGCTACAAGTTCAAGAATTCGACAATTCAAGAATTGAAGAATTCAAGTGTTCAAGTTCAAGATTTGAAGAAGTCAAGATCAAGATAAAGTTCAAGTTCAAGAACGATCAAGATCAAGACCACCGGATTCAAGATCTAGCTCGCAACCCTTGAATTCAACTAGAAGTCAAGATCAAGATAAAGTTCAAGTTCAAGAACGATCAAGATCAAGACCGTCGGATTCAAGATCAAGCTCAATTCAACTAGAAGTCAAGATAAAGATCAAGTTCAAGAACGATCAAGATCAAGACCACCAGATTCAACATCAAGCTCGAAGTCCTTGAATTCAACTAGAAATCAAGATCAAGATCAAGTTCACGAACGATCAAGATCAAGAGCACCGGATTCAAGATCAAGCTCAAAGCTCTTGAATTCAACTAGAAGTCAAGATCAAGATAAAGTTCAAGTCAAGATCAAGATAAAGATCAAGATCAAGTTCAAGAAAGATTAAGTTCAAGATCAAGATAAAGTTAAAGTCGAAGTTCATCAAAGATTCAAGAACAAGCTCCACAGGCCCTTGAATTATATCCGAAAAGGCAAATTCAGAGTAATCATAGAAATTGTAACACTCGCACTATGAAATAATAAATACGATTGTTGCGATATTTTTCCGTTCTTGATTATTGTTTTCTCGACGTGAACTTTATTGTCTACAAATTCTGGTATGCCCAGTGGGACAATCTCTACCTATCAACTCAACTTTTCAAGCATAAAAGAATATCAAAATGACTTGCACTATAGAAGAATGACTAGCAAGCTTGACTAAAGCAATTGAATGCTTGACGAAATGTGCTCACGAACAAGATGCTAAACTTTCCAAGCTAACAAATAAGATGGATAACATGATCGAAAAAAGATCGAGTCAAGCACCTCTGAAGCTTTCTAAAATTCAAGACGAAGGAGAGTCTTGCATAAAGCAAACAAAAGATCAAATATATTCATAGCTCAGCTGAAGGTTTGATTCCAATCGATCAATTGAAGGACTTTATCATAGAGTCTATTGAAGACAAATCTGAGTCTTCATCCAAATTTTCTCCCATATATACAAAGCCATTCACACAAAGGATTGATAATTTGAAAATGTCTGAGGGTTATCAACCTATTAAGCTTCAACAATTTGATGGCAAAGGAAATCCCAAACAACATATAACGCACTTTATCGAGACTTGCAATGATGCTGGGACATATGGTGATTACCTTGTTAAAGAGTTCGTTCGATCTCTTAGAGAAAATGCCTTTGATTGGTACACATATCTCGAGCCTAATTCTATAGATAATTGGGAGCAGTTAGAGCAAGAGTTCCTTAATCGTTTCTATAGCATGAGACGTGTCGTTAGTATGATTGAACTTACAAAGGCTTGTCAAGGTGAAGATGAGCTAGTTGTTGACTTTGTCAATCGTTGGAGAAGTTTGAGCTTCAACTGCAAAGATCGCCTTAGTGAAACTTCTAGCATTGAAATGTGCATCCAAGGCATGAATTAGGGTCTTTGCTACATTTTGCAAAGATTAATGCCCAATACATTTGAAGAGTTGGCAACTCGTGCACATGATATAGAATTAAGCATGACTTTGAGAGAAGATCAACGATCTCCTATCTATGGACCTCATGAAGATGAAGATGAAGATGTAGAAGAACTCAAAAGTGGGGGCAAGTCTGCATCCGAAGATGACTTTGAAGAGTCAATGTATATCTAGACGCTCTTTAACGCATGAGATTATACTGCAAGTTACAACGCTCCTTAACGCATGAGCTTAAACTATAAGTTACAACGCTCTTTATTGCATGGGCCTAAACTGTAAGTTACAATGTTTCTCATCACAGGAGCCTAAACTGCAAACTGAAATGCTCCTAGACGCACGAGCCTAAACTTTATGTCTCAAAGCTCTTCCAATTTGGGCTAAATCTTCAAGTTGAAATGCTCCTCGAAACACGAGCTTAAACTGTATGTCACAAAGCTCTTCAAATTTGAGTTAAATCTTCAAATTGAAATGCTCCTTGGGACACGAGCCTAAACTGTATATCATAGAGTTTTTTTAAATTCGAGCTAAATCTTCAAGTTAAAATGCTCCTTGAAACACGAGCTAAAACTGTATGTCATAAAACTCTTCAAATTTGAGTTAGATCTTCAAGCTGAAATGCTCCAAGAGACACGAGCCTAAACTGTATATCATAAAGCTCTTTAATTTGAGTTAAATCTTCAAGTTAAAACGCTTCTTGAACACGAGCCTAAACTATATATCATAAAACTCTTTAAATTTGAGTTAAATCTTCAAGTCAAAATGCTCCTTAAGGTACGAGTCTAAGCTACATGTCACTCTTGGCCCGTAAGAGTATAAACTGTGTACGACACATAAAAAAACATTCTCCCAGAACTACGTTGTGACCTGATCTTCTTCATTGAGGTACGTAGGCATTTAGAATTATATTCTAAGTTCAGTTGCATGAGTGTCAAAAAATCAAATGTTCCCACTTGATCTGTCATATGAAAGTTAAAGCTATGAGTAATCTTTCATAAAACTTCAGACTTGCACCAAATGATGGTGACTCAATGGGGGGTAAACCCCTATGAATAAAAGTTGTTTCAAGATGAAGTCTTCAAAATCTCAAAGTATGCAAATTGAAGTATTCAAATTCTCCAAGTATACAAGTTGAAGTATTCAAATCTTCTAACTCTGCAAGTTAAAGTCTTTAAATTTGTCAAGTCTGCAGGTTGAAGCCTTCAAATTCTTCAAGTCTGCAAATTGAAGCCTTCAAATTCTTCAAGACTGCAAGTTGAATTCTTCAAATTCTCCAAGTCTGCAGGTTGAAGTTTTCAAATTTTCCAAGTCTACAAGTAGAAGTTTTCAAATCCTTCAAGTTTGCAAGTTGAAGTCTTCAAATTCTTTAAGCCTGCAAGTTAAAGTCTTCAAATCCTTGAAGACCAAGTTCAACTCTTCAAATTCTTCAAGCCTAGTCTTTGAAAGATAAATTATCTTGACAAGAGTTGAAGAAGCGGGCATTTGTAGTTATTTAAAATTTATTAAATATAAATTTATAAAATGATTCGGATTGTATTAAATTTATGAATATATTAGTCCAAATAAATATTATGGATTAATATAATTGAGTTAATTATTTAAATCTAATAAATATAGATTTAATTAATGTCCGCTCCATAAAACCCATATGCCATGCCACTTAAATCATATTGGTCGAAGGGAATCCTATTCCTATCACAACTCCTCTATTCTAAAACTATAAATAGGGGTCCTCATACTTCAGAATAGAGAACCAAGAATTCGAACAACAAGCTAGAGAAAGCTCATGGATCAAAACCCGCAATTTCTCTACAAGCTACAAGTTCAAGAATTCGAGAATTCAAGAATTGAAGAATTCAAGTGTTCAAGTTCAAGATCTGAAGAAGTCAAGATCAAGATAAAGTTCAAGTTCAAGAATCATCAAGATCAAGACCACCAAATTTAAGATCAAGCTCGAAGCCTTTGAATTCAACTAGAAGTTAAGATCAAGATAAAGTTCAAGTTCAAGAGCGATCAAGATCAAGACCGTCGAATTTAAGATCAAGCTCGAAGCCCTTGAATTCAACTAGAAGTCAAGATCAAGATCAAGATCAAGTTCAAGAACGATCAAGATCAAGACCACCGGATTCAACATCAAGCTCGAAGCCTTTGAATTCATCCAGAAGTCAAGATCAAGATAAAGTTCAAGAACAATCAAGATCAAGACCACTGGATTCAAGATCAAGCTCGATGCCCTTGAATTCAACTACAAGTCAAGAGCAAGATAAAGTTCAAGTCAAGATCAAGATCAAGATAAAGTTAAAGTCCAAGTTCATCAAAGATTCAAGAACAAGCTCCAAAGGCCCTTGAATTATACCCGAAAAGGCAAATTCAGAGGAATCATAAAGATTGTAATACTCGCACTTTGAAATAATAAATACTATTGTTGCGATATTTTTCCATATTTGATTATTGTTTTTCGACGCGAATTTTATTGTCTACACATACAATCCCACCGATTAAGGTAAGCATGGGTATGGCATACATCCTTTAGGATTTCTTCAAATTTTTAGGGATTTTATTTTGATATTTTTTGTATTGTATTGTTCTATGTTTTCATTTAAACCTATTTAGATTTTTGTGTGTTCTTGTGTGTTTTCAGTCTCTCCATTTTCAGTTAGGATTTTAGATAAGGGGAAAGCACAAAAATTGCACTCCAATGTCTGATTCAAAGAGGACTACAACATGTATCCCATATAATCATCAAATTTTTGGGGATTTTCCCTCCATGATTCTTCCAAACCTTGTTTTTCTAGCTTCCCTCTCTGAAATATTGCACGATTTATTTTAGTTCAAAAATTGGCAAAATCCCATCACTCCATTCCTTCCATGCCTTTTCTGAAACTTCTTTCTCCTACTTCTCTCTGTAAAATTTCGCACGATTCTTTTCTTCAGAAATTGACAAAATCTTCATAGAGATATCCATCACAATTCCACAATCATACAATCCCACTGATTAATGTAAGCATAGGTTCGGCATACATCCTTTAGGATTTCTTCGAATTTTTAGATATTTGATTTTGATATTTTTGTGTGTTCTTGCATTTTTCAATCTCTCAATTTTCAGTTAGAGTTTTAGCTAAGGGGAAAACACAAAAATTGCACTCCAATGTGTGATTCAAAGAAGATTACAAGAGGTATCCTATATAATCATCAACTCTTTGGGGATTTCGCTCTACGATTCTTCCAAACCTTCTTTCTCCGGCTTCTCTCTCTAAAATATTGCATTTTTTTTTCAAAAATTGGCAAAATCTCATAACTGTATTCCCTCCATGCTTATTTCGAAACTTCTTTCTCCCGCTTCTCTCTCTTATATATTGTACGATTTTTTCTTTAGAAATTGACAAAATCTTCATAGAGATATACATCAAAATTTCACAATCATACAATCCCACTAATTAAGGTAAGCATAGGTTAGGCATACATCTTTTAGAATTTGTTCAAATTTTTACGGATTTGATTTCGATATTGTTTTTGTATTTTATTGTTCTATGTTTTCATTTGAAGCTATTTAGATTTTTGTATGTTCTTGTGTTTTTCAATCTCTCCATTTCTAGTTAGGGTTTTAGATAAGGGAAAGCACAAAAATTGCACTCCAATGTCTGATTCAAAGAGGACTACATGAGGTATCCCATATAATCATCATTTTTTGGGGGATTTTTCCCTCCACTATTCTTCCAAACCTTCTTTCTCTAGCTTCTCTCTCTAAAATATTGCACGATTTGTTTTTTCAAAAATTTGCAAATTCCCATCACTCCATTCCTTCCATACTTTTTCTGAAACTCTTTTCTCCCGCTTCTCTCTCTAAAATATTGCACGATTTTTTTCTTCAGAAATTGACAAAATCTTCATAGAGATATGCATCACATGAATTCCACAATCATACAATCCCACTAATTAAGGTAAAACATATGTTCGGCATACATCCTTTAGGATTTCTTCAAATTTTTAGGGATTTGATTTTGATATTTTTTTGTATTCTATTGTTGTATGTTTTTGTTTGAAGCTATTTAGATTTTTGTGTGTTCTTGTGTTTTTCAATCTCTCCATTTTCAGTTAGGGTTTTAGATAAGGGGAAAACACAAAAATTACACTCCAATGTCTGATTCAAAGAGGACTACAATAGGTATCCCATATAATCAACAAAATTTTGAGGATTTTCCCTCCACGATTCTTTCAAACCTTCTTTCTCCAGCTTCTCTCTCTAGAATATTGCATGTTTTTTTTTTCAAAAATTGGCAAAATCCCATCACTGTATTCCCTCAATTGCTTCTTCCAAAACTTCTTTCTCTCGCTTATCTCTTTAAAATATTGCACATTTTTTTCTTCAGAAATTGACAAAATCTTCATAGAGATACACATCACAATTTCACAATCATACAATCCCACTAATTAAGGTAAGAATATGTTCGGTATACATCCTTTAGGATTTCTTTGAATTTTTAGGAATTTGATTTTGATATTTTTTTTTTGTATTCTATTGTTCTATGTTTCGTTTGAAGCTATTTAGATTTTTGTGTGTTCTTGTGTTTTTCAATCTCTCCATTTTCAGTTAGGGTTTTAGATAAAAGCACAAAAAATGCACTCCAATGTCTAATTCAAAGATAACTACAAGAGGTATACCATATAATCATCAATTTTTTGGGGATTTTTCCCTTTTGATTTATGCATTATTCAAGGATTATTCGAAAATTGTGTAGACTCTACGACTAAATTGGCTCAAGAGAGGGCATCTAAGTTTTTTCACGATTCTACCTGCATTCAAGTTTAAGATAACCATGTCAGTAAGGGTAAAGACACTATTACTAAAAAAGAATTTTTTTGGGTGCTGGAGATTTTGAAAAACTTGTTGAAGACCAAGTTGAGGAAGAACAATTTTCTATTAGTTTGTTTTGGATTTATAATTTATTCAGAATTTTGTATCCTTTCTGAATTTGCATTCAAACGAGTATGTATGCTATTAATATTTGTATTCATCCAGAATGTCATGTTGCATAGTTTAGGAATCTTGTATTTATTCCTAATTTCATAGTCTTTCCAAAGGTTTGCCAACTAGTTATGTATTTTATTTAAGAATGATTGCATTAAGTATTCACTTATTCCTTTTTAGTTTTATATTGCATTCTCACTTTTCCATCATATTGTTTTTGTATTTTATATATCATTATACAAAATATAACATAAAAACTAGAATGATTACAAATACAAATAATATACATATTGGAAGGAATATGACTTAAGAAATGATACAAGATTCTAAAGAAAAATATAAATACACAGTGAAAAAAATACATGAGTATAAATATGCTTCTTAAATAACTACAGATTCATTTTGCACACCTATTGAAATGAATACAAACTGATAAAGAAATACAAGTTTCATTACAAAATACAACTTGAAAACTAGAATGAACACAAATACAAATAGTATACATATTGGAATGAATACAGTTTAAGAAAATATACAATATTTTGGAAAAAAACAAATACAGTGTGAAAAGGGTATGCCAAATAACAGATAAAACTATAAAATTTGTAAATTAAAAAAAATAAATTTTAACAGATAAATCATAAGGTATTATTATAGAGTTTTATAACAATAATTAGTTTTGAAGACAAGGCCAAATAATAACGCACGAGATTCCTACTAAAAATAAAATAATTACAATTTGGACAAAGAAGAGAATTTGAAGTCAAATTTGGAGTTTTAGGAAGAGAATCAACTATTTTGGGTCTCATAAACTTTTGTAACGGAAGTAACGAAGATATTCAACAATTTTACCTAATTTAAAATATTTTCTCCCTTGATTTTTTCTAATTTGTTATTTCTTAGTTAGATTATGTTAAGTTAAATAAAGAAAAAAAAAAACATAAATCATCGCTATAACAAATAAAAATAATGACATTTTAAATAAATATTGAAAATGCGGTTAATGAATCCTAATAAATACTAAAATATTGTTGTTTTGAAAATTTTCCCTATTTTTATCTTTAAGAGTAGGAATTAGGATCCAATGATTGAGTAAAAATTTAAGGTTAAACTTTTTGTGGCATACCACAACATTTACTGGTTAAGATCAAATTCAAGAAAACCGTGCATTATTACCCACACATTATTTGTATTTAGGATTCTAACTTATATATAATAACAATATAATTCATATACTAACTTATATATAATAACAATATAATTCATACTTACTGTATTGGTATATTTTAACTTGATAGAAAAAAAACTTTTTCTTATTTTCTAAAGTTATATATAACATGTTTAGTGGAGAACTTATGTTTATCCTTAATACAATACAATTAAATGTATAGACTTGTCACGTGCCCCAAGTCTATACCCTGAACGTGGTTGACACTCTAGAATGATTACTTGTCCCCAAGCGAACCCTTGTCTTGGCTAACTAATAAAAGGAAGACTAATTCAAGCATAAACAAGCATCAAAACTAAAGAATTGTTTAAAAACAGTTTATTAAATCTCAAAACTATCAAAAATACTGAATATTAAACATAAGGTTTTAAATAAAACATCTGAAACTGAATACTGAAAGACTGACTAAGTCTATCTCTCTATGAAGCCTTTACTGTATAAAGATAGGTGTCAAGCAACACCCACGGCATCTCAAAATGCTACTACTAACAAGTCATAAAACTGGAGTCCTCAGAAAGTAAAGAGGCCTTACCAAAAGATGACGAACATATGATGTGATCTCAACAGAACTCTTGTTGATGATCCTAAGTACTTGAATTTGCAGCATTAAATGATGCAGGTTGAATGCCATCAATACATTGAATGCACGAGTATGTAATAGGGTTGAATAAAAACAAATAGCTAACTGAAGGACTAAAAGTAACTTAACTGAAGTATAGTATAAATCATAATGAAAATTATTTAAACTCCGACTATATGGATACAATAATAGTAGATACTAAACTCTGAAATATACTTTACTTTACTGGGGAATTCCTCTAACCGACAACCATCACTATGAGCTTCGTGATGATACAACATCTTACCCACGTTGCCAGAGTCACCCTATACCTTGTTGAAGTACAGAACACAACTGAATTGATGGATCCACTAAAATGACTTCTTGAGGCAAGTGATGGGTCATCCGTCTTGTGGTACAATTCTATCTACGTTGGCTACGTAGTTTATACGGGCTGTGAGTTATCTGAGCTATTCCCCAAAATCGGTGTTCAATACTACTCCTAAAATATATAACTGTATGTTCATGTAAAATACTCTCTAGGTTGAGATAATTACTCAAAAAAGTCTTTTTAAGAGGTAACTGAACTGTACTCAATCTTTCTGAAATACTCTGAAAACTCTTTATACTTTTCTGAAAATAGTACTCACTTTTCAATTGAAAATAATACTTTCTTTAAGGAGCAACTGAACCTCTCTTTATCTGGCTGAATGCGTTTGAAAACTATTTATGCTTTTCTTAAAAATAGTAGGTTTTTTATCAATATAAAAATAGTACTTTTAGAACCATTTGTGTTCTCTTAAACTCTTTTCAATAACATTTAGTGGTTCATGGGCACAACTTAATCGATAAAATTTAGCACTACCCAAGCAAATTAAATAGGACAACACTAGCAACAACACAAAACCCATCTTAAAGACATCAAATTTAGACAAAAATAATAGTGACAACTTTGAAACACCAACCTCAAAGAAGTACAAACAATAAAATTTAAGAGGGAAGGGTTTGGGATTGATAGTCTTGAGCAAATACGCACTCTAAGTGATAAAATTAATTAAAAATGAGGACCCGCTAGCATTTAAGCAAGGGTTAAGAGTTGAGGAAGTGAAAGAGCTCAAAATATCAAATGTTGCTTTTTAAAACTTAAAAAGACTCTTGACATTTTTATTTCAGGCGCACTCCAAAGACTACAACTAATGTCTTCGAACGTGTTTGACGAATCCCCGAAAGATCTTAAGCTTGGCGATGATGCCTGAACAAATACCAAACCTGAAGTTTAACTTGGCGAACCCAATGCAGTTCACCTAGTGTGATTCAACGGTTTGCCAAATAGGTCTCTATTCACCGAAGTTGATAATATAATTTTTTAAAATTCATGGCTCTGAAGGCAAACATGAAGATGTCCGCCCAATCATTTCGGTGCATCACCGATCGGGTACTTGCATTGCCTAATGCATCTTTTTCAACTTTTTTTACTTCATTTCAACCAGCACTCACAACAGACGTTATTGAGAGCAATAAAATACACTAGGGTGTCATCCTAAGAAGCACCTTATTTGATGTCGTGGCACAACATAGTTCTTACTCATCAACAATCAGTTTTGGAATTATTTTAGCTTTATTTTGAGATATTGTAGTATTTTGTTAATTTTATGATAGTTGATGGTTTTTATTCCATTTTGTCTCTCTACCCATTGCCTCCATAATTTTGGAGTTTTGAAATAATTTAGAAAGTTTGTGTTTTCATTGTTGATATTTGAGGATCGATTGTGTCCAATATCGATGTCTTGAATAGTACTCATGATGCGAAATGCGTTTTTTTGTTAATGTTGCAAGAAGAATTCAATGTGGCTTTACTTTTGAATGATCTTTTGATTCTTGTATTGACTAACTACGTATTGATGTGAGCCTTGCAATGAACATCGCATGTAAGTTATTTTTAGGATTTGTGCTAAATGATTGTGTTTAAAGTGTCATGAGTGGTGAGTTCCTACTTGAGAGCATGCTTGTTGAGTTTTAGAATTTGCCTTGTTTGTCTAAATGTATAGCTTTGGTGAATGCAAGAAATGATCCTGGCATGAATTTTTAGAGGGAACCCAATTATCCACACCGTTTATGACGACCTAGTAAGGGTGTGCAACCATCTTGACACTGTTTTATTCTAAACCATTTGTTGTCAACCTTGTTAAACCTCTTGAGCCGAATTGTCCCTAAATTATAGCCCATCAAACTTTTTCTAAACATTGGTTTGTTTGAATAGACAAATTAGGAAAAAAGCCTAAGTTGGGGTGTGGAAAGAAAGAAGGAGAGAAAGTCAAGTGAAAAGTGAAGAAAGAAAATTGAGACTCAACTTTGAAGTTTGTTGTAAAAAGAAGGAACCCCTCCGTATAGTAAAAAAATGAGCAAAAGTTTTCAAATTGAAATGAAAAAGAAAATGTGATGAAATAAAAAGGGTGTCTAATAAATTTAATGAAACAATTAAGGTTTGAGTTTCCAGGTGAAAAGAATGAAAAAAACATGAGAAGAAACGAAGATGAGTACTGATGTACCATGAGTTCACGGTATTTTTGATGCATTAAACTTGGATTTTTGCAGGAGTCTTAGGCATTCTTTTATTAGATGTGATGGTATTTTGATCTAATTTTGAAGGAAATAGGTTTGGAGCATTTGATGTTGAAAGTATCTGAAGCAGTAGGAAATTGGCAACATACGAGCCCACCTACGAGTCGTCGTTTAGTTGACAAGCCGTAGATGGAGGCGTGGATTGAAAGTTCAAGGAACTCTAACTAAGGGTAGAACCACAGAAGCTACTGACGAGTGCTGAGTCCAATGACAGACTGTCGTTGATGGATTGTCGATGACTGCAGAGAAGATGTGTTCCAGTACTTGAACAACTAGTGAAAAAGACATACCGTGCTTAGACCTATGGGCCGTAGATCGTAATTTTCATTAGCGTCCATAGGATTTTGTCCAATTGTTGAGCAACAGTGGAACCTACGAGCCATCGTTCCATCGACAAATCGTGGGTGGCCAGCCTTCGAGACACTGCCCAAACCAAAATTTCCTAAACATCCTTTTCTTACTTGGCTTAGGATTTATTTTCTATAAATATTAATTTTAATTTTCGTTTTTGGGTTGTTAACCTTTTTGTGAAACTTTGATTTTAGCTTTGGGAATTTTCTTGCGAACACTTTTGGCATTTTGTTCTTAAAGTTTGGTTTATGCAATTTGTGTTTGTTCTTCAATTCAAGATTTCGGATTTCATATATTCTAATTTTAAGTTCATGATTTATATTGTAAACTCTAGTACGAATTGTGATAATTCAAGCATGAATAACTAAATCCACAACTAGGGTTGTGAGAACCATGAGTAATTAACAACTTAAAACTAACAAATAAGTAATTCTAGACTAGTGTTTATGCATGTATTGCTAATCATTTCCTTTTGAATTCGTTTAAATGGTGCACAACGTTATAGCTTGCCTCATTCCTACTTGCTCGACCAAGAAACTAATGAATGAGAAAGGGATTGAACAATAGAGATTTAGCGTGATAATCCGCTATCTAATAGCCTGACCCACCTACCGCAGGAGCTAATTTGGCGTTAAGGGTAAGGGTTAGGCAAACATACACCCGTAGGCCGATCAAGTTGCGTGGTGAATGCCGTATTTGGATGACCATTCACTTAGGAGATACCTAAGTTACCAACCTTGCATGCTAACACTAGGAAATAGTTACTATTATTAGGATTATTGCGTGAAGAGCTTGTGGGGAACATTTGTGCCCTAGTTTTCATCTCATATTGATATTTCAAACTGCAAATCCTATTTACTAGTTACTACAAATCAATCAATAATTACTTTGTTTACAAATCCCTCTCTTTACAAAAACAAACTTGATGAAAAGTATAATTAACTGTGAATTAGACTAAGACTAAACCATATTCCTCGTGGGAACGATCCTAACCTAAATTAGGTTCTTTATTTGGAAACAATTGCTTATACTTCTTTAGGGAGGTGTAATTTGGGCGTATCAAATTTTGGCACCGCTGCCGAGAAATAAGGCTTTTAGATTAGACTAATTTTGTTATTGAACTTTAGTCACTTATATCTTAATATATGTTTTATTTTTTATTTTTGTTTTCTATAGGTCTTATTTCCAGTGTAGCCAAGTACACAAAGTCAAGGCAACCGCTTGACTCCTTACGATCCTGAATTAAGAAGAACTCTGAGAAGAATGGCTGGAAGAAGTCTAAATCTTAAGGTTCAAAATGATCCAATCAGAGTGGGTCAAGGGGATCTTATTGGATTGCAACTTCCTGGAGTTGTGGAAGTGCCTAGACATGTTCAGAGAAACCCTCGAGTTAAGAATCCTGAGGGAGTGCACAATCATCCAGCACCGGATGTGTGTGAAAACTGCAGGGTTGATTATAATGATGTGGAATCATCTGGTGCTATAGTTGTCCCTTCACTACCTCATAGAAATACTTTTGCGGTGACCAACAGTCTGATGCAAATGCTTGTATCTAGAGGATTGTTTGCTGGGTTACCTTCGGAGGATCCATATGCTCATATGAGCAAAGTGAAGAGTGTCTGCATGAGAAGTGTGGGACGACCCGATTTAGACATGGATGCGATCGGCTTAAGGGAGTTTCCACTTTCTTTGACAAGTGATGCTACTGTATGGCTGTCTGAGTTTCCATATAACTCAATCACCACTTGGGATAGGTTACACATGGTATTCGCAGAGAAGTATTTCCCGGTGTCCAAGAAGTTGAATCTTAAGGATAAACTCAATAACTTTGTAGCATTTCATGGAGAGTCGGTGAATAGCTCTTGGGATAGATTCACTTGGTTTATGAGGAGTGTGTCTAACCACCACATAGATGATGAGTCACTGAAAGAGTATTTTTAGAGAGGGCAAGATAATAATGGAAAGGTTGTACTAGATACTATTGCCGGAGGATCTTAAGGAGCAATTAATTTCAAGAGATTGTCGAAAAACTTGAAAAGTTCTCTAAGAATAACAAGGCATGGAGCACTAGAAAGTCAAATATGGGAAGAAATACGTTTGTTGTACACGCCACACCAAATTAGTCCAATGAATATATTCATGAGGAAATGGCACAATTGAGAACAAAGGTTGGCTTGGTGTTGAAACATGTGAGCAGATGTGCAGAGAAAGTGAATGCAGTGAACTACCATAATAGAGCACCACCTGTTGATGAGAACATTTATGAAGAGGGCGTGAATCTATTGAATGATCAAACGGGGGGTTTCCAGACCAACGCCCAAGCATCTAATTCAGATAATTGGTGCCAAGGTAAAAGAAATCAAGGTCGGAACTATGGTAACTATAATCATGAAGAGCAATATGTCCATGATGGGAACTTTAATTGTGAAAACAATTATAACTAGAATGGGGTTGGTAACATGAATGAAAAGAATGGACTCTATTTTCCACCTGGAACAAAGATATTGGATCGAGTACAAATCATATAGAAGATATGATGCACAAGATGATGAAAAGGTTTGATGCAACGAATGACAATGTGAAAGAAATGCGTAATGATTTATCAGACATTGGTAAGAAAGATGAGTCACATGCCATATCTATCAAACAAATTGAGCAGCAGTTGAGTTAGTTATCCACAAGTGTAAAAATCAGTAAGGAGCACTCCCAAGCAATACCATCTAGAATCCAAAGAATGACATACAATGTATAAGAGTTACCATTAGGGGTGGAAAACAGACTATAAACCCTCCTATGCCGATTGGAGTGGAAAGTGTGAACGGGCATGCAGAGGATGAAGTTGAAGTAGTTGAGAAGCCGAAAGATCAAAATAAGAAGGAGGCTAAGGTGATGCAAAAGATTATCCCTATGCACTAGTGTAGCCTTAAGTGGTGTCTGGGCTCTAGGATTGACATTTTTGTGAATAGAGCCTCGAAGAGTGGCTGCGTAGGAAACATAGGACTCCCTCACGATCTCCTCACTATATGTTACTGGTTCCTTGCCCATCCACTCACATTTATGATGTTGAAAGAGCCGGTGGATGTCGGGTACAGTGTGTAGGTTCCACGTGAGAACTCTGCGCTCCTTTGTGATTAGCCGGGTCATTTTCTCTTTATCATTCAACATCTTGGCATCCCTGTAGATTTGCCATTGACCCTCCATGCACCATCTATTGGGCTCCTCAGCAACCAGAGCAGGGTCGTTGTTTTGTGGCACTTGAACCTCCCCCGAACTAGTAGCCTCATCAGACGAGGCAGCTTGACCATGTGAACTCGAGCCTATGGCGGACCCATAAGCAGACCCTGCAGTAGAGGCGGACTCAAAACCGAAAGCAGACCCAACTGCTGACCCGATCAGTGTATCCTCCTCATCAGACTGGGAGGCAGTGACTACGTCGGGGACTACCTTCTTGGCTTTATTCCAAGTAGCCCGGGGTGCTATGGGTGATGTCCTTCCAGTGGTGGGGACATATTCGGCTCGTCGATTAGCCGATGGGTAGGAGCTATTGATTTTGATCTACCCTAGACAACTATAGCTTTCTTCGAGGCCATTGTACCTGTGGAGGAAGTATTAGTACCAATATGAACTAAAGACACTCAAAATTTTCTTAGAACAAAGAATGAACAAAATAAAAATTACAGACAGTGGCCACAGACCACGGACTTGATCTACGGTCTGTAGATTGGGTCTCGTGGATCAGGTTTGTGCCAGATATCATGCCTCCTGTTTAAACCATTTATTTTTCGACCATTTCAACCATCAAGCTAGGTCTAATCATGTATTACAACATAATATATGCTAGTTTGCCATCCCGAAGGTTCCAACTACTCAATTTTCAACAGGTATTGCATACGAGGCTAAGAACCCTAAGTCAAAACTTGCATTTAGACTGTTATTACACTATTTTTACACATTACAAAGACAACACAATCACAATCTATCGTCCCAAGGGTGTTTCTAATTTTATTTTAGCATGCAAGTTCATACAACAATTACCTAAGGTCAAGATCTACATCCTAACTTTCTATAACAACAATGAACCGGATTTCAAAGTGAAGGGAAAGTCGATTACCTTACAAGCAAAGGAAATGGGTGATTGTGTGATGACTCTTGACTTCCAACAACTTCTAACTCGCCTTTTGCACCGAACCTGAATACCGAAACCTCTCGGAAATTGGGAATGAAGGGATTTGGGAGAGAGGAGAGTGAATTGCGAATATGGGAGGATGAATGTGGAGTGATTAATAGGGGGAATAGTGGTAATATAGAGGGATTTTAGGATTTTGAGGGGGTTTAGAAATGGTTAGGAGGAAAATATGGGAAGTGGGGAATGATTTGAAAAATGGGGTTTTTTATTTACAAGAGGTCCAGGTCAGGCAGTTCTAGGGTTTGGACCCACGAGACCCCGTATACGTTCCGTGGGTCAACCTACGATTCGTAGATGGGGTCTGTAGGTCACTTTTATACTTAGGAAAATTTAGAAGTCTTACCTGGGATCTACGGACGCCATTCACGGTCCGTGTAATGAACCACAAATTGTCGATAGGGTCCGTAGACCTCTAAAACAGACTTTTGCTGCAGATTTTTGCTTTCCGCTCCTGCACATGTAGAAACCATTAGGCCTTTCTTTTTACATTTTCTGCACACTTTTTAGACACGGACCCTATGCTATATCTAGCCAACACTGAAACAAAAATAAAGCACCTACGACTACAGAAAAGCAAATAAACAAAGAAAACTACTAAACCGAAAAGAAGAACATATGGTTGGCTAGATTGTACATCTTGAGTTGCCTCTCAAGCAGTGCTTGATTTAACGTCGCGGCATGACACAAACCTCTTGATTACTAAGACTTCATCAAGAAAGTAGGCCTCAACAACTTCTTGCACAGTTTCCGCGTTTCCTAGATAGATCTTGATCCTTTGCCCATTTACCTTAAACCTTGTTCCCTCACTGTTCTCAAGCTCCACGCTCCATGTGGGAGCACTTGCGTGACTAAGAATGGCCCGGTCCACTTGGACTTGAGCTTTCTTGAAAACAAGCGCAACCTAGAGTTGAAGAGAAGCACAAGATCATCCACAACAAATTCTCGCTTTTCAATCCTTTGATCATGATACTTCTTTATCTTCTCCTTGTACAAGACTGAACTTTCATAAGCTTTTAGGCGAAACTCATCAAGCACATTCAAGTCACTCATTTGCGGCGCCTTAATCCAAATTTAGCTTTTTTAGCGCCCACATAGCCTTATGCGCTAGCTCTACCAGCAAATGGCAAGACTTCCCATATACAAGTTGGTAAGGGGACATACCTATGAGAGTCTTGAATGCTGTGCGTTAGGCCCATAGAGCATCATCAAGCTGCCTTGACCAATCAGTTCTATTAGCATTCACAGTCTTAGCAAAAATCTACTTGATCTCTCTGTTGGACACTTCAACTTGCCTACTAGACTGCGGATGGTAAGGAGTAGCTACATTGTGGCGGATGCCGTATTTCTCAAGTAACGCCTTGAACAACTTATTGCAAAAGTGAGAACCTCCATCGCTGATAATCTCCCTAGGTGTACCAAATCTGGAGAAGATATTCTTTTCCAAGAATGGCGTGACACTTTTACCTTCATTGTTGGGTAGCACAATTGCTTCCACCCACTTCGACACATAATTAACCGCAACAAGAATATACTTCATCTCATGTGAACTCACAAATGGACCCATAAAATCAATGCCCCATACATCAAACAACTCTATCACCAATATAGGGTTCATAGGAAGCTCATGTCTCTTTGAAATTCCTCCTTCTCTTTGGCAACGGTCACAAGACTTGGCGAAATAATGAGCATCTTGGTGGATGGTAGGCCAGTAATACCCACACTAAATTTTTTTATGTGCAGTCCGAATACCACTATGATGTCCACCAACAGGCAATGCATGGCACACCTCTAGTATCACTACAACAAATTTGATTATCAGGGACGAATAATTTCGTCATCTATAAATCGTATTTCGTCACTAAAAATCTTGTGTGACGAAAAAAATTTCGTCAATCAATCGTCACTAAACGTGCGTCACTAAAAGTATACAAAGACAATTTAGTGCTTCGTCGCTAAAGGTATTATATTAACTACAGAAAAGAAAAATCGTCCCCAAATGAATAAATATTTGTGACGAATATATTTGTGATAAAAAAATATTTTTTTTGTAGTTAATAGTATGTTTTGTCACTAAAAAGGTTATTACTATCGACAAAATTATATCGTCGTTAATTAATTAGGTTAATCAGTGACAACATCAATTGTCTCTAAAGTGATATGTATTTCGTAGTTGAATAAATGTAATATCATCACTAATGACTATTTTTTATATACAAAAAATCATTTTGTCCTTAAATGTATAAATTAGGGACAAATTTATTATTATAAAGAAGGTTGATAAAATTAAAAATATGTCAAATGTAACAAAATTGTCTTTTAATTTTTTTGGTTTAAAAAATTCCATTTGGAAAGTCAAAATTAAAGAATTAGTAAAAAAAATATTATATATTTATATATTTTATTATATATTTTTTCCATTTTAATTTGTTTATTTTGTTTTAATTTGACATAAAGTTATAAAAAAGTACACAAGACTTATTAATCTTATCGTCTTAAATTAAAAATATGTCAAAAGTAACAAAATTGTCTTTTAATTTTTTTGGTTTAAAAAATTCCATTTGGAAAGTCAAAATTAAAGAATTATTAAAAAAATATTTTATGTATATATATTTTGAACACCCGTGACACATTAGAGAAATATGACCTAATGGTAAAGCAAATTCAAGGAGGATAATGTTTTGTGGTTTCGAGTCCCATATTTTTGCTAACAAGCAAGGGATGCTCCCTTAAACATTTTTACTTTTTTTTTTCTAATTTAAGAGTTTCTTAATAAATACTCTTAAATATATTTAAGTAAATATAAATAACACATTTTAATATTCTTTTCTTAAAAAAGGCACAAGAGCGTAGCGAGCACAAACAAAGGAAATGCACATGGGTTTCCTTGAAGAA
Source organism: Solanum okadae (assembly GCA_036553675.1). Taxonomy (NCBI): domain Eukaryota; kingdom Viridiplantae; phylum Streptophyta; class Magnoliopsida; order Solanales; family Solanaceae; genus Solanum; species Solanum okadae. Next base: position 22,147,531 of record CM071687.1, read on the forward strand.
TGGTAGCATGCTTTTTTCTCATTTCAATCAAGGCTTTACTTGAGTTTGAAATAAGGGGAAAGAAGTAAGGGTGTAGCACCTGCGTGAAAGCCGTTGCACCTTAGTGCATCCCTTTTATTGCAGGAGTGTTAACGACAACCTTACTTGTATTCTATGTTTAGTTACATTACCAACTGTCAATTCTTGTTCAACTTTCAAAGGCACGAATAGATTGATTTGAAAACTTGTTTTAGGGTTGCCACGTCAGAGAACTTTCATAATCTCTTCTGCCCTCGGATCTAATTCTCTGCTTAGTGACTCAATCTCTCTTTCTTTTGAAGGTGCAAGCGATAACTATTTGAAGGCCTCACACCGACACTAGTTGAACCTCACCTTGAAAATAAGGTGGTAGGCCGACGTTGAACTCTTCAACTTGGCCACTGAAGAAGAAGAAGACTGGGTATGTATGAAAACTAATGTTTTTGGTTTGAGTTCGCTTATACAAGAGGAAATCATGAACGATCCTTTGCGGGATTGAATTTTTTTATAGTGAAAAATCCATAAAGCACGACCCAAGATCCATGATATGAAAACCAAAATAAGAATAACAATGCTTAAATAAATCTTTATGTTTAAAAAATATCAACTCACAAAAAATCACTTTTTACTTTAGTATTTAGTAAATTGAATTAATTAAATTTAAATTTCATGTGACACAAAAGGATCTAAAAGACCCAAACAAATTAAAATAAAAAAATCTGAGGTAATTGATAAAAAAAATGTCTATTTAAAAATATGTCAAATTGAACTACAAATACCTCAATTTTTTTGTATCAATATAATGAATCAATCAATTAAGTTTAATATAGTTAGCTTTTTCCCCATAAAGTGCAAGCTGAAATAATCGATAATTACAATTAAATTTTTATTTAACCTTTAAATGATATATTTTTAAATTATTTATATCTTCCTATTAAAAGAGAAAAAGGGTTTTGCTTTACCTTAATTAAAGAGTTGTGGCTATAGCCTTGGTCCATTCAGAAATTAAAGAAAATTAGCTTCTATTGTTTTGCTCTTCTACAGCGCAGCTGCACTTTTGCTCTTCATCTTCTCACATCGTCGATCAGATCTCATTGGTAAGTCTCCTCTTTTACTTCAATCTTGTTCTCTCCTCATGCTTCCATGGCCCTTTTCTCCTCTGTTCAATTCTTCGCATCAAAATACTATATTCTTATTTATGAATAGATTTTTCATAACTATGAATTGAAGTTTCATTTATATGTGGATTCATTGGTTGCCTTTGTGTTCCTGCACTAATTACTAAATGGGGTTTCTCTATTGATTCGAGGCGACTCATAGCAGTAGTTGTTAAGAGTTCTATCTTTTGGATTGACCTTTGGGTTTAAACAATGCATCTAAAGGAAGAAATAACCTGGAAATAGAGTGCGAACTGACATATAATATGTGTGATTGTGTATAATCAATGTATAATATGTGTATATTCACTATATAATTTATGTATATGTTTTGAGTATAATGGAATTTTACAGTACATATAGGCGGGTACAAGTGATGCCACTGGAACATTGGCAAAAGGGCTTGCCAGCCTTGGAACTCTCTGTTTTAGTAACAGAGCAAGACCATCCTTCTGCACACTTGCACTCTACTTTCCCATCTTCCACTCTTTCACAACATCTACATACATAGGGGTAGGAAAAGGAGGTTACGAGGTGGGGAATCGAAATCCTTATAAACAAGGTCATAGTTCAAAGTTCAGATAGTCAACGAACTGAACTGTTAAGATTTCATCTTCATATATACTCCTTTTTCAAAATTTTCAGATCAATATAAATATCAGATGGAAATTAGAATCTATTTGGAACCTGCATCTTCTTGATGCCTTTGTTGTATGATATTTTTACTTCACATAAACAAATAGATTTGGTGGACTCTTGACTATCTTTGCGTTAGTTACCATATTGTTTGTTATTGGCTTATGCTACCTGGTTTTTTCATTATTTTTACAGTGGTGTCATCACTGCTGCATTTCCTTTTCACGCTTGATTTTTATATGCTTTATTTGAGATGAAAGTCTATTGAACTTAGCCTCTCTAACTTTGTAGGGGTAAGGTTGCAATATGCACCACCCTCCCTAAACCACCCTTGTGAGATTACTTATATTATTGACATTTCTTCTATCGAAGGAGCCCCATTTCTGCTTGTTGGTTTAAACATGTAAATCTTCTCTAGCAATTAGACATGTCAATTGGGGTAGGGCGGGGTAGAACACACCCTTAACAAGAGAGGAGAACAACTAAATGGGGCGGGGCATGATCAATATTATTTATTTAATATACATAATAGAGCAGGGATACTAGGCCAACCGTATTGCAGTTTGTTGTTTACTTGTTGGAATACAAAAGAGTAGAGTTGTTTTGCACATACTTGAAATTTGTCACATAATTTATGGAATTTGACAACCAAAAGTGCACCATTTGAAAAACGTTACAGTAGTTTATGTGGTAAGGCCTAAAGCTCAAGTGTTGGGGGCAACCTGTCAAAAATTATAGACAACAATATGGTTATCAAAACAAATCACACCATTTTAGTACATTGAATAAGTTGTTGTTTGGAGTCCCTAAAAGCTACTTTTCGCTAGTATTCCATCATTGATGAAATATTTATTTTATTTGAAAGAATCATGCATGTGCTTCTAACAATATTTATTTGATAATTGCTATGTTTGTACAGTTGATCATGGATAAAGGCTGGATGCATGAACCAAAATTCTCTAAAAGATATGTTGTGGGTGTTCAATCTTTTATGCAACTTGTTCGGTCTCACTTTGATCGAAATTCTAAAGTTCGATGCCCATGTCAAGATTGTTTAAATATTTAATTAAATTGGAGGCTCAAACAGAACATGAAGTTGAAATTGATCACAATGAAGATGATTCTGACCAAGAGGATGACACTATGATAGAGTACGTCAGTGATCATGAGGAGAATGAAGGTAATACTAGTACTAATGATGATGAAGTTGATAGCACATGTGATGGAGACGATATTGGCTTGTGATGTAACCTCATCATAGTAAGTTCATTTGCTTGTTAATAGTTCTTCTAATTATGTGTATCTTGTTAAAATATTATCAAAGTAGTGGCCTTATCGCAATAACTTAAATTTCATTATTTTATCTTTCTTCCATGTTTTTTTTCATTCCTTACTATTCTTTTATGTATCCAAAAGATTTTTTTTCCCTGAAATTAGTTTTTTACTTTTAGAGACACCCCCCCCCCCCCGCTACCTTGCTAACAGTTTTAGGTTTTTCTCTTTATGTGTAGGGATCTTTATGGACTAAATGTAAAAGAAGATCAAAATTGCAGGTTTGCCTCACACAGTTAACTATTCTAATATCATTACCTTGTTTAAATTCATTTTAATGTGTGTAGATTTTAGTTTGAGGCCTGCAAATGAATAAACATGTCACTTTTTCTACATGCACTATCTCGTGATCGTAAGCCTTTTTTGACGAATCCATAATTTGACGTTGCTACAACCATCTCTACTATGTTTAACAAAATGTTTGGCCATAAAGACAGGGCAGTGCAATGGGATTGACATATTGGTAAGCACTTATGTTGTCATCATTGCTTGTTTCTTCTTGAAAGACTTGAATGTGACTTGGCTACACGTTCTTCTTAAACCATTACCATGTTTTGGGAGCACCTAGAATCCAATACAACTTTTCGTATCTCAAAAACAACTAGTAACATGTTTAGGAGATCCACAAAGTTGTTTAAAAGTATATAAGTGATAAACTATTGATTCTTGCTATGAACTAAATACATATGTCAAGCTTTTCATCCCTTTTCTGTTGATGGAACCAACTTCATTTTAATCAGACAACTCCGTATCAAAGCACTTACATATGTGTAAGTCATTTTCAATTTCTTAGACATTGTGAGATCCCTAAAATCAACATATACCAAGGGTAAAAAGGGTTGTTCGAAAAGGTAAGGTAAACACTCAAGAGTACTAACATCTTCATCAACTAGCATTGTATGGGTGATAAGTGAAGTCACTCCCTCATACTGTCTTAATCCTTTGGAACCAACTCCTCTTGGATACTTATAATAGGAACCAACTTCTGTTGAATCACATCCTTTGAGCCTTCTACTTACAATTTTGCCTTGTTCCCTTCTTTGGAATAACCATACTCAAAGGTAGACTCCTTCGGTGTAAAAGGGAAACAAGTAGATAGGTGCTGAAATTTCTTATGCCAAATAGTCATTAGATTGGGAAGTGTCGGTGTCTCCTTTATAAAACATTTCATCAAACACCTTGTGCGTACCAATGTCGCATTTGCATTTATATTACTCACCGAGGTTTCTAGGAACAAGTGTCACTTGGTTGATATATGGTAGGTAACCTTTGTGACTGCATATCACAGTTGTTTTAAGGCTATCCTATCGGTTATCAGTGAGTCAACTAAACTTTTGCCATGCCCTGCATTTGTTCATCCACATAGAAGCAATACAGCCACTTTAAATATGTCGCAATCTTATGATGAGTGGTTGTATTGCTTCTACGTGGATGAACATATGCAAGGCATGAAAAAAGTACAACACACTTACCGAGGGCTGATAGGATAGCCTCAAAACAACTTTGGTACTCAGTCACAAAGGTTACATGCCGTTTATTGACCAAGATACATATGTTCCTGGAAACCTCCCAAACAATAGATTTGATATGATAGTGTTTAGGTGAACACTTATTACAGTAGCAGTCTAATAACATTGTGTATCTTTGGTACAAAAATGGTGGCTACCCACCTTGTTTCACAATTAAGATCACTTCCTAAATCTCTCAAATACCCTCAAACCCATCAACAAAGTTCTCATTTTTAAACCTTTGAAGCCCATTTCAAGAAATCTAAGCACAAGGGCAGTTGAGCTCATTTGATTGTCCGTAAAATTATGGTTTGATGTGGAACTCAAAAATTCTCCTGATATTTTTGTTCTTGTCAATGTTGATATTATATAGTTGAATTGTTCCAATTAATGAATTTTCCCTTAGAAAATAATTAAAAATGATATGACAATGTGTATTTATTTGAAACAGACAAGATTGGTTATTGTTATCATTTTCGAAAAGGGCATTTATTTCATGTTATTTTCTAATAATTATACTAATATGTTTTTTGACTTTTGCCCATAAAAAATGTTTATGGTTCAGTGTTCTCATTGAGTTAGTGACTAACTCCCCACTATATATATATTTTTTTACAGAGATTACAAGTGACATTGATGAGGCTTTCTTTAGATAGAGTGCATGAGTTGACAAATGCACGTGAGCAGACATTGATTTGCGTCGACAAGAAGTTTATTTATTTGCTATCACCGTTTTCTTTTAAATTCTTAGAGTCGTTCCGTTAGTCATTTCACTAGAGTCATGAGTACTCTTTCGTTATTAGTGACTTGTGATAGTATTAAACTTTTTTTCATATTTGGAGATGAATTTAGTATTATTATAATCCTAATAGATTATTGATGAATATTATGACTTGTTTGGTGATATTAGTTGCATAAGTTATTGAATTTGAGACAGGGAACCTTTTAGATAGGCCCAAAAACAGGGGAAATTCTGTCCAATTTTATGTAAATTTTCATTAAGGCATACCTTTGGGACACAAGTAATATAGCTATTGAACCTATATCATGCATACACACAAGAAGATTATTTGTGGAAAGTAATCTTAGTGAAATTATTTAAGTTTCTTAGAATTGAATTAAATATTGTGACAATGTGATTGTGCAGTTAAAATAAATGATGGAATGGTTGGGACTTGGGAGTGAATATTTTGTTTGAATTTTGTTTGTAAGATTAGTGATATTGCTTTATGATATACTTGTGATGTTATAATATGTTGGCATTTTTAGTGTTAATATATATATTTTTTGGTTTGATTATGGGGTCTTTATGTTAATTTTAGTGGTGGTTGCTAAAGAAGTGTGTTCTACAAACTATGATAAACTTGAAAAATTGTAGAAACTTTTAATAGTTTTGGAAGCTTTGTTTAATTTTATTTTATTCAAACTACTCTTAATGGTGTTTAGGCATTTTATCTTTTTTATTATGTGGTGTCTATATATTATATGCAATATCGTCTACTATTTTAGAAAAAGAATTATATTTGTGTGGTGTATAATATATAATATTTCACTAAAAAAAGTTTTGTTAGTTAAAAATGTTTTTAAAATTAATAATATTATAATTTATAAGTATGATTTTTTTCCGTATCCAATAATTTCTCTATTCTACTGCCAAATTTAGGTTATAGCCATTTGAACATATATATATTTTTTGTGACAAAATTTCATTGTAACTAAATTGTAGGTTAAATAGAGACAATAATAAAATTGTCACTAATTGTTCGAACTATTAGTGACAAAAATTAGGGTTACAATTGAATAATAAAAATTTGCATCTAATGTTTACAATGATTAGCTACAAAACTCTAGTTTGTCACTAATGCATCAATATATTTTTTCCAACAAAGTTTTTCGTATAAAAAAATTAACTATTTGAGGACAAAAAATGGTTTGTCACTAATGTATCAATATATATTTTGTGACAACAAAAATTTGTATAAAAAATTATCTAATTTTAAGACAAAAAATGATTTGTCACTAATGTATCGATATAATTTTTTGTGACAAATCTTTTTCGTATACAAAATTTAACTAATTTTAGGACAAAAAATGGTTCGTCACTAATATATAAATATATTTTTTGCGACAAAAGTTCTTTGTATCCAAAATTTAACTAAATTAGGGACAAAAAATGGTTTGTCGCTTAATGGGAACATTATTAGTGACAAAATAATGTGTCACTAATAACTTCAAATCCGTGGCTAATAGTGCTCATTAAATGGCGCCAATTCATTTTTTGGTGGGAAACTTTAGTGGACAAAATTTTGCTACGAATTTTTATGTTTTGTCATTAAAAATATGTGGATCGTATATTCAAGCACAAATTATAATTTTTGTCACTAAAAGTGAACAAATAGTGACGAATTTCATGTCGTAGCTAATAATTTCGTAGTTGAATATCATATTTGTTGTAGTGTATACTCACCATCTCGACCTCGGGTACACAACAACGAATAATCCCATCAGCACAACTACGATACAGGTAAGGCTCATCCAAAAAAACTTCTTCACATTATACACAAACTTTTTCCTTTGGTGAAAAGACAAATCTGATGGCACCAGATCACTTTCCAAATAGTTAGCAAAGTCTGCGAACCAAGGAATCAGATCATGAGAAGCGGCCAATACCTGTTCATCTGGAAAAGCATCATTAATTTTAGCCCTATCACCAAGCTTGAGCATAGCTTCTTCCTCCAATCTGGACAAGTGTTCGGCAACCTGCTTTTCTATCCCCTTTCTATCTTTCACCAAAAAATCGAACTCTTGCAGGAACAACACCTATCTAATCAACCTCGATTTTGCATCCTTTTTAGCCATGAAATACCTCAATGCAGAATGGTCAGTATGCACTATGACCTTAGTACCAAGCAAGTAGGATCAAAATTTCTCGAATGCGAAAACCATCGCAAGAAGCTCTTGTTCAGTCACTGTATAGTTCTTTTGAGCCACATTTAGAGCTTTGCTAGCATAGTAAATATGATGAAAAATCTTCTCTCGCCTCTGTCCCAATACTACACCAAGTGCCACTCCACTTGCATCACATATTACCACAAACAGTTGTCCTGAATCCGGTGGAATAATGATAGATGCAGTAACTAACTTCTCCTTCAACTCTCCAAATGCTCTCAGACAAGCATCATCAAAATCAAACTTATACTCCTTTTCGAGCAGTTTGCACAATTGATGTGCAATTTTGGAGAAATCCTTGATGAACCTTCTATAGAAACCTGCATGCCCAAGAAAACTTCTAACACCTTTAACAAAGATAGGTCGTGGAAGCTTTTCTATTACCTCAACTTTCGCTCTATCAACCTCAATACCTTCTTAGAGATTCGATGACCCAGAACTATCCTTTCTTTCACCATGAAGTGACACTTCTCCTAATTGAGCACAAGATTGCAATTTTCACACCGTTTAAGCACCTCAGCCAAATGGTCCAAACAACGATCAAAAGAGTCACCTACCACAGAGAAATCATCCATAAATACCTCAATAGTGTCCTCCACCATATAAAAAAATATCGACATCATACAACGCTGGAAGGTCACTGGAGCATTACACAACCCAAATGGAATCTGTTTGAATGTGAAAGTCCCATAAGGGCAAGTGAATGTGGTCTTCTCTTGGTCTTCCAGAGCTATATAAATTTGATTGTAGCCTGAATAACCATCAAGGAAACAATACCAATCCTTACCTGCAACTCGGTCCAACATCTGATCCATGAACAACATAGGAAAATGCTTCTTTTCTGTCCAAGCATTTATTTTTCGGTAGTCCATGCAGACTCTCCATCTAGTCACGGGCCGTATCTGAACAAACTCATTTCTCTCATTAGGTACCACAGTAATCCCACCTTTCTTGGGCACACACTGAACATGACACATCCAACTACTATCTGCAATGGGATAAAGAACTCCAGCATCCAACCACTTGATGATTTCCTTCTTAACTACCTCTTGCATAGGCGGATTTAGTCTTTTCTGGTGCTCAATACTAGGCTTGTGATCCGGCATGAGTTTAGTTTTATGAGAACAAATACTATGAGGAATCCCAATAATGTCCGCAATAGTCCACCCAATAGCTCGCTTGAACCTCTTCAACACGGAAACCAATGCCTCAACTTGTGCCACATTCAAATTTGCCGCAGTGATGACAGGTAAAGTACCATCTTTCCCCAAGAGTACATACCTTAAATGTGATGGTAGAGCCTTCAGCTCCAATTTTGGAGCCTCTTCAACGAACGATCTAGCAGGTGGAGAGTCACGATTCTTCATGACTAACTCCAATCTCTTTGGTTTTGAACCGAATTCAAATATATCAAGTGCGGTGACCAATTCATCATAGTCTTCAATACCATCACTCTCAAAGTTCATCATTACCGCTGCCAGTGCATCAACACCCAACCTCTCTTCAATAGACACTTCAGAACCACTGTCTACAATATGTGTCACCATGGATACCAATTTAGCTCACTACTTTGCTTCATGGACCTACAGATATTGAATGTTACCTCTTCATTATTCAAACAAAACTTTATCTACCCTTTCTCCATATCAACCAATATGTGCCCAGTGGCTAGGAATGGTCTCCCAAGTATAATGGGCACCTCAAAGTCAACATTACAATCAAGTATCACAAAATCCACCGGAATGATAATAGACTACACTTTCACTAGTACATCTTGGAGCACACCAATGGGCTTTTTCACAGTTATATCAGCCATAAGCAGTCGCATCGCAGTCAGTTTTGGATCCCCTAAACCCAACTTCTTGTAAATAGATAATGGCATCAAATTGATACTAGCACCCAAATCGCACAACGCCTTTGCAAAATGTAGCAACCCAATGGTAGAAGGAATAGTTAAGGCATCAGGATCCTCATTCTTCTGCACTAGGGACCTTGTAGCAATAGCACTACAGTGTTGCAACTTATCATCATCTTCAAAACACATGGCCCACTTTTTAGTTACCAAGTCCTTCATAAACTTTGCATACCTAGGCATTTGCTCCAAAGCTTCTATCAATGATACATTAATGGAAAGCTGCTTCAACATACTAATAAACCTGGGGTATTTACCTTCTTCGGTCTTCTTTACTAACCTTTGTGGGAAAGGAGGTGGAGGTCTAGGCATGGGAACAACTTTCTGGGTTATCTCCACTTCCTTCTCTGTCGCATTCTCGGACTCTCCATTTACCTCAATCACATCATCATTTTTACTAGCCTCAACTTCCACCCCAGATGACATAGGTGGATCAATGGTCACTTACCCCCTCGAGTAGTGACTGCCAAACAATGCCCATCATTCTTTGGATTTTGGATGGAGTTGGTAGGAAGTGTGTCAAGTTGACATAGGTTTACTGTAGTGGACAACTGAGTCATCTGCTGCTCAAGATGCTTGATCGACACTGCATGGGCATAAACTTTTTGACCAATATCAGACATGTCATTTCGCACCTCCTTCACATTCTCATCAGTCGCATCAAACCTCTTCATCATCTTCTGCATCATATCCTCAATACGTGACATATTACCTCCAGCTTCCCTATTACCAGATTCCCAATTTTGAGAAGGAACATAAGGTCCAACCCGATCGTCTTTGTTGCTATAGTTGTTCTGGTTAAAGTTGTTGTCATGATTGTAGTTCCCATCCCGGACATATTGACCTTCTCGGTTGTAGTTGCCATAGTTCCAACCTTGGTTTCCTTGCCCTTGGTGCTAATTATCAGAGTTGGAACCTTGGTGTTGGCTCGAAAAACCCCCATATGATCATTCACCAAATAAGAATCCTACTCGTAGTAATACTCCTCCCCTGGTAGTGGTGGAGTCTTGGTCAAGTAATTGACGCATTTATCGTTTCTACACTTCCGCTCACATGCTTTAGGACCAACCCTATTTCTATCCTCATCTGAGCCATTTCCTCACGAATATTGTTAGTAGATTAGTTAGTTGTAGCTTGGACTGCAAACGTGTTTCTCTAGTATCTAAATTTCTAGTGCTCCACGCTTTATTGTATCGAGAAATCTTCTCCAGTTTCTCCGCAATCTGCTCAAAAGTGCACTCACCATATGAACCTCCAGCGATAGTATCAAGCACCACCTTACTATTGTCATCCTGACCTCGATAGAAATATTCCTTCAGCGATTCATCATCAATACGGTGATTCTGGACACCTTTTATGAAAGCAGTGAATCTGTCCCAAGAACTACTCACAGACTCTCCAGGTAGTGCTACGAAGTTGTTGAGTTTATCTTTGTGGTTCAACTTCTTTGACACGGGAAAGAATCTTGCCATGAACACCTCAGTTAATTGGTCCAATGTATAGATTGAGTAATAAGGGAGCTCAGTAAACCACATAGCAGCATCGCCGGTCAATGATAGATGGAATAGTCTCAATCTAATGACATCCATGTCCAAGTCCAGTCGACCCACACAACTTTTGCAAACATTTCCTAGCTTAGCTACGTGCGCATGTGGATCCTCCGATGCCAAACTAGAGAACAATCCCCTCACTATAAGCATCTTCGTGAAACTGCTAGTCACCACGAATGTATGCCCCGGAGGTAGAGGGGGTAGAACAAGAGGTCCGTCAGATTCAAAAGCATTAAAGTTGACCCTATAGCTATCACACATTCTTGGTCCTGGTGGATCTTGTACCCTCACTGCATCTCTTAGTAGATTTTCACCTTGAACTAGATTATTCTCATCACCAACCCTCAGAAGCTGCAAACCAACTCCATCACCTAAATTTCCTCCGATAGGGTTGACTTAGGACCCCTTGGTTGTCCATCCTTCACAAAGTTCTATTCAATTCTGGATCGTTGGGAGTAAGTGGTTCACCTTGGCTTTGTGTACTTGGCATACACTAGAGTAGGAGCCTGAGAGAAACAAAAACAAAAGAAAAAGTAAAATTAAGAAATATTTGACTAAAGTTCAATAATGTAGTTAAACTTAATCTAAAAGCCTTATTCCTTGGCAGCGGCGCCAAAATTTGTACGCTCAAATTACACCTCCCTAAAGAAGTTTAAGCGATCGTTATCAAGTAAAGAACCCAACTTGGAGGTTGGGGTTGATCCCACGAGGAATATGGTTTAGACATAAACTTAACTCACGATTATATTCATTTAGTAAACGTATTTCCAAAACAAGTAAGTAAAGTGGGGGTGGGGGGATTTGTGAAACAAATTCTGGAAATTATGTGAACAATCAGTGAACAAGATTCAAACCTTAGTTATATCAAGATGAGAGAGAAATTAGGGTGTACATGTTCCCCATAAGCTTATAACACGGTAATCCTAGTAATAGTAATCCTTTCCTAGTGTATTACATGCAAAGTGATAAGTTAGGTATCTCTAATTCCTTGGTCGAGCAACTAGAGAATTTTACCCCGTACCTTGTTCCAGCTACGTGTGTATAATTTACTAACCCTTATCGTTACCTCATATTAGACATCACATCGATGTATGGCTTAGTTTTCACCCTCGCACCAATCGACATTAGACTATTAGATAGTATCACACTAAATTTATGTTGATAATTATTTTCTTATTAACTACCTCCTTGGTCTGGCAAATAGCAACAAGGCGAGTTGTAACGTTTGCAAGCGCTAAAAAGACTTCTAAACGAAAGAATTATCAATGCATGCAATAACACTATTAAAAAATTTCTTAGTTACTATTCATACTTTGTTAATCGTTCATGGTTCCCACAACCCTAGTTGTGGATTTAGTTACCCATAGTAGAAAGAACACAATTCATAGTTTTAGATGAAGAAATCATGAACTTATGTAATGAGAAGAATAAATCCAGAATCTCAACTTGAATTTCAAAGTCAAAATCTTCAAAATGAACGTAGAAAATCAAGAATTGCTAAAATTGCAAGTTAATCTCCCAAGTCAAAAACTAGAATAAAAGTAATGAAGTATCACCCCCAAAAAACGATATTTACATGCCCTATATATATATATATATAGAAAAGCAAGTCCCAACTAAAAAGGAAACAAAATAAGGAAATAATGTTTCAGGACACGGTTTTGATCTACGACAATAACCTACGATTCTTGGATTGACCTAAGGTCTGAAGGTCCCTTCCCTTGTTCAGAACTTAGGCAAATTTTCCACTTTCAAAAAATCTTCATCTCTGACGCAATCGACGGATCAACAATACGGACCATGGTTCAATCCACGATCCGTGGATCCTTCTTCGTAGATCCATACTTAGAATCTTCAAAATCAGGTACTGGAACCCCATCTCTGAATCATTTGACGGAACAACAAGACGACCCGTAGGTCGATTTACGGTCCGTCGTTTGTAATCGTGGTTGCACACTTGGTCAAGAATTCCCTGATTTTCCTTCATGCCTTGCCTGCCCATCTATGTCTACCATCTACGGGGAGTGACTACACCTATGGTCACGTCCATAGATGCCCTTTTCTGCACATTATTCAGTTGTCTCTCAACTTCCACGTCCAAACTTATTTCCTACAAACATGATAAATATACATTAATACCAATACAAAATGGCCCTAGATGCACACAACTCTTAAGTGAAATGTATTAAAAATATCGTAAACTCATGGTACATCAATACCTACAAAAGGCAAGGGAAGTATAAGTTTATGGCACCCTCACTCCGATTGATTGATGAATCAAGTAGGTTGGAGTATGTACCTGAGCATACCAGAGGCTCCCCTACGACACCTCACACTACTAGGCATAAATCGAGGCATGTCGTATCATCTGGCGAGGAGGATTCCCAAGGCATGATCCTCCCTCCAGTGTGAAGAGACGGCCCAACCTTCAAATACTGAGTACATGGAGTCATAGTCTAGCTCAGACTCTATCTCTGATTCAATTGCAGTCTTGGCGTCTGATGCCACGAGCAAATGATTGGCCCATGATCCTCCCGGTAGTTGATATGAGCTAATACTCTTTTCCTCAAAGCCAAAAAGATTGTGTGCCCTGGGATGTACCATATATATGAGGATGGACTATTACTGAGGAGAAATAGGTATTTACTGGGAGTCTCCACACGGTGTCAGATATTCATGAGTTGTTCACCTGGCAGAAATGTGAGTGGATGGCGACGAGTTTGAGCAATCATAGCCCAAAGATGGTGAGGGAGTTCTATGCTTCTTATCCAGTGAATGTGGAGAATTCTATGCCACCACGATTTAAGACATTGGATCAGCCTCTTTTACTGACTACATTGGTGCGGCGTATCCATGTTGACCTATCAAAGACTATTATCCACAATTTTATTTGCAGTCCGACACATAATCAATTGATTAATACAACTAAGTATGACTACCGGATGTGGATTATGCAGAGCAGGAACTTTATGATGGAATCCAAGTAGTGAGAGGCCTTACTTCAATAGTGGCTCACCATATTTCTGAGAATGGAGAGAGCACTGACTGGGTGCATCATATGTGATTGCATATCCGGAAGGTAACATTGAGCTTTGCAGACACGTTTTTCTAATTTATCATGCGGACTAGATTGTCCCCTACATAGGCCGATGACGTGTGACTTAGGACCGAGAATTTTGCTTGCGTCTCTATTGCCACAGCTAGATATCAATTTCTCCTGGATTATCAAAGTAGAGATACATGTGACAGCTTTCCAGAGGACGACCACCATTCTCTTTCCCTGACTCAATTTTCACCTTTGTAGAGAGGCTATAGTGCCGGTGTGGCATTGTGAGAAGCTAACCGAGGCGACCAAGATGGTTGACGTGGGCCTAATAAAAGATTATGCGAACCCCGTGGCTCCCAAGAAAGGAATACAGGTTGATTTTCCCCCTTTGGGTGGTAATGTTGAGGTTGAGGTCGAGCAGGTAGCTGAGGAACCTATTCCTACCACTACTGCGAAGATTGATGACCATGTGCCCCATCTACTTCATCTGGCCAGGTTGCAAGCACACCTCGTGCTCCTACCCCTTTTGGGTTTACCATGCTGCCCCTTTCTTGAGTCCATAAGTTGGAGACTCAGATGGCTACTCTTTTGCAGCATATTAGGCCAAGAATGAGGAAGTCTATTGAGGATTCTTAGGCACGGATGGAGGTAGCCATTGATGCGATGATCTAGACTGTGTATCAAAGGATCAATGCCTTTGAGCTTAGGGTGATGTAAAGGCCTCAGCCTAGTGCCACTGTTGATATGACAACTTTTCAGTCGGAGTTTACAAAATATTGGGCTGATATTGATGCCTTAGTTGTTTCAGAGGAGGATGCTGCTGAAGTCATGCTGAATGGTCTATTTAGCGAGGACACACCTTCTCTTGACCCCGTCGTGCGACTGGGAAGCGCACACGTACTTCTGAGCCCACTATTGATCTAGAGGAGGCGAGACATGCCAGAAAGAGGGAGAGGCAGTTGTTCAAGGTAGCCCAACGAGTGTCTATACTTGATTAGGAGTTGCGGTGGCATAGAGCGAGGGAGCTGGTTGCGGGTGCATCTGCATCGAAGAACACTACTGACGGTGTTCCTACTATTGTTGAGGGCGTTAGTGACGACATCACTCTTGTTGATCCAGCGGGTTTTGGGAAACTAGATCCACCCGTTTCTAGATAGGTCTTCGACACTTATGCGCCACAGGTTTGTATCACCCTATGTATTACATTTCTTTGTGCATTGAGGGTAATTGCACCATATTTTGGTGGGGGTGGGGTAAATGAATTGTGAGTGATATGGTGAAGTCTGAATAACCCAACTCACAATCCTTCCTTGGGGTTTTCTTGCTTGTGTTCTTTTTCCCCAAGGAACTACTTAGTTTCTGTTGTACCAACATGTTTAGGATAGTATACATGTAGAAGTAGACTAATTGACATCATGATGGCAAGAGAGCATAAAATTAATACCCCTCAAAGTTTTACTATGTGCTAAATCTGTGTGCTTGATGAGTTTAATGTGTTGGATCTTTGGATGACATGATAGGAACTGATATGACAACATAAAATAAGCTATAACTTGAACCAGATGCTTTAATGATTTGATAATGAAATAAAGTTTCATGTGTGTGTGTGAGGTTGGTTTGTATATTCTTATTGTGTGTGCCAATCTAGAACTTTCCCCATTGGTCATGCTAAGATGATTTAGACTAGGAATTGGGAAATGGTCATAGGCCAATGTTGATAATGAGTCCACTTAAGCCTAAAAGAAACCAACCAAAAGAAATAAATGCTCCATTTGATCCAAATGTTTGAGCCCAACAAATACTAATTCTTTCAATAAACCCAACTCACCTTCCCTGAAAATCTGTGTGGCCCTGGTCCCTAGTTCGTCCTTAGACATTGTGTACCTCAACTCAGGCTAAAAACCTAAATTGAGGATGGCTACGTTAGAAGTTTACCCTGATTTTGGCCCTAGTCCTCCATAGGATATCGTGAACCTGAACTCATGCAAAATATATAAGTTAAGGGTGGCTATTGTGAAGATAAACATCATAAGAAAGGGTATGAAAAGAGTCGTTTGTAGAGAAAGAAAAGATGAGCAAAAATGTTAGAAAAGAATGGTGTGACGGATCAAAATGAAACAAAAGAATGATAATGTTTGAATAAAAAGATAAAGAAAAGATGAAACAAGTAAGAATGTCAAGTCAAAGTTACACTTGTGCTTAAATAAATCATATGGAGAAGAGCAGAAAACAAGACAATGTTAGAGTTCGTTGTAAAAGAGGTAAAATAGCCAATGTAATGTCAAGGAGGGGATAAAAGTCACTTAATATCCAAACATACCACACCTGAATGAAGCTTATGTTACAAGCTAAGAAAATCATATAGTGATCCTAAATGACCAGTCTGGACGGTTAAAACGTAGAAAATAAGGGCAAGCCTACGAAATCGAGCACAAACTGTATTTGAATTCACTTTTGAGTGTGAGTATTTACCGAGTCCCTAACTAAAACATCAAATTTTGTGTGAAAAAGGATTCTTTGCGGTAAGGGCACAAGTTTCATTATTAGAGAGTTAGTATATTGGTGATTGTTCTCTATGTGTGTGAATGTGTCTATTGGTATGTCTATGCCATAAATTGATCCGCATGAGTTAGCTTGTTGAGTCTGAATAAAAGGTTTGCACTGTTCTGAAGATAGTTAAAGAGAGTAATTGATAGAAAATGCCATCTAATTGCTTGAGTTTCTGTGTTGCTTCTGCATAAACATCGTTTAGAGTTTGTTGTATCGCTTAAGGGCAATCAATGATTTTAAGTTGACGGTGTTGATGTATAGTGAGTTTACGGTATTTTTGATGCATTACCTTGGAGTTTTGCAGGAGTCTTAGGCATTTTGTTATTGGATGTGATGGTATTTTGATCTAATTTTGCAGGAAATAGGTTTGGAGCAGTTGGTGTTGAAAGTGTCTGAAGCAACAAAAAATTGGCAATAGACGAGCCTACTTATGAGCCATCGTTCAGTTGACGAGCCATAGGTGGAGGCATGGATTTAGAGTTCAAGGAAGTCTGACAAAGGGTGGAACCACAGAAGCTACTGATGAAACTTAAGTCTAATGACGGACCATCGTTGATGGATCGTCGATGACTTAAGTGAAGATGAGTTCCAGTACTTGAACAGCGAGTGAACAAGACGGACCATGCTTAGACCTACGGGCCATAGGTCTTAATCGTTGTTAGCGCCCACTGGATTTTTGGCACTGTTGAGCAACGATGTCACCTACGAGCCATTGTTCCATCAATAAACTGTGGGTAGCCAGATATCGACGACACTGCCCATACCAAAATTTCCTAAAAACTTCCTTTTCCTACTTGGTTTAGGATTTATTTTCTATAAATATTAGTTGTAGTTTTCATTTCTGGGTTGTTAGACTTTTTGTGAAAATTTGATTTTAGCTTTGGGAATTATTTTGCGAACACTTGCGGCATTTAATTCTTAAAGTTTGGTTTATGCAATTTGCGTTTGTTCTTCAATTCAAGATTCCAGATTTCATCTATTCTAATTGTCAGTTAATGATTTATATTCTAAACCCTAATATGAATTGTGATAATTCAAGCATGAATAACTAAATCCATAACTAGAGATGTGGGAACAATGAGTAATTAACAACGTAAAACTAACAATTTAGTAATTCAAGACTAGTGTTTATGCATGAATTGTTAATCCTTTCGTTTTGAATACTTTATAATGGCGCGCAACATTAGAACTCATCTCATTCCTACTTTCTCAACCAAGGAAGTAATGAGTGAGAAAGGAATTGAACAACAGAGATTTAGCGTGACAATCCGCTATCTAATAGCCTGACCCACATACTGCGAGGGCTAGTCTGGGGTTAAGGGTAAGGGTTAGTAAACCATATACCCGTACATCGACCAAGTTTTGTGGTGAAATTCTCTACTTGGACGACCAATCACTTAGGAGATACCTAACTTACCAACCTTGCATGTTAACACTAGAAAATAGTTACTATTATTAGGACTACTGTGTTAAGAGCTTGTGGGGAAAACTTGTGCCCTAGAAATCATGTGTACTTGTTACTACAAATAAATCAATAATTACTTTGCTTACAAATCCCCTTCTTTACGGAAATAAACCGGACAAAGAGTACAATTAATTGTTAATTAGCCTAAGTCTAAACCATATTCCTCATGGGAACGATCCTAACCTAAGTTAGGTTCTTTATTAGGCAACAACCGCTTATACTTCGATAGGGAGGTGTAATTTCGGCCTATTAAGCACAAGAATTCTTTAAAAAGGTGAAGTCACTAAGTCAAATTGACTATACCTTTACCCTCAGACCTATTACAAGACTTGAAAGACCCTAGAGATGTTGCGTAAGATAGGTTGTGTGATGATTGGAAAATATGGGCAAACCTAGGGGATGAAGTTTGCATGTATTTCTCTTTCAGAGAGTGAGAGTTGTATTGATTCCTATATTCTTTATTGTTATGCTTTGTGAGAGAATGAAATCATTTTTAATGTGAGGTAACTTGAATGTGTTTGTTGAAACAGGGTTTTGCAATCGAAAGGAAGCACTAGTGAGCTTGAGCTTGGATAGATATTGACTAGTCATCAGTTGAAGCTTTTTGAGAATAATTGAGTGTTGCATATACTTGATAGTAGTTTTGTGGTGGAACTTGCGCGTTAACTCACATTAATAACTAATGTAGACAACATTATTGAACTAATTCTGTTCTTGATTTACTTGAGGACAAGCAAAAGTTTAAGTTTGGGTGTTGATAAGTGGTATGTTTCTACTCATTTGAGGCATTTGTAGTTCAACAATTAGTGTCCTCAATGCCTAATTATGTCCTATTCTAATGATATTTTGATGTTTTACAACTCTGAAGGCTAAAAACAAGGTAATGATGAATAAATGAAAAAAAAAGCAAAAAACATTGAAAGGAGTACAAACTCCCAACTGGTAGTCGCCTAATCAAAAGAAAAGATTGCCTAATTCTCCTGACATCGCCCAAGTTCTCAGTGTTCACAATTAAAAATATTCATGGCAGGTAGGAGGAATAAATATGAAACTGCGATTCACCAAAGCTAAATGGGTGAACCAGAAGTCCATCATTGAAAGTGACAAACTACTGAATAAAAATGAAGCTGAATGGGTGAACAAGGTGATAATGGGCGATCTGCTGAATATGAAAGTCTGACTCGATCGACTTTACCAGCTGAGGTTCAAAGACATGAAGCATGAAGTCTAACACTCCAAAAACTTCTAAGTTAAGACCCAAATCATTCTATAACACCTAGCAACTCGAATCTTATTATTTGAATCATTCATGTAACACCTCGAACTTTGAGAGTCTAAAGAGGGCTAACGGGCAAGTTTACGAACCCAAAATGGACCATGGACCATTCACAAAACCCTAAACGGTCTGTTTAGGGGTTGCCAAGGTGGGGGTCACCTGGATGGGACCCTAGATGGCTCGTAGGAGAGAACATTTTTCAGAAAAATATAAGAGTTTTTAGTTTTTATTTATTTATCAATATTGGACTTGAATGATAAGTCCATAAGTATATGTTTTAAATGCAAGTTTTGAACTGAGTCTTTTAAGAAAGAATCAAATGGTTTCATATGTACTATTTGACAATTGAGGAAAAGAACAAGTATGATTGATGTTTTTGAAAAGTACTTCGGTAAAGTAATAGTCCTTTCTTTGTAAAGGCTGATTGAGCAAAGTGAAATGTAAAGTAAAGTAATAGGTCCTTTCTTTGTAAATGGTGATTGAGCAAAGTGAAAAGTAAAGTAAAGTAATAGTCCCTTTCTTTGTGAAGGGTAATTGAGCATAAAGGATATTGAATATTTTGGGAGTAGTATTGAGCACCAAATTGGATAACAGTCTATTTATAACTCACGTCCCATAAAACTGTGTAGCTAGCGTAGGATAGGATCACACCAATTTATCGTGTGACTCCTTACTGCCTCTGAGAAGGCCTATTAGATGGATCCATAGTTACAATAGCATCATATACCCCGACAGGGTATAGGATGACCCTTGCAACATGGATGAAACGATGTATCATTGCTATGCTCATAGTAATGGTTGTCGGTTAGAGAAACTCCCCACAAAGTAAAGTATATTATTTTCATATTGCTTTTATTGCATGTATTATTTTAATGCTTAAATGGTTTTAACTTCATGTTCATGTATTGATTAAGTTGAGTTGCTTTAAGTCCTTCAGTTCAGTTATTTGTTTATTAAGCCATTTTACATACTCGTACATTCAATGTACTAATGGCATTCGACATGCATATTCTCTTATGATGCAGATACAAGTGTTTAGGATCATCAATAGACGCTCCGTTGAGATCACTTCACACTTCTTGATAGCTTTTGGTGAGACCTGCTTGCTTTCGGAGGACTCCACTTTTATATTCTATTTAGTAGTATTGAGGTGTCGTGGGTCTTTTTTTGACACCTATCTTGAAAAATAGAAGCTTCATAGATAGGTAGAGTTAGATGTTTTTTCAGGTTTTTCTCCCGACGATTTTAGTGGAACTTATTCATGTTAAGTATTTCAAGATAATGTTTCAAAGCTTTAATTTAAATGATTTAAATGTTCATCTATTTAAGGCTTCCACATATCATACTGAGTCTCAGGTTTATAATTAGCCAGACCAAGGGTTCACTTGGGGACATCACTAGTTCTTGAGTGTCAGCCATGTCTAGGGTGTAGGCTCGGGGCGTGACATGAAGCAAAAGAAAGGCGAGTTAAAAGGTAATCAACAATCCGCCGAATTAGAAAAGCGAGCCTAACTAATGTTACTCAATAGGTCACAATTAGCATTTTGGGCTAATTTTGGGGAAACTATAAATAGTACAAAAGAGATAAAATGTATGAGAAGTTTTTGAGAAATCAAGTTTTAGAAATCAGACTTTGTATGAGATTTTAGGTTACTAGTTTTACCCATTGAGAAGTACTCTTAGTTTTCAGGGTTTTTGAACAACCTTGTAATTGACATTTGAGGGTTTGAATAAAAGTGGGTGTTGAAGATTATTGCTTAATTTCAACTCTCCAATGGCTAAAAATATAATTGGTATACATCTTGTCCTTTTATGATGCTTGGCTAAAACCCAAGTTCTAGGAGTTTGATTATGGGGTTGTGTGTTGATTTAATTTAGTTGGTCTTGTGTCTTGCTCATTTTTACTGCTGTACATTCATGGATTTTTAACTAATTAACATGGGGTTAATTTATGGGTTAAGGTTGCAAACTTAATCTTAGTCTAGATCTTCAATTGATGCTCGAAAAAGATTGATTGAAGTGGGTAATTAGTTTGATGCATGCAGTTTAGGGTTGATTTTTATAGTTTGCTCAAAAGAGAAATCGTGGTTTAATTCTATTTACCAAATCTGCTCGAAATAGAGATTCTAGTAAGGTAGTGGGTTGATTTGTAATTCACATATTATGAGACCAAAAGGAGATTATATGATATGATGCTTTGAGATCGAAAGAAGTTTAATGTCATTGAAAATTACCTAGCCTATCCATAATTGTTTAGCATTATTTAGCAAGCACATGTACCCGTATTTCACATCTATATCAATCCCCGCACCCCTAGATCATTTCTTACTTGTTTGAATTCTCTAATTTTAGCTTAATTGTGATACTTGATACCAGAACTCTTTTCGTAAATTTGGTGGAATCATCCACCTACTTTCTCGAATTGCTTAAATTAATCGGCTTGTATTCTTAATTTTTTAATTCAATTTCTTGCACTTTATACTCCTGGTGGGATTTGACCCCGATTCTATTGTTGTTTTTTTTATTACTAACGACTGCTTACTTTTTTCATTGTTTTTAGAGTAGTTGGAGCGTTATCAAGCTCATGAAACCTAACTTATAATTTCAGTTGGATGGATTTCCCTATACCTTTTCGGAGTACATAAACTTATCTTATCATACATGAATCCACTAATCTGAGCCTCTCAGGGCTAGAAGGTCAACCGACAAACCGATGAAACATAATCCTATGTTAGAGCGTAGTTATGGGACTTGGGTTTTCTAAACCCACGTACTCTCGGTACTAAATATTCTTCCCAAAACAACATATATTCATATAATGCTCAGAGGTATATACACCTTTTATCATCTTGAATCATATATGAGGCTAAACTCAAAAGTCATATCTCAAAATAACTTGTATTTAGGTTGTAATTTATATCATGTTAATTTTTATGCTTAAAGGCCATAAGGGTTTGAATGACCATTAATCATACTAAATAAGTACCATAAGGTTTCAAAATAAAAGTGAAACAATGAAAATATAGCTTATTGAAGAAAGATCATAATTTCATAAAAGAACCCTAGCTTTGGTTCTGCAGTATAGTAATATTATTAAAGATAAAAATACTTTAGGCATGAGAGTGAAGGGATACTCTTATTGAAGCCTTACAAACCTGAGAGATTGAGATTTGAAAGAAGAACTTTATTGAAAGATTGAATATCTAGTTTCTGCCTTGCTTAGAGTAGGTTTTGAGTTTGAGGGAGTTAAGAGTGTTGGAACTGATTCTTGAGAGTGAAAACCCTTTTAGAGTATGTGTAATATCGTGGCTTATACTTTCGAAAAGTGGAAAAAGATAAAAGAAACCCTAGTAAATTTTTTTATCAATAACCTTCCACGAGGCCATCTACAAACCATAGATTTCATCCGTTGAATTCAGAATGTAATTTTGAGTTTTAAAACTTCATTCTAAGGGCCCAAACTACGACCCGTAGATGCTTCAATGACCCATAATTGGGTTCATAGGAATTGGACCAAAAAATGACTTTCAGAAATTGTTTTCATGAGTGAGTAGTACAGGTTATACATTCATCTACGACCACTAGATAAGGTTCATAGGTCACTGACTCTGAAAATATTGTTGTGGTAGTGTCTAGTAAAATAGTCATGATTTTTTTTACTCCAAACTCTATATGAGGCAAACATGGTGGCGTTGAAAAGAATACACATAGAACTTTAATTTTATAGGTTGTAGAACACCTAATTCATTATATGTTGGGAGATATGACCATTTGAAGTGGACTCTTGCATGAACTAAATGCGAAAAAATTAGCTGGTAGGAAGGTTTTGAACTCGACTAAGTACTAGAGGTCTCTTATGACCCTAAACCATTTCCAATACACTTTCCACACATAAGAATGGGCCTTAACACATAAGCACATGTAGGACATCACTCAGTTCAACATTATATACTTATGATGAAAGATTCAAATTCTACGAGTAAAGTTACGAAGTGTTACATAGTAGCTCTATACTTGTGACTATCAGTTCATGGGATGAGATCTTTGATTTGGGTTTTTATATATTTTTGTTGTTCTTATCTTCTGCTTTTTTTCATGAAATTTCTTGCCTTTTCTCTTGTTGATTGTTGTTTCTACCAATTATGTTTGGTTACTTGTCATTCCAAAATATGAGTTGGCTTAAATACTGGTGGGTTACAGTAGGTGCCATCATGACTCGAGGTTTTGTGTCACGCCCCAAGCCTACACCCTGGACGTCGCCGGCATCGAGAACCATTTTTGGCCCCCAAGCAAACCCTTAGCCTGGCAGAATACTTAGGGGAAGATTTACTCGAACGATAACAAGCTTAGAACTAGAATTTATAACATTCAAAGGCAAGTAAATACTTAACTGAAACAATTTAAAAAAATACTTAATTACAATAATAATAATATTTTGCATAATAGTCTTAAAACATCTCAAACGAAAGGGAAATACCGAGAGACTCCTCAAATCTAACTATCTATGAAGCCTCTGTAGTTAAACACGAATGTTGGACAAGACCGACAACACCCAAAAAGAACTAAATTGAAAGGAAAAAAAGGGACTTCCTCTGGAATGCAAGGAGGCTCACCAAAGCTATCTGAAGTGCAAAGTGATTTCAATGGAATGCCTATTGATGATCCTCAACACATGTATCTACATCATAAAAGATGCAGATCAAATGACATCAACACATTTGAATGTACGAGTATGTACTATAGCCGAGGTGAAATAGCTGAAAAAAAGACTGCAATAGTTATAACATAACTCAAGGACTCCAATAGGTATAACAT
Source organism: Solanum okadae (assembly GCA_036553675.1). Lineage (NCBI taxonomy): Eukaryota > Viridiplantae > Streptophyta > Magnoliopsida > Solanales > Solanaceae > Solanum > Solanum okadae. Next base: position 22,171,745 of record CM071687.1, read on the forward strand.
AACCTAACTGAATACAAAAAAATAAAGGAATGAAAATATTTAACTTTACAAAAAAAATATTTTCTCATCCTGTGAACTTTAACATAAGAAATGATGTATAAAAATACACTTTAACTTTATTGGGAGATTCTCTAATCGACAACCATCACTATGAGCTAAGTGATGATACAATGTCTTTTCCATGCTGCCAGAACTATCCTATATCATGCTGGGATATAGAAAACCTCAACTAAGTGGATCCACTAAGCTTTTCCTGAAGGCACTAAGGATTCATTTAAAAAGTATGATCATGTATCCATGTGGGAAAGACATGGTTTATGGGGATTGTGAGTTGTCTGAACTCTCCCCCATATTGGTACTCAATACTATTCCCAATAATATTTACTTTTCCTCACTGTATAAAAAGATTACTTTTTCTCTGGGTTGAGATAATTGCTCAAACTATCCCCTTAAATGAGGTAATTGCTCTGAAATGTCTTTGAAACTCATTGTTCATTTAGAAAATAAGATTTCTCTTTACTTAATGTAAAAATATATTTTGGGATTAGATAATTACTCAAAAAGGGGCCTCTTTAAGAGGTAACTACTCTGTACTTCACCTTTTTGAAAACACTTTTAACTTAGACTTAGAATAAGGTTAAAACGACATAGTTTAAGTACCAAATGTATATGGGGAAAGACCAAAACTTTTAAAACTGAAATAGTGCCCAAAACAGCCAGTCTCACAGGTTGTCTGCAGCTTCATGGGTTGTTTAAAGCATCACGACCCGTCTAGTTGGTCTTCATGTTGCCCTGCCCGATAGGGCTTCACTAAAATGGGTATAACATTTTACTTCGGGCGTGAAATTAGGCAAACTTGGTGGCTTTGGAAATAGGACTCAAATACCTTTAATTTGATAGGTCATGGGCCAGCTAATTCATTTTGTGCTGAGAGATATGATCGTTTGAAGTTGACCCAAAACTCAAAATTTGATAGGTGACTTGTACGGACCACTAAATGACCGTACAAGCTACCATAGGTCGTTTAATGGCTCATCTAGGTGACCTTCACCTTGGCTGCCTTGGGTAATCTTTCATCAGACGGGCCGTGGTCCCCTAAACAGGCCATCTAAGTTCTCGTGAAGTGTACATGGTCCATTTTGGTATGTGGATATGCATGTTTGCCCTTTTTAGCCAATTCTGGAAGTTCAAGGTGTTACAATATCTCCTCCCTGGGAAAATTCATCCTTGAATGAGGCCAAACTAAGCATGAAAGGGGTGGGAAAGTCTCTAACAACCCAACAAAAAGCACAAAACATAAAAATAACATAAACTTCAACATATCAGCTTAAAGAGTACTTTACAAGGAGTTAGTACCTTGATCTGGAATTGATTTAGAGGAAAAGAGGTGAGGGTATCTCTTAATCATGACCTCTTAGGCCTCCCAAGTAGCTTCCTCAACACATTTTAAAAAAAAGTTAAATCGGGCATTACCCTTTTATTAAGAATATAAAATTGGACAAAAAGCAAAAGACATGGGTCCAAAAGAAACCCACATCCAATTTAAGCATTTTCATGGATGCTGACATTAATTTGTTTATCAAGGAAAGGGTATTTTTCGCATAGGCTCTGAATTTTCTATATTGCATCCTCTTTCTTCAGTGTATCAGTTATCTCTTCGTCCATTATAACCAATCTCACCTTTTTAGTTGCTATCTCCACGTCTAACGTTGTACTTTTGGCTAGTGCGACTGCGGTGGCGAATTCTACTTCTATTGCCCTTTCCTCGACATCTCAAATCTCCTGGTTGATCCGATGCAATTTGGACATCAGTTCTTCCTCAGTCATCTCCATTTCAACATTCTGACTTATTTCCATCTTAGCGGCGGTTCAACCTTTCCTGAGATGACAGAGTAAGGTTGAGGATTTGGTAGTGGAATTTAGTTTTGGCTGAGAAACTCAAGACTCCAAGAATTTTTTGGACGAACATTGAGGTAGTGACATGTATTTGGTATTGTAGAGATTTTCGAAAAAAATTTGAAAAAAGGGGTGCGCAAAAATGTCCTCATTCAAAGCAACACATCACATAAACAGTTAAAGCACACAAGAAAATATCGCGCGTCCTAAACATATATGTGGCCCTTTTGTGCCAAGGGTAAGCCTAGCGATTTGAAGGTTGTATTGCTCCATTTAAAAACAAATCATTGTACCCAAAAAATAAGATTCATAAATAATTAGAGAAGTCATTACAAAGGGCAAGAAATAAAATGCAAATACAACAAAAATCAACTCTGCACAGGGGAAAATGATAACTACAAGGGCCAAGGTCCCTCTCCTCTTTTTGCTTTCTCCACTTCTTCTCGGATGAGGTGCTTTCTAGTCACCACATGCGGTTTGGCGAACAAGGCTTTGGAAGACATTGGCACATTTTGGAGAGTGTCAAGCTGACCATCGAAGTTTGAGTCCAAACACATTAAGCGAGCCCTTGCATTGGCTAAAGCTTGTGTGACGAAAGCTAAGGCCCTTTGGCTTTGATTCTCTCTATGTTAGAACTCTTGTTCTGTATGCATATATTCTTGCTCCCTATGCTGAAACTCTTGTTCCCATTGGTCCCACAACTGTTGAAAATTGTATGCTTGAAGTTGGAATCTTACTTAAATATCTTCGATTTGCAACCGTACATGGTGTCAGGTTGAGTATACCAAGTAAATCATTCTACAACAATTTCTTGTACTCATCAACATACCCAACTTGATGCCTGTTTGCGGCCATGCTTTCTTTTAGGTTGACACAACCAGCCCATTCTTGGAGAATATCCCTGGCATGAGGTATTTTATCACACCTGTTGTAGTTGATGACATATCGTCTAGTGTCTCCTTTCATAGGTAGGATTTGTTTTCTACCGAACTTTCTCATTACCCTACTAGGATTGTAGGGTCGTACCCCTCTAATGCCCTGGATAATCAGGAAAGGACACAAAGCCCCTCAAATGGCTATTTTCTAACACAAAATCTTGAAACATCCATTGAATATTTTCCTCTCTTATACCATAAAGGAATTGAGTCCACGCCTTCCTCCTGTCATGGATCTTGAACTTATGGATGCTTAAATGGAGTTTGTAGTGGTCAAGGGGACTCGACTCTTTTGTCTTGTCCAACTCATGTTTTTGAGTCTCATATGTTCTAACCAGATGTTTAGACATCCACTATTAAATAAGGATATTACACCCTTTCAAAAATGGAAACCCACTTTAGCATTGACCCAAAGATCGGTACATGTCGGCCAAAATGACCGAGGCCAGATTGAAGTATTTCCTATCTTCTCCTTCTTTACCAATACCCTCAAAGATAGCGTGTGTAACCATCACAACTCGAGTATCAATTTCATTTCCTCCATCCTGAGGAAATACCATTGTTCCTAAGAGGCATACGACAAATGTCAGGGTTTGAGTCTAATTCCAAGTACCATGATTGAGAAACTCATTTGGAAAATTTTCATAATAATTCTCGTGCCCCCATCGTTCAAAGAATTTCACAAATGAGATACTCGGGGTGTCTAAACAGTCTGCATTTACCAGTAACAACATGTTTTTAAGTTTTAAACTAGTCAGCTTATTCGGTAGTAGAATGTGATGATCTGAATGTTTTTTCCAGTTATTGCATATCCCGAAAGTGTTAAGGCAATCTCTAATGGTGTTATTTCGAAATTCCCAAACCGAAAAACCATTCTTTCATCATCCCAGAACCGAGTAATCACTTCAATGAACTCCGGCTAAAATTTAAGGTCCATTATCGATGGGAGGTGTCCCAAGTGGATTGAAATTTTACTTTTTTGATATTATTGAGGCGGTTCAACAATGAACGCAGGAGGTTCGACGTCTCGATAATCATTTTGAAACTCAGGAATTGTTTAGTCATCTACAAAAACATATAAAGAATTAGCAATCCCACCAAACCCAAGGCATAACAATTTTTCAGCTAGCGCATACATCCTTCAAACAAATAAGTATGAGCGTCCGTTTGGGCTGAGGGACCTCGGGACTCAAGGTAGTCTTCTAATGGACCCAACACACCTTGGGGGTTGGGTCATCTTAGACCAATGCGCTACTTTTTGTGATTGAGTTTTTCTCTACACTAGTCTGACTAAAAGTGGGCTTTTTATTAGTGGATTGATGACCCAAGCGGACTATTCGGGATGGGGTAGTTAAGGACCGTTGACCATCCAGAGGCAAACTACATTCCCTATAGTACCCTGAGAACAATTTGGTTAACGAACAATTGCATCCCACATAATTGTCCTTTAAGTGGAAAAATAGAAGAAGTGTCGTTTGACGAAATATGTTATGCCATGAATGTAACAGTTTAATATATAGAAATTTAAACAAATTAAAAAGCATACATCATCCAAACGATTTAATTTTAAGGTTAGAACCCAATCTTTTCCCCAGTAGAGTTGCCTTTCTATTTTATGTTTAAAAAAGAAATTGAGTTTTTTAGAGTCGCCACTTAATTTTTAAAGTAAAATTAAGAAAACTATTAATTTTCTAAAGATTAAACATAAATCAATTAAAAATATTCAAAGGGTTCGGGATTCATATTAATATTCTAGGAAGGGTTTTAAAGCAGATAGAACATCCACTAATATGCGGTTATCCGGTAATTAACTATTTCGCTTATTATTTAGAAAATAGGCAAAGATAAGCATGCTTGACCATGTTTGCGGAAATGAACACTTTAAAACTTAAAATTACTTTTTAAAGGGAGGGGAAATATTGGAGAAATATTACTTAAGTAAATAACTTATAAATATTCTAAAGAGTGTTAAGTAGAAAATATATAATCTTAGTTAATATTAGAAAAATATAAGTGTTAACTCAAAATGGTTTCTTTGGGGAATCAAATTAGGAAAAACCCTCAAAATCAAACAAAGCAAAATAAACAAGTATCGACAATTAAATAATAAGAGAGAGGAGACTTTGTCCCAAGTCTAGTTTTTGTCTGCCTGGGCTGGTACTTGGGCCTAAATTCAGCTTTGGACCTATGGCCCATTTGCACCCGGCCTAAAGAAACTAAACTAAGTTGATTTCTCTGTTGGGCTTTAGGCCCAATTCTTGCTTTTGGCACCTGTCCTAAACTAACAAAATAACAATAATTAACATGCGAGGGGTCTAGGCCCAAAATAAAAAGAATACAAGAACTGAATTTGGAGGCTTTTAGGCCCATTTCTCGATTTTTTATACATAGGTGTATACAATCCTGTACATCTACTCCGAACATTTGTACGTTGAATTCATGGAATTTATTCTTCACTTCCGAGTGCTGGCTGACTCAAATAAAAAGAATTGGGCCTCCATGGGCCAATAGGAAAATGCATGGATAGACTCCATGAGGACCCGATGCAGATTTCACATGCAAACAAGCAAATCAAAGAGAAGAAATTAGAGGAGGGGAGATTCAAAAATCTTAGCGATATATTTGAATAGCAGGTAAATAGTATAAATGAACAGATTATGCAATTAATACTAAATAACCAATTAATTATTGGAAAGCGGGACCATTCCTATTAAGAGAAGAAAAAGCACATTTTTGTAGTCAAATCAAGTGCCACCGTATAGATTTTTAGCAAAAGACAAAATCTCACATGATGAACATTTAATGAATATACAAATATATTGCAGTGGTGATCAATTAACAATTAAGCATAATTAAATGGGGGACATAACCTAATTCTTCTCATAATCTAATAATACAAAGAACCTCAATAATTATAAATAAGAGAAAAAAACAATACTGCGAAACACTTTGAGCTCAAATTGGTGATATGAACAACACTAGATTTCTCATGAATGCATAGGTAGTGAAATAGAAGTTAAAATGACATATTGCTCTTGGATTGAACTACAAATGAGACTCAATCAATTACGCAAAAAAATAAGATTCGGACTTCAACATATTCCAACTTACCAGATTCAGGTTAAATGAAACAAACATATCATGAATGGATAAATTTGATAGATGCACCAAAGACAACACACAAACAGATGCATTTTACTTAGTTGGAAATGATGTCAAGTTTAAAATCAATGGTCATGCGAGATGCGAAATAATAACCTTTTAATGCGCTAGGTACCTATCACAAGATCAAACTCAAAACTGGGCAGACAAGACGGGGTGGGGGGGGGGGGAGGATACACAACAAGATTGACCTTAAGATAAGCAAGAAACAAGACACAATCAACTACACAAAGTTAGACTCAAACTCCAACTAACTTACACACCCATAAATGACAAGTTTAATACAGATCAACCAAATTTGGAAGTAAACCATCAACACAAATAAAAGGAAACATGATAGAACTTGCTACTAAATATAAAATCCTACTGTTCAAATTAGAATGCTTTAGCTTTCATACTCTCGGATCGCTTGATGTCAACTAACACAAAAGCTAACAGAAAACATGGAATCTCAAATGAGAATGAGAAAGAAATCACGATTTAACAAAAATATCATGAAAAGAACTCGAGAAAAAGAGAGAGGGGAAAAGACAATGTGATTATCTAAACAACAAATGAAATTGCGATTCGAAACTCAACTAAGGCATAGAGATAAATAAACAAGTTCAATAAAATTCTAGTAACATATCCAAACGAGCAGTTACAAATGCAAAACATGAACTCAAACCCTTGACGTCTTGACTCACTCATCCAACTTAAGGTGAAAGAGCAAAGAAAATGACGTTGAGAACTCGGTAAAAATGCAGATTCATATGGAACAGGAACAAACTAGGACTCACGGTCATTTCGGATGTAATCATAGCTATATTGTAGAAGTCAACACAAAAGGGGTAATAACAATCAGAAAAATAGCCCTCCAACATCTATACATGTTAAGGTCACATTCAGAAACTAAAATGTGAAACAGTGGATGAAAGGAGACGAAGAACCTCAACTCTTATCGCTATCCAAAAGAAAACAAACATATCGAGTGAAGCAAACCGAGTGAACATGAGATAGGAAGGAATAGACAAATAACTTGAATAAGTAGAAAAGTTATATTACTAATTTGAAATCAACAACGAGTCGAAACACCCCAAATTACTAACTTTTAAATATTTTAACAGTCGAGACTCAAATATGTCAACACGTTGAAAACAACAGAGACATGAACTGAAATTAGAGATTACCTTTTCTCGGGCAGCGGTTTTGGACCAACGAGCTAGCAAGGATGAGCTTTCGACAACGAGATGCGATTCTGCGAACTCCAATGAACAAAGCAGAAGAGAACGGGAAAGGACTAAGTAAAATATGGATTCTCAATCTCTATGGTTTTGAAACCTATTCCCTAAGTATTCGTATATAATTGTGTATAGATAGTAAATTGATATTTTTTCATCTATAATGCCTATAATTTTCAACCCTATTTCTTCCAACCCTAGACTGAAGGTAAACAGGGGCTTTATATAAGAGAAGATGGGGGGAAATCTGACGGGGAAAAGACGAGGGTAAAATAGAGTAGGAACAGGAAATTTTTGGTATTCAAATTCCAAATTCTATGATACAAAAATGAAGTTATCAAGGGAGTGAAATGCAGATAAGAAGAAGACAGAAGAAGAATTAAGAGAAGGATGAAGAAAAGAGGAGAAATTGAGAAAGAATGAGAGGGGAAATGAAAATTGTATTGAGCTATCACATTCAAATCATGCCTTACAAGTACTATCCACACCTATTAATACTACTTAATCAGAATTAAAGGAAAATACAATGAACACTAGAAATGAACATAGGAACTAACTCAAACTACTTTTCCCGCCAAAAGAGTAATCATGCTAATGGTGTGTGACCTTCCAGCTCAGTAATGATTTGGTATCTGCCATCTGACTGAAGTATTACGTTGTTGTTGAATCGAAATCGGTATTAATATCCCTTGTGAAACAACACCCTTGTCTACAAGGGTGAAGGAAACCGAGTCTGTAATGTAGAAGCCAGTTCCCAAGTTGCATAAGATTGATCAAGGTCAGACCACTGAATAAGCCATTGAGCAACCGCCTTATTACCATGCTTCACCATTTGGTGCTCCAAGATATATTCAGGCTTAGGGAAATGAGGACTACATAAGTCAACGATGGGAGGCTGTACTATAGTGCTGGGATGTTCATGACAGAATTTAAGTTGAGAAATATGAAAGGTAGGATGTATTTGCACTTCAGGAGGGAGGAGGAGTTTGAAAGCCACAACACCTATCTTCTCCACATTGGGATATGGACTAAAAATGTAGAAGTGAGCTTGTCATATGGAAAAATAGTTAAGGAATATTGTCTATAAGGTTAAAGTTTAACATAAACCTAATCACCAACCTGGAAATGCCTATCAGACCTATGAGTGTTGGCCTGTGTACACATCCTTTATTGTGCTTGATGCAAATGAAACTTAGCCAACTCGAGTTTAAACTATCTGCTTAGCATAAATTCCTCAACAACATCATACTCAGAGTCACCAGGCAAGTATGGAAGATGTAAGGGAGGAGGATAGCCATATAACAACTCAAAAGGAGACGATTGAATAGCAGAATGTGGGTTAGAGTTGTACCAACACTTAGCTAAGGCTAGATAAGAAGCCCAATCAGCAGGAGCATCAGTACATAAACATCTGAGATAGGTTTCAAGATACCTATTTAGAACCTCTGTTTGTCCATCAGTCTGAGGATGGTAAGCTGTAGAAGTCTGCAAGGACACCCCCAAGCATTTAAAAATACTTTCCAAAAGGTTCTAATGAATATAGGATCCCTATCACTTGTTCTAGTTCTAGGGAAACCTGCAACTTGAAAATGTTATCCAAGAAGATAGGAACAAGAGATTGCGCACTATAGGGATGTGATAAGGCAATGAAATGACTAGTTTTGGTTAACTATCAACTATTACCCAAATAACAGTTTTTCCTTTAGATCTAGGGAGTTGTCCCGGCCCGGGAGTACCCCCTAGATGTAACATAGCGTACTTGACCCCGAAGGGGTCTCATACAGGTCTCTAGCGTCACCATTACATAAGATATAGAAAATAATGTGGAAAACATAAAACATTACAATCAAAGTCCAACTTCACTTTTCATAAAAGAACGTAATAGGAACTTTAAACTTTGTCTCATTTACCATATAAAACATATGAATACAAAGTTTCGACTTAGCCCTTTACATCAATAAAAGTCTCAATATGAGAAGTACAATAGAAACTAAGAAATAGGAAATCATGTCCTCGAACTTGAGGACTCACCACAACTTGGAGATAAGCAGTCCAAGTCTTCTTCAAAGAAGAGTGAAAGTCACCTAGCCGGAACCTACACTCATTAAGATGTAGAGGGAATAAGGGGTTAGCAAATAATATGTACTAAGTATGGAAACATGCATAAAATCCTTTAAATATGATAATTTTTTTTTGGACATTTTAGAGAAAAGTATGCATTTATCAATTGTAAATACTTGCAACATACCGGTAACAATGTCCGGGGACCCCTCTTGATCACTTTGGGATTGGAGAGCATAGAAGCAATTCTTCTTGGGAGTATCAGGATTTCAACCACTTGGAGGAGCTTGGTTACCCTCTTTCCCCTTGGCCGCACGAGTTGGATAATCTTTCAATTGATGTTCGCTTTTACCACATCCATAGCACACACCCATAATGGCAAGACACTTCCCCTCATGCTTTTTACCACATTTGGCACATGTAGGCCTCTCCATGGAAGATCCACCCCTATTGCCTCCTTGAGGCTTAGGGTTAGACACCCTATCTTTGTTGGGTCTTGGAGCATTGGAGGAGCCTTGGTTGGAAAACCTCTTCTTCAACCTTGGTCCACTCTGACCCTCAAACTTACCTTTAGAAGAATTACCATCATTGGACCTTGTCCTCTTTACCTCTCTATTTTTCTTCCTCATCCTTGATTCACCAACTTGTTGATCATAGACCATTAGACATGAAAAGTCCATATTTTCATGAAGCATAGACACATGACATTCTTTTTCAATTGAATCGGACACACCCGTCACGAATCAACTCATCACATCTCTAGGATAAGACACCAAAGATGGGGCATATTTGGACAACTTAGTAAATTTCAAGAAGTATTCTTGGACACTCATACCTCCTTGTCTAAGGTTGATAAATTCCTCCACCATTGCTTCTCTCTTTTCCCGTGGAAAGAACCTATCAAGGAATGCCTTCTGAAACACTTCCCAAGTTATGGGACCCACTCTTATAGCCCTATTATCCTTCCATTGAGAAAATCATACTTGGGCCACATCCTTCAATTGATACCCCACTAGTTCGGCTTTCTCTATTGAGGTCACCCCAATAGAATCCACTATCTTGTAGACTCTTCCAAAAACTCTTGTGGGTCTTCATCCACCTTGGAACCAAAGTAAATAAGAGGGTGGGTTCATCCTAGTAAAGTCTATTAACCTTGAAGACATGGCGCTTGCATTAGGATTCACTCGAGGTCCAACTTCCCTATTTGCTTGAGCCGTTATAGCTTGGGCTTAAGTGGTGACGACTTCAGTTTTAACCATCATGAGTTGAGTCAATGTTTGGAAAGTCTCCCTTATTTCCACATTAGTCATGACCCCTTCATCATTAGGAGCTTGAGGATCTTGAGGAACTTGGGGAGGAACTCCCTCATTGACATTTTCCTCTTTCATCCTCCTTGCATTCCCTCTTCTTGTATTCATTGCCTATAATCACAAGAGAAGGGTTGGAAGAAAGGACTTCGTAGAGTTAGTACTCCAAAGCATGACTAAAGAGTAATGAAAGAAGTGAAAGTTCCTAAACATCTTATAGCCTCTCATTCATAACTGTGGCGCGCTTTACACTCATGAGCAAGACTCTACTAGATGTGGTACATGAGACATCAACCTAAATATTATTCCAAAAACCTTATGCTCCGAAACCATATTTATCATGACCCGGGAGTACCACGACGTACTTGACCTCGAAAGGGTTTCATACAAGCCTCTAGCATCATCATTACATAAGACATAGAAAATAATGCGAAAAATTTAAAACTTTACAATTGAAGTCCAACTTCACTTTCATAAAAGAAATTAATATGATTTCTAGATTTTGTCTCATTTACCATCTAAAACATATGAATAGAAAGTTTGGGACTTGGCCCTTTACATCAATAAAAGTCGCAACATGAGAAGTACAATAGAAACTATGAAATAGGAAATCCCATCCTCGAACTTGAGGACTCACCACAACTTGGAGATAAGCAATCCAAGTCTTCTTCAAAGGAGAGTGAAAGTCACCTATCCAGAACCTACACTCATTAAGGTGTCGAAGGAAGAAGGGGTTAGAACATAATATGTACTAAGTATGGAAACATGCATAAAATCCTATAAATATGATTAAAAAAATGGACATTTTTGTGAAAAGTATGCATTTATCAAGTTTGGAAACCAACATGCATTTTTCAATGTCAAAGACAAACCATAACCACATTGATAATCACAACATAGTAATATCAACACCTTAACAACCCCTAAGGAACACATGTGCAACTTATGGTAGACATCCCATAATACCAACCATACTAAGTACTCCCTTGAAGCTAACTTAGTCATAAAAAAACTCTTTAGACCTTTTCATAAACAATAGACATCAATAAAGGAATAGTCATGTACATTACTTGAACATAAGGAAATACATATACAACACTATCCATTAATTTTACATGCATATATTCATATAGCATCATAATCATAAAGCACCATCCCATAACATCCTACTAAGTCTCCTTGTGCATTGTAAGATTGAAGTCCCATACCACACTCCTACTAAGTCAACTCATTAAGAATTCATAGTGTAGTTCATGTCTTATTCATTATCTTATCATTTAGGGAAGAATAGCCATAACCGACATAGACCATGTGAGCTACATGGAATCCAGTGTCGTGTAACCCCACACCGAAAGAAGGTGTCCTACTTGCCTAAGGTAGGACTAAATGTGTTAGCTTCTAGGTGGATCCACTAGCCAAGTCATATGTTGGAACATTGTTATGCGATAGGGAGATTGTTTCTAGAAACCCACCTTATTGCATTGGCGGAGGGGCTTCCATCTCATGAGTTCACTTTTGATGACCCAACCTATTGCATTGGTGGAAGTGCCTTTACCTCATTGTCCATATCCACTCGGTGCTAAGCATTTATCTCCAAAATTATAGATCATTAGTCATTGAATTGTATTTACATGTGTGAAGGAGTGTTCTACCCTTCATTCAATACAACTCATAAAATAGCTCATAGATTCAATAAAGTGAGAACTAACTTTCAACCTTAGAATCATCATTAACATGTGAGTAAACCTTTCCCATTATTGTTCATAGTGTTTTCATGAGAAAATAGCCTTTCAATCAACACAACAACATCATCATCATCTTAGACAAGTCATTCATGAACATGTGTAAGGGTAAGGGGAGAATAACCTTTAAAAAATACCTCAATATACACAATAGTCATAGGATCTTTACCTTTCAAGTGAATTGTAAGTTCATCCACATCACCTTTAACAATATGTACAAACACTAGAAATTTACCCTCTCAAGGTCATGGATCATGTCTCACAATCATACTAAGAAATACTACTTTAAGCAGGAATAAAACAAGATTCAATAACTATATTATCATAGATGTAATTCATAGTAATCATCTTGTGTCAATAAACCCATCACAATTCATGAAATTGGGGTCATGGGGTAGTTCATGGGTTCATGGGTTCATGGGGAATTTTACAATGAAAATCACCATTAAACATCAAATCATTCATAATATAATACAATTAACATAATAAAATGTTTTTAGGAAGAACTCATGGTTGGAATGAAAACCCTAGTTTTTGAACAAGTTACCAATTTCGAAATCAAGAGTTTGAAGGGCTTCATGGAGAAAACTTGTCACGACCCAAGCCTAGGGCCTAGACGTGACATGGCGAATGAGGAACCCGAAGGAACCCCAAACAAGCTTCTCAAACCTGTCATCACACTTCATCGGTCGCGGAAGTACATTCAACATTAATTAACGGGAAATAGGGACTAAGGGCAAACCATTTCAAAATGACATCGTAGAACGAGAGTCAAGCTCATTTACAAAATACTTGTCCAACGCACACCTCTACATACATAGATAGGACGGGGGCCATGACATACTACCGGCTCCCCTCATAGTCAAAATACAATTGCAAGCTAAAGTCTCAAAACACAGGAGTAGGAACATAACATAGCCCTCGAATCATTGAGGACTCACCAACAAACTCGGATAAGCACCGTACTAGCCACGTGAATGGAGAGAAGGATCAAGAGTAGCTCCGGTCCCTACATGGTGACATCATGTAGGCAAAATATGCGTTAGTACTTGGAATGTACTAAGTATGCGGGGTGCAATACAACAATAGACAAGGACACAATCGAAATGCAAGAAATAGTTTCATAGGCATAATGAATAACAATATGAGGATGCATGATCAAAGTGAAGTCAAAACATGTTTAAGTAAATCTATACTAATAGTAGATATCATATGTGTATGCATGATCCAACCAATCTATAACCCCAACTTAGGATGGGGGATGCCGTTCACACCCGGACACCCTGGTGGCAAGGTATAAACCCCTCACATGGTTGATGTTGGTCACACCCCAAGCATCCTAGGTGGTGAGATATAAACCTCTCACATGGTTGATGTTGGTCACACCCCAAGCATCCTAGGTGGTGAGATATAAACCTCTCACATAGTTGTCCGGTTCTTTTCCCCCGGACCGGGCATGGTCATGCAACACTTTATATAGGAAATTCCCATTAGGCTGTAATGCAATCTCACGTACGGAATGAACATATACACAAGCTTAGTTTGTCATCAACACATCTCTGGATTGCCATACATCTCATAACTCAAGCTTTAAAGCATCAATTCACCAATTCTCCATAGTTGGACATTTTGTCAAACACCTTGAAGGCATGTAATGGAATCAAAGAGCATGGAAAATAGGGTAGTAATTATGCAGCCAAACCAGTGAACAACCTACAACAACACCTTTTAACACCCACAATACCACATGAAAATTTCCACATCCATTTCAAATTTAGATTCAAGTTCTAGAGTCACAACATGCTCAAAACATTCACTTTTCATGTTTAAAATTCAATGTGCAGGAAATTATTACAAAGAACAAGACTAATTTATGAATCTTAACTTAAACCATGAATTAGTGAGTAGAATAGAGTCTAGGCACTATGGGTGGAAGGACCCATGAGTTCAACACCACATACCTTGAGTTCTTATGAAGGTCTTGAGAGTGTCTTCAATGGAAGCTTGGAACTTGGAGCAAGAGTCTCTTCAATCTTGAGGAAGGTTTTGGATTAGGGTTCTTGAGAGAACTTGAGAGAAAATGTGTCTAAGTATGGGAGAGGTGTTTTGGGAAATGTTTTAGAGATGGGAATTGAACTAATGGTATATAGGAAATAACATATGCCCTTTGGAAAAATGGTCCAACAATTTGAAAAAAAAATGAGGCGTGTGAACAGTAAAAACGCTCACTGGAAATTGCATTTCCTGCCGGACATATTTTACAAAAATGGGCATAACTTCTTCGCCCTAACTTCGAATGAGGTGAAACGAAGTGCGTTAGGTAGCTAAATCAAAGGGCTTTCCATGGATATGTTATGGGCCACCCAATTATTTGTGTGCTAGGAGATATGACCCTCCAAAGTAGACCCTCGAAAAAGGCTTCACTTGGAAATTTCAGGTTTTGATACGGTTGCTCTAAAATTTGGGTTAGACCCATCTCCCACTCAATTTGACCCCATAAACAAGAATATGAAATCGGATTTTTGAAAAAGGAAATGGATTTTTAGATATAGCTAAAACAAGTTTCGGATAACTTCCGAAGCATATTTTTAGGAACTTGGTCATTTCAATATCTCCCCCTTGGGAACATTCGTCCCTAAATGTGGAAGAGACGTACAAGGTAAGACTTAGTAAGAACATATCAGCCCAAACATGAATGCAAAATTTTTATTTAAACATCACTTCAAGATTTCAAAACTTAGTGTAAAGCATCTATAACTCATCAATTTAAACATATATGCACATTAATGATTCAGGGGCTGAAATGTAAGACTCAATGGAGTACAAAGGACTTGATTTAATACCTTAGGCTTGAGTGGAGTTGAATAGATAAGGATAACGCCTTTGCATGTCCGCTTCGGCCTCCCAAGTAGCACTCTCCACTTATTGATTTCTCCAAAGCACCTTAACGAACGCCACTTGTTTATTCCTCAACCTCTTAACTTGTCTATCTAAGATCTGAACCGGGACTTCTTCATACGTCAAGTTATCTTCTACAACACCCACAACCTCAAGAGGTACAATAGCGTTAGGATCACCAACACATTTCCTCAACATCGATACATGTAATACCGAATGAACTAATTCCATCTCCTTGGGCAACCCCAACTCATAGGCTACTTTACCAACCCTTCTTATTATCTCATAAGGACCGACATACCTAGGACTTAATTTCCCCTTCTTACCAAAATGAACCACACCTTTCATTGGAGAAACTTTCAAATAAACCCAATCCCCCACTTTGAATTCAATATCCCGTCTCCTCACATCGGCATAAGACTTTTGACGACTTTGGGCTGTTTTCAACCTCTCCCTAATCATCCTTACCTTCTCAAGAGCATCCATGACCAGATCCGGACCCAACAAGGCCACCTCTCCAACTTCAAACCACCCAACCGGTGACCTACACCGTCTACCATAAAGTGCCTCAAAAGGAGCCATACCGATACTAGAATGATAACTATTGTTGTATGCAAATTCAATCAAAGGAAGATGATCATCCCAACTACCTTTCAACTCCAAGACACAAGCTCTAAGCATATCCTCCAAGGTTTGAATCGTTCTTTCGGCTTGGCCGTCCATTTGAGGTGGAAGGCCGTGCTAAGCTTTACCTTTGTACCAAGACCCCTTTGGAATGACTTCCAAAAGTGAGAAGTGAATTGGGCACCACGATCTGAGATGATAGACAAAGGAATCCCATGCAACCTTACCAATTCATGAATGTACAACTTGGCATACTCTTCAGCCCCGTAAGTAGTTTTAACCGGTAGGAAATGAGCCGACTTTGTCATCCGATCAACCACCACCCAAACCGAATCAAAGCCTCTTCTAGCCTTGGGTAAGCCCACTACAAAATCCATGTTGATTTCTTCCCACTTCCAAGTAGGTATCTCAATGTCTTGAGTTAGGCCACCCGGCCTTTGATGTTCGGCCTTGACTTGTTGACAACTATGGCAACCCGAAACAAATTTTGCAATGTCCTTCTTCATACCGCCCCACCAATACACATCCCTCAAGTCTCTATACATCTTTGTTGACTCCGGATGAATAGAATAAAAAGAATTATGAGCCTCATCAAGGATTCTTTCCCTCACACCATCCACACAAGGAACACATAATCTACCTTGGTACCTAAGGGCACTATCTCCCCCTTGGGAGAAAACCTCAACCTTACCACTACTCACCGAAGCCTTTAATTCTACCAAAGAAGGATCAAGATCTTGCTTGACTATCACCTCATCAACCAAGGAAGACCTTGAACCATCAACAATAACTACTCCTCCACTATCCACCCCTTCTAACCTAACTCCCAATTTGGCCAACCGATGGACCTCCTTAGCCAACTCTTTACTACCTTCCTCCACATGAGCCAAGCTACCCATGGACACTCTACTCAATGCATTCGCCACCACATTAGCTTTCCCCGGATGATAGTGAACACTCATATTATAATCCTTAAGGAATTCTAACCACCTCCTTTGTCTCAAGTTAAGATCTTTTTGCGTGAACACATATTGGAGATTCTTATGGTCGGTGAAGATATCAACATGCACCCCATACAAATAATGACGCCAAATCTTTAAAGCAAAAACCACGGCGGCCAATTCAAGATCATGGGTTGGGTAATTTTTTTCATGAACCTTAAGTTGCCTAGAAGCATAGGCTATAACCTTACCACTATGCATCAACACACAACCCAAACCAATACGGGAAGCATCACAATAAACAACAAAACCTTCTAACCCATCCGGAAGTGACAAAATAGGAGCGGACACAAGCCTTTCTTTCAAAGTTTGGAAGCTTTCCTCACACTCATCCGACCACACAAATTTAGCCTTCTTTTGAGTCAACTTAGTAATAGGAGAAGCAAGAGAAGAAAACCCTTCCACAAATCTCCTATAATAACCCGCTAAACCCAAGAAACTCCTTATATCCGACGGGGTCAAAGGTCTAGGTCAATTCCTAATAACATCGGTCTTCTTAGGATTCACCTTAATACCATCCCCCGACACCACATGGCCTAGGAAAGCAACTTCCTTCAACCAAAACTCACACTTTTCATATTTAGCGTACAACTTCTCTTCCCTCAATCTTTGGAGTACAACCCTCAAGTGACCCTTGTGCTCTTCCTCACCCCGAGAATAGATCAAGATGTCATCTATAAACACCACCACAAAAGAGTCAAGGTAGGGTTTGAAAACCCTATTCATCAAATCCATAAAGAGAGCCGGAGCATTAGTCAACCCGAAAGACATCACCACAAACTCATAGTGCCCATACCTAGTACGAAAGGCCGTCTTGAGAATATCACACTCCCTCACCTTCACTTGATGATACCCTGACCGAAGATCAATCTTAGAGAAGTGACTAGCCCCATGCAATTGGTCAAATAAATCGTCAATCCTTGGAAGAGGATACCTATTCTTGACAGTGACCCTATTAAGTTGTCGATAATCAATACACATTCTAGGAGACCCATCTTTCTTCTTCACAAACAAAACCGGAGCACCCCATGGAGAATGACTAGGTCTAATAAACCCCTTCTCTAACAAATCTTTTAATTGCTCTTTCAACTCTTTCAAGTCCGCCGGGGCCATACGGTAAGGGGGGATAGAAATAGGTTGAGTATCGGGAAGGAGGTCTATACCAAGATCTATCTCCCTTTCGGGAGGGACACCGGGAAGGTCTTTTGGGAAGACATCTAGAAACTCATTAACAACCGGAATAGACTCAATAGGAGGGACTTTAGACTCCATATCATTGACTCTCACAATATGGTACAAGCACCCTTTGGAAATCAACCTATGGGCTTTAATGCAAGAAATGAATTTCCCCTTCACCACAACATCCCGGCTCTCCCACTCAAGGATGGGTTCATTAGGAAATCGGAACTTGACTTTACGAGTCCTACAATGAATAGAAGCATAATATGCATGCAACCAATCCATCCCAAGAATAACATCAAAATCCACCATGTTCAACTCAACAAGATCACAAGGCAACAACTTATTCAATATGCAAACCGGACAATTTCTATACACTTTTCTAGCAACAATAGAGACACCAATGGGAGTAGATACTTCATATGACTCATGCAACAATTCCGACTCGACATGAAATTTTCTAGCAACTAAGGGGGTAACAAAGGAAAGGGTGGCACCCGGATCAATCAAAGTATAAACATCAAGATCAAAGATTTGCAACATACCGGTCACCACATCCGGAGTCTCATTAATACCTTGTCTACCATGCAAAGCATAAAATCGATTGTTCCTTGGGGCACCACTTTGAGAAGCACCTCTACCCAAAGGAGTAGTGTTAGCACTTCGGACCTTGTTGCGGATCTTGGGACACTCAAACCTCTTATGACCCACTTCTCCACATTCAAAGCAAGCACCCGAACACTTCATGCAAGGACCACCATGCTTCCTCCCACACTTAGGGCATACATCCATAGAACCCACTTCACCTCCCCCTTGAGGTCTAGGAACATTGATAGCAAATCCCCGGTTGACATGAGGGTTTCCTCGGCCTTGATGAAATCTAGCACCCTTAGGGAACCTATTCTCCAATCGGGCCCTCTTGGCCTCGTGCCCCCTTCTCTTCCTCAACTTCTCCTCCTCCATTTGCTCGGCATAAGTCATCAACCGAGACAAATCCATATCTCCAATGAGCATAGCGGACCGACACTCCTCACTAACCAAGTCGGATACACCCATCACAAATTTGTTCATCCTCGACCTAGAGTGTGCCACCAAGTGAGGTGCATACTTAGAGAGTTGGACAAATTTGAGGGCATACTCCCTCACACTCATAGCTCCTTGCTTCAAGTTCATGAACTCCACCAACTTTGCCTCCTTAAGCTCAAGAGGGAAGAACCTATTAAGGAAAGCAAGTTTAAACTCCTCCCACAACACCACATAGCCATTACCTTTCTCACCCTTCCATTGATCAAACCAAATTTGAGCAACCCCCTTGAGTTGGTAGGCGGCCAATTTCGCCTTCTCACAAGCACCAATATCCATAATGGTCAAGATTTTGCATACCTCATCGATGAACTCTTGCGGGTCCTCATCCACCTTTGAACCATGGAAGACCGGAGGGTTCATCCTCATGAAATCTCTCACCCTTTCTCCCGGGGTGGTAGTTCGAGGAGCTTGGGCTCCTTGTTGCACTTGGTTAGCTACCACTTGTGCAAGCATGGTGAGTGCATCACGGAGCTCACCATTGGTGGGTGGCTCTTCCGATGATCGGGCCCGTCTTCCCCTCATGTTTTGCATGATGATCTAGCAATCCAAAGAACAAGCGTTAGGGAGGAATCACCTTATCGCACTCTAAGCACGACATAGAACATGAAGAAGGGAAACCTTTCCTAAAATGTTTTGTAGCCTCCCATTCATAGTCGTGGCGCGCTTCACAACCATGATTAGGACTCTACTCAACGCGGTGTGTTGGACTCCGAGGATTTAACAACCTAGTGCTCTGATACCAACCTTGTCACGACCCAAGCCTAGGGCCTAGACGTGACATGGCGAATGAGGAACCCGAAGGAACCCCAAACAAGCCTCTCAAACCTGTCATCACACTTCATCGGTCGCGGAAGTATATTCAACATTAATTAACGGGAAATAGGGACTAAGGGCAAGCCATTTCAAAATGACATCGTAGAACAAGAGTCAAGCTCATTTACAAAATACTTGTCCAACGCACACCTCTACATACATAGATAGGACGGGGGCCATGACATACTACCGGCTCCCCTCATAGTCAAAATACAATTGCAAGCTAAAGTCTCAAAACATAGGAGTAGGAACATAACATAGCCCTCGAATCATTGAGTACTCACCAACAAACTCGGATAAGCACCGTACTAGCCACGTGAATGGAGAGAAGGATCAAGAGTAGCTCCGGTCCCTACATGGTGACATCATGTAGGCAAAATATGCGTTAGTACTTGGAATGTACTAAGTATGCGGGGTGCAATACAACAATAGACAAGGACACAATCGAAATGCAAGAAATAGTTTCATAGGCATAATGAATAACAATATGAGGATGCATGATCAAAGTGAAGTCAAAACATGTTTAAGTAAATCTATACTAATAGTAGATATCATATGTGTATGCATGATCCAACCAATCTATAACCCTAACTTAGGATGAGGGATGTCGTTCACACCCGAACACCCTGGTGGCAAGGTATAAACCCCTCACATGGTTGATGTTGGTCACACACCAAGCATCCTAGGTGGTGAGATATAAACCTCTCACATGGTTGATGTTGGTCACACCCCAAGCATCCTAGGTGGTGAGATATAAACCTCTCACATGGTTGTCCGGTTCTTTTCCCCCGGACCGGGCATGGTCATGCAACACTTTATATAGGAAATTCCCATTAGGCTGTAATGCAATCTCACGTACGGAATGAACATATACACAAGCTTAGTTTGTCATCAACACATCTCTGGATTGCCATACATCTCATAACTCAAGCTTTAAAGCATCAATTCACCAATTCTCCATAGTTGGACATTTTGTCAAACACCTTGAATGCATGTAATGGAATCAAAGAGCATGGAAAGTAGGGTAGTAATTATGCAGCCAAACCAGTGAACAACTTACAACAACACCTTTTAACACCCACAATACCACATGAAAATTTCCACATCCATTCCAAATTTAGATTCAAGTTCTAGAGTCACAACATGCTCAAAACATTCACTTTTCATGTTTAAAATTCAATGTGCAGGAAATTATTACAAAGAACAAGACTAATTTATGAATCTTAACTTAAACCATGAATTAGTGAGTAGAATAGAGTCTAGGCACTATGGGTGGAAGGACCCATGAGTTCAACACCACATACCTTGAGTTCTTATGAAGGTCTTGAGAGTGTCTTCAATGGAAGCTTGGAACTTGGAGCAAGAGTCTCTTCAATCTTGAGGAAGGTTTTGGATTAGGGTTCTTGAGAGAACTTGAGAGAAAATGTGTCTAAGTATGGGAGAGGTGTTTTGGGAAATGTTTTAGAGATGGGAATTGAACTAATGGTATATAGGAAATAACATATGCCCTTTGGAAAAATGGTCCAACACTTAGAAAAAAAAATGAGGCGTGTGAACAGTAAAAACGCTCACTGGAAATTGCATTTCCTGCCGGACATATTTTACGAAAATGGGCATAACTTCTTCGCCCTAACTTCGAATGAGGTGAAACGAAGTGCGTTAGGTAGCTAAATCAAAGGGCTTTCCATGGATATGTTATGGGTCACCCAATTATTTGTGTGATAGGAGATATGACCCTCCAAAGTAGACCCTCGAAAAAGGCTTCACTTGGAAATTTCGGGTTTTGATACGGTTGCTCTAAAATTTGGGTTAGAACCATTTCCCACTCAATTTGACCCCCTAAACAAGAATATGAAGTCAGATTTTTGAAAAACGAAACGGATTTTTAGATATAGCTAAAACAAGTTTCCGGTAACTTCCGAAGCACATTTTTAGGAACTTTTTTTTTTGGGTCATTTCAAAAGTGCTCCATGAATCAAAGTCCAAATACCTTAATTGAAGCTTTGACCAAGAATTGGAGTTGAGAAGATGGATTCTTGAGCCCTAATCTTCAAGTTCTTGGTGTTCTTCAATGGAGAAACTTTTAGAGAGAGAAGTATTGAGAGAAAGATGATGTTCTTGGGTTTCTTCTTTTATTAATTGGGAGTAACTAAAAAGGAAGAATTTTGAATTTTAAAAGTGTATATAAATATGTTAGGAAAAGAATGGGAAAGTGTTGGTTCATGTTTTGGAGAGATTACTAAAAGACCCTTACTTAAAATTCAAAAACTTACCTTCCCCATGCTGGAGCTCGCCCTTTGGCACCCTTGGCTCGCCAAGGGCACTAGGTGACTCTCCTAATGAATCCTTGGCTCGCCCAAAATTCTAGTAATCTCCCTAAATGGGCAGCTCACTAGGCGATGGAGAGGGTCAATGGGCGAATCACCAACCCCATTGGCGACACATGGCTCCTCTCGTGTAACTTTCCAGAACCTAGGACAAGTGAAGGCTGTCCACTAGGCGAGGATAGTCCATTTGGCTCATAGCCAATGCTCATGGACGATGCTACTGCCCATCGCCGAATGGACTAAAGGTAGGTATTATTTTCATTAGGTATTTTATGGTCCTTGACTTCATCCTAGATGCTTACCTCTTCCTTTTTTATCCTAGTTTAGTTCTAAACATCTCCGGAATGTTACACAAAATCTCACGCTTAGGCTCTAGGTTAACCTACCATTTTCCGTGGTGTTACAAGAGTCATTCAATAAAGTCCATACATATATCCGTCTATGGAAAAGCAGGTATTGGCAAGGGCTGGAGTAGACCAAGATAAGTTGATGTATCATACTTGTTCCTTTCGCACACAACACATTTGTAGACAAAATTAGCTATATCTGATCGAATACCATTCCAATAGAAATAGGCCATGACCTTCCTAGTAGTGGAATCAATGCCTGAATGCCCATAAGCATGAGTAAAATGCCATAGTGATAAATTTTTGGTTCTAAGGGAAGTATTATCACCAACAACTAATTTGCCTTTTCTTCTCAGTTGTGCTTTATGCTAAGTGAAATGCTTACGAAGTTGCACCTGTAAGGATTGAATAAGGACTTATAATGCAGGATCAGTAGTCCAACTAGCTTTGATCTCAGCCCATAAATCAGCTTGGACTGAAGATATCATCATGGATATAAGTTCTACACCTTGGATCCTAGACAAAGCATCCGCTACCAGGTTTTCCTTACCCTTTTTATACTAAATTTCAAATTCAAAAGGCAGCAGTTTAGCCAACCACCTAATATGAGAATCTGTATGTAACTTTTGCTCCAATAGATTCTTCAAGACCTTGTGATCAGTTTTAACAATGAATTGTTGACCAAGTAAGTGGTGGGCCAACTTGGTGATAGCAAATACCAAAGCCACAATTCCTTCTCATACACCGATAGAGCAGCATGGCATGCAGATAAACTCTTGCTAATGAAAGCGATAGGGTGGTATTTTAGCATAAGGAAAGCACTAATACCATTACCAATGGCATCCGTTTCAATAACAAATGAAAAGAGTAATCTGGTAGAGCAAGAACAGGTACAACAAGCAACGCCAATTTCAACTCCATAAATGGTTGAAAAGCACCATCGGACCATATGAAATTGTTCTTTTAAGGAAACTCAGTTAGGGGTCTACTAATGAATCCATATCCCTAAATAAACTTTCTCTAATAACATTCCAGACCTAAGAAACCCCTTAATCATTTGAGGGTAATAGGAACATGGCAACTCTGAACAACCTGGATATTCCTTTGATCAACAGAAACCCATTCATTGGAAATAAAATGCCCCAAGTATTCAACCTTTGAAACCCTAAACACACACTTTGATTACTTCGCCAACAACTGATGGTGGATCATATGGTCAAAAACTGACTTCAAATGGTTAACATGATCTTGTAATGACCTGCTATAAATCAGAATGTCATCAAAAAATACTAATACAAATTTCCTTAAATGATACTTGAAAATGTGATTAATTAAACATTGGAATGTAGAAGGTCCATTAGTTAAACCAAAAGGCATAACTAGGAACTCATAGTGACCAAGATAAGTTTGGAAAGTAGTTTTAGGGACATCATAAACTACCATCCTAATCTGGTGATAACTAGATCTCAGATCCACCTTGGAAAATACTCTTGTGCATGTCAGCTCATCCAAAAGATCATTAATAATAGGGATAGGAAACCTGTCCTTTATCGTGCACTGATTAAGCTCTCTATAATCTACACACAATCTCCATGTTCCATCCCTTTTAACAACAACCACCACTGGAGAAGAGAAGGGGTTGTTACTATATTGAATAACACCTTGTTGGAGCATATCATTGACCAACTTCTCTATAATATACTTTTTCATAGCTGAGTATCTGTAAGGTCTGATATTGACAGGTTTGGCTCCATTTTGTACAGGGATCTTATGATCAAATGGACCCCTTGGAAGAGGTAAGATTGTAGGTTCAGATAATATCGTATGATATTGATCAAGTAAAACACCAATTTCAGGTGCTATGGTTTCCTCCTTCAATAACTGTAAGGAAAAGTTATGTCCCACAAAGTCTTCCCCATTCATAACTGGGAACATTTGTAATATGAATAATTCAACATCTTCTCTTGATAACTTGTTCACAGCTTTGGAATTGGCCAACCTACAATCTTCATGCACCTCCTTAAGTATATGTTTCTTCCCTTGGTGATTGAACGACATAGTAAGTTATGTAAAATCCATTGTCACTAGACCCAATGTCTTCATCCACAATGCTCCCAGAACAATATCATATCGACCAATATGGAACACTATTAAATTCGACTGATAAGTAATGCCTTGCAGCATCCACCCAAAGTCCTTAACAACTCCAGTTGTGGTCTCCTTAACATTTTTTTCAAGACTCACATAGCTCGTGAGAGTAGGAACAACAGTGCATCCAAACATTTTCACACAATTTTTATCAATAAAATTGTGTGCACTACCTCCATCAAGTAATATCTGAACTAGTCTCTTACCACTATATCCCTTCACATGAATTGTTTGAGCACTATGAATTCCAGCAAGGGCACACAATGAAATAAAACGATTAGAACTATGGACTATGGTTTCACCTTCCCATAAGTGTTATCATTAACTGGAGATTCCAGTTCAGGTTCTAGATATTCTAACTCAATACTTTCCATCTCTAGCACAAATAATTTTTTAGGGAGATTACATTTATGACCAATGTTGTACTTCTCATCGCAATAATAACACAACCCCTTAGCCCTTTTTTCCTGCATTTTTGCTAGGGAGATAGTTCTCCTAGGTTTGCCTCCAGAAGAAGATGGAAAACTCAATTGAGTCCCCTGATTATAATTGATAGGTTGTGACCTTGCAACAAGAATCTCCTGATGTTGTTTCTTAACAACTCCTCCTTGTAGTCCCGATGGTCTAATTTGAGATCTAGCATTAGCTAATTGAATAGCTTCTGTTAATCTAGCCAACCTAAACACCTTAAACAAGGTTTGTGGTTCATGCATCAGTATACTCCCTACCAATTAATCCTTCAATCCACCTAAGAAAATAGAAAATGGCTTGGGCAGTAGTGAGATTACATTGTGTTAAAATCCTACTAAATGCAAATTGGAATTATCTTATTGTTCCAGTTTATTTTAGTTGGTTAAGTTCAAGCATAGCATCAGCAAAATCATCCCCAAAAGTTTAAGTTACTGCCCTCAAGTACTCATCCCACCCAATTACATTAGGTGGATCTCTACACCACAAGTAAGATTGATGCCAAGCAAAAACCTCATCTTCCAAGTTCATGGCTACCAGCCTTAACCTTTGATTTACTGGAGCTTCATCTGTAGCAATATACTAATTTATCTGATACAACCATGTTTTTAGATTTTCTCCATTGAAACGAGGAAAATGGAAATTGTAGTTACGATAGTTACCAGCATGAAACAGATTAGGGCCCAAAATTCCATGACCAACAATTGATGGTGGTTCAATTGAACTCGAAGCTGCACCTCTCTCCTTGGCTTGGTGGTGCAGTCGTATCCCATCAACAGAGTCCTTTAATGATTGGACAAAGCACATCATCTCTACTTGTCTACAATCCATGTTCAACCTCAATTCCTGATGTCGCTCATCCGTAACAGAACGTAGGTCTAACTGTTGAGCTGCCAAATCTTCAAATTGTTCCTGGACATTGTATTCAGTTTCTTTAGGAACTATTTCAGCATTTTTTCATGGTCCCATAGCTTAATATTAGCAATACCAATTGATACCAAAATGAAGGTATCAAGGGAATGAAATGCAGATAAGAAGAAAGAAGAAGAATTAACAGAAAGATGAAGAACAAAAGACTAATTGAGAGTGAACGAGAGGGGAAATGAAAATTGTATTGAGCTATCATATTCAAATCATGCCTTACAAGTACGATCAACTCCTATTAATACTACTTAATTAGATTTTAAAGGAAAATACAATGAACACTAGAAATGAACATAGGAACTGATTCTAACTACTTTTCTTGGAAAAATAGTAATCATGCTAATGGTGTGTAACCTTCCATCTCAGCATTGATGTGGTATCTGCCATGTGACTGAAGTATTACGTGGTTGTTGAACCCAAATTGGTATCATTCTATCCAAAATTCAAAGGATATGCTAGAATCAGTACGAAAAATAACTAATTGCAAAAAACTCGTAATAGAAAAGCGATGAGCGCTACTCGATCAAGGCTTTAGGATGAGTGGAATGCTGAGATTTCGCCACATTGCAGTGATGTTCGTACTGGGAGGCAGAAGGAGGAAGAAGATGCGTGTAAGTTGTTGCTTTCTGTCTATCTTCATGCTGGAGTTGGATGCCGCTTAGGATCGTTAGCTGTTTCTTTAGCGTTTGGAACACTGCTGTGAATGTTTGCGCATTTGGGATTTGATTCAGTGAAGATGTCGTCGAATCGTTAACACTTGGAACTACTATTTGTCATTATGCTCTGTGAAGATGCCGCTTCGATCGTGAAGACGTCGTTTGTGAGTTGTTGATGTTGTTGGGTCTTTTAAATTGGAATTGGGCTAGTTGAATGAATTGAGAGGGGTTGGGCCACTGATTATTGTATAACTAATGGGCTGCCAAACAAAATAATCCATAATTGATTTAAATAGAAGTGCTTAAGGTGAAGTAAAAGGAGTTATATTTTGAATTGAGGATTTGGACGAACATGTTGAAATTATAGCCAAATCGAATAAACAATTTTGCCAAATGATTTTAGTTGGTGATTAGGCTAAAAACTAAATAAAATGAATTAATAAAAAATGATTAATTAGCTTCTTAATCCTAACGAAATAAAAATAATCAACTTGATTACAATATAATTAATTTAACTACAAACTAATCAATTCAAAATTGTAATTATGACTTAAGCTAAATTGATAAAGTACTTAGCTAAAAATTATAAAATCTT
The DNA here is from genome assembly GCA_036553675.1 of Solanum okadae. Classification (NCBI taxonomy): domain Eukaryota; kingdom Viridiplantae; phylum Streptophyta; class Magnoliopsida; order Solanales; family Solanaceae; genus Solanum; species Solanum okadae. The sequence continues at coordinate 22,199,134 of CM071687.1, forward strand.
TTGATATGATTTTTGAATATTTATAAAATATACTAGTTATATATACAATTATATGAAATATATTTATTAGTTAAAATAGTTTGAAAACTGACTAAAATTCTTAAAAATATTTTGAAAAATATTTGAATTTTACAAAGCTAATTATCTCAAATTGATTGAAATCCAAGAATCTCGAAAAATTAATTCTATTTGGGAGGGTCAAAAATGGGTGTCAACAGATAGCTGTGTATTAATCGATGAATTGTTATTGCAAATGCAATTCTAATTTAGTTCTCTTGGCTTGCTTGAGAAAGTTTTTTTTAGAACCAAGGTTTTCGATTAATGATTGTAGTTATTGGGCTGATGTGGGTTCAGCTCGAGAGAGTGAATTCTAAACTTGATTCAACCTATCTAGCTCGAGAGAATAGATAAATTAAGGTTGTTGGCTGTTTCTATTTTTAAGCTTGTCGATGTTCGAGAGAACTCGCTTGCATCGTGATAGTTGTTAGAGAGAAAGCTATTGCATCAATAGTATAGCATACTTACTGAGATTTAGCAATTGTTAGTAAATTTCAATTACCCATATAGTGAAATTAGCATATAATCGATCATATCTCAGAGAATTCCGCTCTACTTATTGTTTCCCCTATTTTCGAAATTGTTTTAGTTGCTAATTGACAAACCAATCCCTCCATCTTACATTTGTGTCACCCTTTTGATTTATATAAATGTTTTCGATAATTTCTATTCCTACAATCGATTAGATCACTTTTAAAACTTTGTAACTAATTTCGAACTTGTACTGCTCCCTGTGGGTTCAACCCCAACTCATTTGTTGGGTTTTATACTAGATTATGATAGAGTATTGGATGAGGTGTAGTTGAGCATTTTTCATTTAGCTCAATAATAAGCTTTGTCAATGTCTAATTATATCCTACAATAATGATATATTTATGATATATGGCTACGAAGGCTAAATGATAAGGCAATGATGAACGCGTTAAGAAATGCCCAAAAATTATGAAAACAAGTGTAAGCTGCACATTATATGATCGCCTAGTGAAAAGGACAAATCACCCAATGGGTATAATATCACCCAAATTGACAGTGCACTGAGGAAATTACTTTAAGCAGGATGGTTAACTAATAGAGAAATGGTGATGCGCCGAATAGAAAATGCGAACAAGGTGAGTATTGTTGTTTTCAATAATACTGGGTGACAAAATGGTGGTTTAGAAGGCAAACAATGGTGATGATTTGTGACTCACCAAATGAAAAAAGCTAACTCAAATGGGATCATCGATTAAGGTTAAATCACCTAAAGCGTAGAGGAAGAAGAAAACGAGTTGAGGCATGATTGTTGATTTGCCGAATGAGCTCGGTGAGACTAACTAACATCGCTGAGTGAGTAGCGCATTTAGTTTTGGGCCAAATTGTGAAATTATAAATTGCCCAAAGTAGAGAGAAAAAGGGGTTCATTCGAAATATTTTGGAGAGAGAAACACTTCATGTTGAGTGAAGAATACTTTTAGTTTTTGGGGTTTTTAATTTTTGATCTTGAATTTGATAAATTGAAGTTGTATTCGAAGTGGGCTTGCTTGTAATTCCTCAAATTCATTGTCATTCCCCGAGCCTACATCCTGGACGGGACTGGCATTCGAGAACCATTCCTGGCCCTAAGCGAACCCTTGGCTTGGTTTCACTCTTAATGGAAGACTTACTCATGATAAATATACTTTAAAAGTAAACTGAAAGCTCAAAGATTACTGAGAATGTGTTATAAATAAACATTCATTGGCTAAAGTGGAAACTCAAGTATCAAGTATAACTGAAATGGAAAGCGAAGACTCATGAACTAACATCAACTAGATGTCTATGAAGCCTCTAACTAGGAGGGATGTCGCTACAAGACACCCGATCATCCTAACAACTAAAAACTACTAAATAAATATAAATAGGGGTCCTCCGGTAAGCAAGGCGGCTCACCACAAGACTCTGAATGCTCAACTAGATCAACAAAGTGCTGGGTGCTGATCCTGGTTACCTGTATTTGCATCATAATAAGATGCAGACCAACTTGCATCAGTACATTGAATGCACGAGCATACGAGGGGAATACTAAAACAAGACATAAGCTTGAAAGGAACTGAAAGAACATACTTGGGCTCAACTCAACTCAACTTAACTCATTTAAATATAAATCAATAGTATGAATGCAATATAAACAAAAAGCATTTAAAACATGCATAACAACTTTGTGTGTTTAGAAATGCAATAATAAATCTGTATGTATGCAAAGATACAATATAACCTCTAGATGTATAAAAAAAATAAAATTAACGTTGTGTATATAAGAATACAAAATACTTTTTGTGGGAGTTTCTCTAACCGACAACCATCACTTTTGAGCTATGTGATGATACAACATTTTGCCTCACTCTGCCAGGGCCGTCCTATACCTTGCCAAGGGCATAGAACCTAACTTCTAATTGGATGCACTAGTTTATGGTAAAAAGCACTAAGGAAGCATCTAAGGTGTGTTACAAGATACCGTAGGAAATATATTAGAATTATGTTTCCAACACCATCGATTTTGATCAATTTCAAGTTTGTATGAGGGAGATATGCCCATTTGGAGTTGGGCTGTCTAGATAAGTAAAGTCAAAACCGTATTTTAGAAGGGTGTTATGGTCTTTACACAGACCAATTAATTAAATTCATTTTTGGCAATTAAGTTGTGGTCTAAAATGATTGGGTTAGTTTACGCTTCATAAAAATAAGTTAGGGCTTTGAGCAAAGAGAAAAGAAGAGGAGAAAAAGCAATGAATCATCAAGTTCTTGAAGCTAGACTTGTGTATTTCGTCAAGGGTTGATCCCTACGAGGTATGTGAGATCACATAGCATTGGGTTCATTCACCCACTCCCCAATCATGATTTAATCCAGCGAAATTATGTTCTTGAAAGTATAGAAATTGAGTTCTTGATGGATTTTGTTGAAGTTTGTATTGGGTTCTTGATTTTTGAAGTTGTTGAGAAGTTCTTGATTTAAATGCCTGAAATTAGAGGTCGTTTTGAGTAGATTCTTGCATATTTTTGTTATTTATTTGAATCCAAGTGCTTGGGGAAGGAACCAATCGAATCTAGATGGTTTAGAGTTAAGAAATGACCAAGGAAATTCGTCAAAACGTGGGGAATGGGGGTGGGGCGCCGTGCCACTTAGAGCGCCCCATAGCAGGCTCTGTAGTGTAGCCTCTGGGGCACCGTGCCAGCCAGTGCGCCCGAAGACAGGCTCTGGCGCCCCGCGCCACCCAAAGTGACAGGGACACTAGGTCTTCCACGCTTTCCCACTTCTTTCCGTTTGAGTTCACTTGCAACGTACCTATGTTTTCTAATTAATTTCTACAATCTAAGGTACGTCTAAACATCAAATTCATCCATAAACATGATATCATGTACCTTGAATACAGAATTCAATTCAAGGAAATTTAAGAGTTAAGTCAAGATGAGTTCATAGATTTTTCCAAAAGTCTTGTACAAATGTTTTAACTTTGTTGAGTAAGGAGTAAAGATTGAAGTTCATTTCTTCAAAAGTGTGTATGGGGACTATGTATTCCCAAAGAGTAAAATGTTTTCACATTAAAACCAGAAAGGAAACAGTGATTTCCAACAGAGCCTTTGAGCTAGTTTTTCAGTAAAATTAAATGCTTTCACAATTCAGCAAGAGAGGAAGCTTTGATTTCCTAGAGAGCTTTTGGGCTAGTTTTTGAGCAATTATCTCAAACCAAAGAAACAAGTTATGTTTTTAAACATATGACCATAACACCCTTCTAAAATACGGTTTTGACTTTACTTATCTAGACAGCCCAACTTCAAATGGGCATATCTCCCTCATACAAACTTGAAATTGATCAAAATCGATGCTGTTGGAAACATAATTCAAATATATTTCCTACGGTATCTTGTAACACACCTAACTCTTCCTTAGCTAGGAGTTATGTTGTTTTAAGTTGACCCAAAACTCCAACTTAGCTTAACTTTGTCAAACTTTCCAAATTTGATTATTTCCAAAAATGGTTTCTTTCTAATTATTGTTCTTTCTAGTTATTTCAAATAGCTAGGTGTTTCATTCATGTTATTAAAAACTTATTTCGTTCAAGGTATAAATTCTCTACACTTTGTGATTTGTGGCTAAAACTCTAATCTCTTGGGGTGTGATTATAGGGTTAGGTGTTTATTTAACTTGGTGAGTAAGTTGAATTGTTTTATTTAACAGCTATTAATCATGGATTTGAAATGTTACCATGTGCGTAAATCATGAATTAAGGTGGCCAACTTGATTTTCTCTTCGATCTCGCATTGGTTCTCGAAAGAGACCAATATGAGTGGGTAATTAGCTTGATGTTTTCAATTTAGTTATGCTTAATTGTTAATCCAAGGTAGTGGGCTGAATTGAAAACCACATGAATGAGACCAAAAGGAGATTTCATGACCTAGTGTTAGGAGATCAAATGAGGATTAATACTATTTAAGATAACCTAACCTATCCCTGGTTATTTAGTTTTATTGAGCAATTTGATACTACGCCTAGTGATATAATTGTTTAATTTACCACACCCCTAGAGCTAACTAAATTTGTGAACCTTTGCTTGCTTAGAGATTGTTACAATTGTGACCCTGAATTCGCGTTGTTAAATTTGGTGGAATCATCCACCTATTTTCCGTGTTTACTACATTGAGATTAGTTTTAATTTAATTCCCTAGTTGAATTCTTAAGCTCAGACAATACCTTGTGGGATTCTACCTGAATCTTAGTTGGGTACTCTAATTGATGATGAACGCCTACACTTTTGATTACTTTTGTGGATAAGTTTGAGCGTTTAAAAAATGGTGTTGGTGCCGGGGAATGGTAGTTAGATATTCAATTGGAGAAGTAATTTTTAAACTAATTTATTTTGTAGTTGAACAAACTTACGCTTGGACCTCTTGTGGTGTTCTTTTGGTAGGTTAAACAATGAATACATATAGTCGTGACCACTCTAGTCACCATGTAAAAGATAATGAAATTAAAAAGGAAGAAGTGGTGATTTCTCATATCAACAATGAAGTTGGAGAAATTTGGTTACCACTGGTACATAGGGATATCACATTTGTCGTAACCAAGTCCATGTAGCAGCTTATTAAATTGGGAGCATTATTTGGGGGGTTTTGAACATGAAGACCCTAATGATCACCTCTATAAGTTTTGAAAGTGTGCAACCTTTTTTTGGCTAATGGTATTTCATAAAAGTCAATACAGTTGAGGTTATTCCCTTTTTCTTTAATGGGAGAAACGACAAGTTGTTTAATTGAGTTATCGAGGATGCCTATTACCTCATGGGAAGAATTGATTGAAGCTTTCCTTGAGAGTTTATTTCCTCTGTCTAAAGTAATGAAATTGAGGAAGGATATTCAAAATATGAAAGAGTTAATGGAGAACCCGTACATGAAGTGTGGTTACAGTTTAAAATGGTGTTGTTACAATGCCCCAAAACATGGTTTTCCTGATGATCTGTTGTTTCAATACTTTTACCAAAGTCATTTGATGTTGTAAATAAGGGATTGGTTGATCATCTTGTTCGGGACGACATAGTAAAGAAACCATTTGCAGAAGCATCAAGGTTTGTTGATGATATGACCAAAATTAACCAACCTTGGTCCACGAGTAAAGATAATGTGTCACTTCCACACTTGGGAATGTTTAAGGAACAAGAAGAGAAAAACCAAAAGCATGACAAAAGCATTGATGAATTGAGTGCTCAACTTGAAATTTTATCCGAGTATGTTATTGGAGGTGAGGAAAATTCAATGAATGGGATGTCCCAGGAAATGTATGATGATGGGGCTTAAATAAGAGGTGAAAAATCGGAGGGTTTGCGACAATGCTATCCAAGGCTTGCAAGAAATCAAGGTTGGACCAAAAATAATGACGAGAGATGGTATGAAAGGGAATGTAAAGATGCTAAATGTGTACCACCTTTCAATCAACTTGATCCGATAAATACTCCAATCGATTATTTATTGACTAAAATTGTTGACAAATTGGACTCATGTAGGGCTTTATTTTGATAGAAATAATGTCCTCAAATGTTTATTTTATCTCAATAGCTGATGAAAAATCTTAAGTTTCAGGTATTTGAAGTTATAGTCGAAGCATTGACACTTAGGCGCAAAAAGGAACAAAAAGGGTAAAAAGAAAGAAGAAGTTGAAGCCTGAGCATCACCAAGAACAAAAAGGCGATTCGCCGAAGGGACACGCTTTGCCCTTTGTTCCAGTACGCGAAGCCCTGAAGGAGCAGGATCAAAAAGCCGATGAAAGGAGTAGTCGGCGTTTAGCTGAATAATTCCACGAAGAAGTACTATCTCGCCCAACGACATAGGGCACAGCCATGCTGAAGGCTAGTGCAAGACAACGACAAACCACACCAAAGGTTGAATCACCAAGTTAATCGGTGATCCAACTAACCTCGCCGAAAGATCCGCCAACACTATTTTCTGAAGTCTATAAATGCTAAACTTGTTGTTAATTTTAGGGAGCCGAACATTTATTTTATTTTTCAGAATAGAATAGTACTTTTTGGGATATTTTTTCTCATGTTTGGAGAGGGTTTTTGGGAGAGTTGAAGAAAGAAGGTTTTCATCTTCCCCAAGTTGGAAGTGGGTCTTCTCCATTCTTCTTCCTTTACTTAAATCAAGGTTTCATTCCTTATACCCATTTGATTTTAGTATCATTTTAGGTGTATTTTGTTATTTCCTGATGTGTGGCTAAAAACCCCTATTCTTGAGGTGTGATTGAGCAAATATGTGTTGATATTATTGTTAGGTCTTGCTTGCTGATAGGTTAAATGTATTTTAATGGTGATTTCACCTAGGGGTTGTGGTTTAATTTAATGGGTTTGTAGTTTCAAATACAAAACCACCCATGTGTTTTTGGCTTGCTCGAGAGGGAGGTCGCGAAAGCAAGACCGCTAGACAGATGGCCTAAGGAATGAGTCGACATGAGGTTCAACCCCAGAGGGTGAGCACTAGTCTCATATCCTAACACTCAGCTCGAGAGAGTGAGTGGGGTCAGGCGTAGGCTAGCTTTCATGCGGCAAATGGGTATCCGAGAAGAACGCATTTGAAATGGGGTCAGTTGCTCAAGAGGGAACTTATTTCCATTTAAAGCTTAACCTAGTCACTATTATCTTGTAAATTTCATGTCGAAAGCATGTACCCAACAATTTATCTCAACTTGTATTGCGGTCATACCCCAAGAACTAGTCCCCATAATTGATTTTCTTGTTATTTTTGTTGTTTTTACTACTTGTGACAAAACTCCCATTTGATATTTGATACCTTTGTGTCACCCCTTTTAATTTACAATATTTTTAATCGTTAATGTCTTTAGCTACGAATAGTTAGAACTTAATTTTATTTTTCTATTAATTCTCAAAACCACTCCCTTGGGACACGATCCCAACCCTTGGTTGGGTTACTATATTATTGACTATCGTAGACACTAGTACCGTAGGTTAGTGTCGTTGGTCACGATAAGCATGAAAATGGTGCCCCTGCCGGAGAGTGGTGTTGTTTGAGAATTTTTAGATTAATAGGATTGTTGTTCTTCTTAGTTGTAGTCTACTTACCTAATATTTAGATTAATAGGATTGTTGTTCATGCTCCCAAGCAGGCAACCCAGCGGGTGATGCTTTTCATCGAGACGATATTGATTATATTAATAGTGTGTACAACCCTGCACAAGTGAGTGAGATGGATGCGAGTTGCATGCCACAAGCAGACGAAAATGCAACATTTGAAGTTACTAGCACAACACTCCATCTCATACATTCAAGAGGTCTATATGGAGGGTTAGAGCATGAAGATTCGTATGAACATATACGAAGCTTCATAGAAGTGTGCACCTCTCTATCATTCAAGAATCTATCGCAAGAGTGCATACGACTACGCTTATTTCCACTATCATTAACTGGGGATTGTCAAGAGATTTCTTTGGTTGAAGTGGTGTATTTGGAAGATGCCTGAAGGCACTACTGCGTCATGCCACGACGTTAACTAAGGCAATGTTTGTGAGGCAACCCAAAACCATGTATTACTTTCTTTTGCTTTGATAAAATAATGATGTGTTGATTGTGCAGATGGAAGTATGAAGTGTGAACAAAAAGTGCAGATAGGCGAGTGATGAATCCATTCGGCGAGTCGGCGAATCCAACCTTATCCATCGTTTCACTCTAGACATCGTCAACATTAGAGTCTGTAAAAGTCAGCGAGTGTTGGAATCATTGGTGAATCACCAACCAAGTCGGCGATCTCGATGGAAACCGCCGTTTGGACCCCTATAAACCAGAGGTTGCATAAACTTCGGCCGAGAAACCAAATGGTCTGCATTCCGCCGATTTAGTTGGCAAAGTTTAACTAACGTCACCGAGTAGACAGTTTTTGCAAGCCAAAGGATTAAAAGTTTCAACTTCATTCACCTTCCCTCACTTTTTACTTGTTCAAAACCAACAGCTGCACTATAGTTTTATATTTTTTGCACTTCCGAAATATTTTGATTCATTGGTTTGTGCGCGGATTTGGATTGCAATTTCCCCTTAGCTTTTCAGTAGTATTTTAACCAGTACAAAAGTTTAGTTCCTTAATACCCGTAATAATTTTGTCAGCATTCATGCCCAGACAAATGGAAATAATGTGTAAACATGATTCCTCTTTACCTCCCTCTCTATATTTCTTTATTTCACCTTTTGGATTCTAAGTTGATTGCATTTGAGGACAAATTGCTTTTATTTGTGGTGGGGTGAGGCTCACCTTTTGTGTGCCATTTGAAGCTCGTATTTTGTGATGATATTTGGGGGGAGTGGTGTTATTTGAGAATTTTTAGACTAGTAGGATTTTTGTTTTTAGTAGTGGTAGTTTACTAACTTTACTCTTAGTTTTGTTTTTCTTTGAGTTTTTTGACCTTATAAAGGCAACCTGAAAATGGCCAAAAGAAGTGGTACCACGTTAGCTGAGGCGAATTGAGAAGTCGAGGGTGACTTCATGTTAACTGCACTGGTAACTCAGCTGAACAACTTGGCCACCAAGATCTCAGAGGTGGAAAACCAGTGCACAAGTCTTGGGAAGTACATACCCCCTGATGAGCGGACGGAGTCTAGAAACTATGAATACAGCCGTGTTGAGGATACATTTTAAATCATTCTCCTAAAGGTCACTAAAAAGGATCGAGTGATAAACGAAATAAATGAGAATGTTGAAGTGTTGAACCAAATGGTTTGTTCTCACTCTAGATCGATCCAGCTGCTCAGGTCGCTCTTGAGTTACGCAGTGCCTACCCTCCACTCAAATGACCTATTGGGGTTGCCTGGTAACGCTGGGGTCGACCCCAATAAGGGAGATTAAGTAAGGACTTGCGTCGTGCCACGACGTTAACTCTGGTGCTTCTTGGGAGGTAACCCAAGGTGATGTTGCCTTAAGTTATTCTGTTCGAATAATGGTGTGCTGAATGTGGCAGGTTAAAAATGAGATAAGTGTGGAAAATTTCAAGTTGGCGAGAAACAGGTTGATTCAGCGATCCGCCTAACAGGTCAACGGCTGATTTCGCTATTGGGCTCAATGCTAGTGCATTGCAGAGCCTGTAAAACTCGGCGAACTCGAAAAGCAGCTAGACGCATAGCCAACCTGTTCGGTGATCTCGATGCAGACCGCCGCTTTTGCCCCCCAGAAAATTGAAAATTTTGAAGAAAGGGCGGGATAAAAAACCGCTCGGCGCTTTGCCGAGTGCGACTAACATTGCCGAATGGACAAGAACTAAACGGCTATATAAACGCCAAAGGTCAAATTTTGAATCTCTCACTTTCCCTCGTTACAAACTCTCCAAAATCACACCAAAAGTATTATTTTCTAGATTTTTGCCTTAGATTAGTATTTTAGTTGGTGATTAGTGCTTCGGGTTGGATTTCTTTGTTGATTAGCATTACAAAAAGCTATTTGATCGACATCAAAGGTTAGTCTCTAAAACTCCAAATTTAATTTTGAAAATTTTGCAGTCATTTGCAATTATATTACTCGCATTTGTGGCCAAACGCATTTCTATTGTGGTGGGGTGAGGCTCAGCTTTGTTTGCTTGTTATGGATATTTGTGTTTTTGTATATATTTGGGTTGTCTATTTAAGGTGGCACTTTATGTTGTTTTCGCGATTGTTTAAGCTTATGGCTTCTTGCTAAATATAATTGATTGCAAATTTTGATCATTCCAAAAAATTATTATTATTTTTCAAAAAATTTCACAACCGCTTGTGTTGAAAGTGACTGTTCTCGTACAAATTTAAGTCTCAGTTTTGTTCAATACTGATGACTTGAATAGCGCTATCAATCGAACAAACATGAATGCGCGGCTACGACGAGACCAAATGAAGTTGCATAGACAATATGTGAACTCTTTGCAATTCGTTGTAATTAGACATGTATCAAATTGATTTTCTCTTGTGATGATCGTTGCACACTAGCAAAAGTGTGTAGTGTTGTTTGGCCTTAGTATCGATGCCTTTTGTGATGAGCTTATTTGAACCATGCATGAATAAACCTAGAATTTGCCCCGTTAGTCTGATTGATTTAGTAAGGTGTGCTCTTGACATGATCTTAGGCTACTTTAAAGTGTGTGAGCCAATTTCACATATACCTCTTTTGTGACCTACCCGTGAGCGTGTGAAACTCTTTTGAACAACCTTTGAGCCTTACCCTTCTTTGGAAGAAAGCTTGTGAAAACCTAGACATTTATTCAACCACCACCTATAATCCTCCTGACTTTTGATTTAATGAATAGCCAACTTAAGCCTAAAACATAAGTTGGAGGTGTGGTGAAAAGGAAAAGGAGAAGTCAAGAAGTGCAAGAAAAGTCTCCTCAACTCATGCTGTTACGAAAAAACAATGGAAAATCTTCATAAAAAAAAAGAGAAAAAGAAAAAAAAGAAAAAGAAAAAAAAGAAAAAGAAAAGAATGAAAAAGAAGATTGTGGAATAAAAGTTCAAAAGAAATGGGATTTCCAAGCAATTCATGGAGTGAAGAATAGGATGAGTTAGAAGCACTAGAAAAAAACTTGATAGAAGAAGGTGAAGAATTGAAAAACAAGTGTTGAAAGCTCCACAATTCATGAGGATCGTTAGTCACTAAACCTAAATGACCATACCTTTGCACTCAGCCCCATTACAAGCCTTAGAAAGACCTTTTTGATGTTGAGCAAGCCGAACCGAAGGTTGATTTGAAAGTAACGACAAAGCTATGGGTGAAAAGATGCATTGTGTTCCTATTTTGAGTGTGAGCGTTGCATCTGATTCCTGATCTTAAATTGATTTACCCTTGTGCGTGAATATGGAATCATTCTTTGTGTGAGGCATTCAGATACTGTGGTTGAGCTTGAACTTGCATTAGTAACAAGTATTGTGAGCATGAGAAATCTTTGGTAATGGTGTGTCACAACTTGAATCTTTGGGTACACAATTGATTCCTGCATAAGTAAATTGAGTCTTGTTGTGTGCATTCATGATTGAGTCTTGCGTAACACTGTTTGAGACATCCTATTTGAACTGCTGAACTTGATTTTTACCTGAGGACAAACAAAAGTTTAAGTTTAAGTTGGGGGTGTTGATGAGTCCACAAATTGGACTCATTTAGGGCTTTATTTTGATAGAAATAGTGTCCTCAAATGTTTATTTTGTCTCAATATCTGATGAAAACTCTTAAGTTTCAGGTATTTTGAAGTTTTAGTGAAGCATGGACACATAGGTGCAAAAATGAACAAGAAGGCTGAGAAGAACAAAGAAGCTGAAGCCTGAGAATCGCCAAGCACACTTGGCGATTCGCCGAAGGGATGCACTCCACCCTTTGTTCTAGTACACGAAGCCCTGAAGGAGCATGATCAAAAAGGCGATGAAAGGAGCAGTTGACATTTCACCGAATAATTCAGCAAAGCACTACTATCTCACCCAATGACACAGAGCACGACCATGTTGAAGGCTAGTGCAAGACGGCGACGAACTATACCAAAGGGCGAATCATCGAGTTAATCGGTGATTCCGACTTGCCTTGTTGAAAGATCCGCCATCACTATTTTCTGAAGTCTATAAATACTAAACTTGTTGTTAATTTTAAAGAGTCAAACATTTATTTTATTTTTCACTATAGAATAGTACCTTTCGGGATATTTTCTCTCAAGTTTGGAGGGTGTTTTTTGGGAGACTTGAAGAAAGAAGGATTTCATCTTCCCCAAGTTGGAAGTGGGTCTTCTCCATTCTTCTTCCTTTGCTTAAATCAAGGGTTAATTCATTATACCCATTTGATTTTAGTATCATTTGATGTGTATTTTGTTATTTCTTGATGTGTGGCTAAAAACATCCATTCTTGGGGTGTGATTTAGCAAGTATCTGTTGATATTGTTGTTGGTTCTTGCTTGATGATAGGCTAGATGTATTTTAATTGTGATTTCACCTAGTGGTTGTAGTTTAATTTAATGGGTTTGTATTTGCAAATATAAAACCACCCATGTGTTTTTGGCTTGCCCAAGAAGGAGGTCGCGCAACCAAGACCGCTAGACTGATGGCCTAAGGAGTGAGTCGACATGAGGTTCGGCCCGAGAGGGTGAGCCCTAGTCCCATATCCTAACACTCAGCTCGATAGAGGGAGTGGGGTAAGGCGTAGGCTAACCTGCATGCGGCAAATGGGTGTCCGAGAGGAACGCATATGAAACGGGGTAAGTTTCCCGAGAGGGAACTTATTTACTTCTAAAGCTTTGCCTAGTCACTAATATCTTGCAAATTTCATATCGAAAGCATGTACCCAACGATTTATCTCAACTTGTATTGCGGTCACACCCCAAGAACTTGTCACCATACTTAATTTTCTTGTTTTTTTCGTTGTTTGTACTACTTGTGACAAAACGCCCATTTTTTATTTGACACCTTTGTGTCAACCCTTTTAATTTACAATGTTTTTAATTGTTAATGTCTTTAGCTACGACTAGTTAGAACTTAATTTTATTTTTCTTCTAATTCTCAAAACCACTCCCTTAGGACAAGACTCCAACCTTTAGTTGGGTTACTATATTATCTACGATCGTAGACACTTGTACCGTAGGTTAGTGTCGTTGGTCACGATATGCATCAAAACTTAAACTTTTGCTTGTCCTCAAGTAAAACTCAAGTTCAGCAGTTCAAATAAGATGTCTCAAATAGTCCTACACAAAACTAAATCCTGACCATACACAACAAGACTCAAATTGCTCATGCAAAGATCAATTATGTACTCAAAGATTCTAGTTGTGACACACCATTACCAAAGATTCTCATGCTCGCAATACTTGTGCAAGTACAAGCTCAACAAAAAGTATCTAAATGCCCTGACATAAAGATTGATTCCATATTCACACATAGAGGTCAATCAATTCAAGATCATGAATCAGATGCAACACTCACACTCAAAAGAGGAACACAGTGCATGTTTTCACCCATAGGCTTGCACGTATTTTCCAATCGATCTTCGGTTCGGCTTACTCAAGATGAAAATGGTGTTTCTAAGGCTTGTAATGGGGTTGAATACAAAGGTATGGTCATTTAGGCTCAGTGACTTTTTCCTTAAGAGATGTGGTATTCTCAAGGCATCTCATATTTTTCCTTTATCAATTCTTTCTCTAGTGCTTCTAAGTCATCTTTTTATTCACCTCCATGGATTGCTTGGAAACCCAATTTCTTTTGTACTTTTATTCCACAACTTTTGTTTTTCATTCTTTTTTTTTTTTTTTATATGGAGGGTTTCCATTTATTCGCAACACCATGGGTTAAGGGAGACTTTTCTTGCACTTCTTTACTTTTCCTTTTCCTTTTTCACCACACCTCCAACTTAGGCCACTTAGTCTTTTGGCCTAAGTTGGCTATTCACTAAACCAAAAATCAAGAGAATTATAGGTAGTGGGTCAAGTAAGTTCTAGGGTTCATCCAGGTTCTTTCAAAGAAAGGTAAGGCTCAAAGGGTGTTCAAGAGAGTTTCACACGCTCACGGTAGGCCACAAATGAGGTATATGTCAAATTGACGCACACTCTTCAAAAGTTGCCTAAGATCATCTCAAGAGCATACCTTACTAAATCAATCAGACTAACGGGGCAAATTCTAGGTTTATTCATGCAAGGTTCAAAGTAAGCTCCTCACACAAGGCATCGACAATTTAGTCAAACAAAACTACACACTTTCGCTAGTGTCCAATGGTCTTTACAAGAGAATCAATTTGAGAAATGGCTAATCAGAACGAGATGCAAAGAGTTCACATATTGTCTATGCGACTTTATTTGTTCTCGTTGTAGCCGTACATTCATGTTTGTTTGATTGAGAGCACTATTTAGGTCATCGGTATTGATCAAAACCGAGACTTGAATTTGTATAAGAATAACCACACAAGAGGTGGCGACATTTTTTGAAAAATGAAAAATTTTCAGAAGGGTCAAAATTATTTTTCAATTAAACCCAAAAGAGAGCCATAAGCTCAAACAATCACAAATCATTTTTAAAAACACAATTAAAAACAGACAACCTAAATGTACACCAAAACACAAGTATCCAAAACAAGCAAAACAAAGTGGGCCTCACCCTTCCACAAATAAGAGTGTTTGTCCTCAAATGCAAATAATAATAGTATCCAGAGTCGAAGAAAGATAAGAAAAGGAGAGAGGTAAAGAAGGGTCATGTCTATGCAGTCTCTCTATCTATCGGGGAATCAGTGCCCGATGCATCTCCCTGAAGTAAAACAATGGTCCCCGGAGTATTGTGGTTTTGATCATAATTGTTTGCCTTTGCCTTGGTCTCTACAACAAAATTAGCTGCAATCATCTGATCTATCTCATGAGCTGCTCCGAAGGCCCGTATTACATTAACTAAACTTCGATCCCATGGAGGCACATTAGGGTTGATGGGAATTCGTCTCTTTGCCCTGGCTTCCTTTGTATATTTCCTTTGTCTGGCTAGCTCTGCTTTCTTTTCATCCTTTTCAAACTCTCTTGCTCATATGTGCCAAGGTGGATCATTTCTCCCTGCGACTTTTGGTGTAGCCATTTCTGCAAAGACTTCGAGGATAAGTTAGATAATAATTCAAACAGGAGCAAAAGGGTGTTTATGAGTGTGGAATCGCTTCGCCAAGCTAGTTGGCAAAGTGCTTATCCTGTTAGGCTAATCATTGAAAATGATGTACAAATGATACAAGGGAGTAGACAAAGGGCGAATAAGGGATCTTTCAGCGAGTCACCACATTTTGTGAATTAAACTGACTGTCGAAAGTCACAGATTAATCAATGCATAAAGTATTTAGTTAAAGAAGAAATGGGGACGTTAAGCAAACCGCCGAGCAATTCGGCGGATTTTGTTCATCTCGCCGATCAGCTCAACGTGTCTATTTTCAATCTAGCATTTCAAATTTCACCCCGCAACTCAATATAATGCAACTTAAGCTTATATAACTCAATTTCAACAAAGACCCGTAGAAACTTTTATTCCCACCGCGTAACAATTCAACTCAAAGCATAGTTAAGTGGGAGTCCCTCAAATCATGCAAAACGTACCAAATCATAATCGATAATATATGCAATACCATTAACTCAGAGACTCAGCAGAGATTTTATACTATCAATCATTATGTAAATAAGTACAAATTTTGATAAAATAATTGAGGGGTTCGATTACCAACCTTTTGTGCCGATTTAGATAGTAATGACGTGCTAGGCCGCAATGCGATCACTTAAAATACTCTAAAAGTGCAAGAAATATAACTACTAGAGTGCGAGTGTGAGTTTGTGAAAAGGGACAAAGTGAATGAAATGGAAATTTTAAACCTGTGGCTTGTGACCGTCCAGCTTCTTCTTATACGGCGATGTTAGTCAAATTCGCCCATTCACTCAGTGAAGTGCCGAATGTCTAATTACCTTACCAAATATATAAGGATTTTCAGTTCCTGTGGGCATCACATCGGCGGTCTTCGTCGAGATCGCCAACTAGGTTGGCGATACGCCGATGAAATTCTCACTCCGCTGAATTTTAATACTCAATATTTGAGGTGTATTGAGTCAAAAGGTGGGAATGATCGGGTACGCTGATTTTGTTGGCGATCTGCCAAAAGGACCTGTTGCTCGCCACCATACATCTTTTCAAGCACTTTCGTTCCTCAATCTATACAAAGAACACACTATTATTATAAAAGTAAAATCCTACATTTACGACTTTGGGTTGCCTCGCCAGAAGCGCCCTATTTAATGTCGTGGCTCGACGTAAGTCCTACCTCACTCTCTGTCATTGGAGCTAGGCTTAGTATCACTAGGTAACCCCAATATATCATTTGGATGGAGCTGAGGCATTGCAAACATCAGGAGTGATCTGATGTGCTGGATTGATCTAGAATGAGATCCAACCAATTTATTCAACACTTCAACATTCTTTCTCATTTCGTCCAACACTAGATCTTGATCAGTGATCCTTTGGAGAATGATTTGAAGTGTGTCCTCTACATGACTTTTCTCATCTTCTCTAGACTTCTTCCGCGCATGAGGAGGTATGTACCTCCCTTGGCGTTTGCACTGGTTTTCAACCTCAGATATTTTGGTGGTCAAGTCATTTAGTTGATATACCAGTGCAGCTAGTGTTAAGTCACCCTCAACTTCTTGATCTGCTTCAACTGGCTTGCCACTGACTCCTTCTGTCATGCTCAGAGGACCTGCATACACAAACAATAAACAAAGAAAAACAAAACAAAAAGTAAAATTACTAAAAACTACACTAGAAAGAACAAAATCTCTTGAAATCTACAACTTGACGTGATACAATTCCCCGGCAGTAGCACCATTATTATTTTTATCATGACCAATGACACTAACCTACGGTTCGAGTGTCTACGATCATTGATAATATAGTAACCCAACCAAGGGTTGGGGTCGTGTCCCAAGGGAGTGGTATTGAAAATAGTAGTTAGGCTAGAATTTTGTTATAGTTAGCTGTAATTTCAGAAATTATCGAATAAAAACAAAGTAAATTCAAGTGGGTGACACCAAAGTGTCAAATATCAATGGGGGTTTGTCACAAGTATAGCTGAAACAACAAAAATAAAGAGAAAAGTCAAGTATGGGGTGAAGTTCTTGGGGTTTGACCGCAATATATATTTATATAAATCGTTGGGTACATGTTTCGATAGGAAATTTGTAGGATAATAGTGACTAGGCTAAGCTTTAGATGGAAATAAGTTCCCTTTCGGGCTACTTACCCCGTTTAAAATGGGTTCCTCTTGGACACCCATTTTCCGCATGAAGGCCAGCCTATGCCTTACCCCACTCACTCTCCCGAGTTGAATTTTAGGATATGGGACTAGGACTCACCCTCTTGGGCTGAACCTCATGTCGATCCACTCCTTAGGGCATCAGCCTAGCGGTCTTGGTTTCGCGACCTCTCTCTCTCGCAAGCCGAAAACACATGGGTGGTTTTGTATTTGCAACTACAAACCCATTAAATTAAACCACAATCATGAGGTAAAATCACCATTAAAATACATCTAACCTATCAGCAAGCATATCTCAACAATAATATCAACACATATTTGCTAAATCACACCCCAAGAATGGGGGTTTTTAGCCACACATAAAAAAATAAGAAATAATACCTAAAATGATAGAGAAATAAAAAGATTATAAGAAATTAAACCTTAATATAAGCAAAGAAAGAAGAAAGAAGAAGACCCACTTCCAATTTGGGGAAGCTGAACTCCTTCTCTCTTCAAGTCTTCCAAAAACCCTCTCCAAACTTGACAGAAAATAAGAATGCTAAAGTGAAAATTACAATTATGTTTTTACTCTGATGTTTCACACAAAAACTAGTAAAGAGTTTAGTATTTATAGACTTCAGAAAATTGTTCTAGTGGATCGCTCGACGAGGTTAGTTGCAAACGCCGAATGACTCGGCGATTCGCCCTTCTTCTAGTTCATCGCCATTTGTGATTTGCCTTCAACTTATGTGCGTTCTGGATCATTGGGCGGTATACTTCTGTTTCGTGGAACTGATCGGCGAAACGCTGACTGCTCCTTTCATCGCCCTTTTGATTCTTCTCCTTCAAGGCTTCGCGTACTAGAACAAAGGGCAGAGTGCATCCCTTCGGTGAATCTCCAAGCATGCTTGGCGATGCTCAGGCTTCAGCTTCTTCATTCTTTTCAACCTTTCTATTCCTTTTTGCTCGTAAGTGTCCATCCTTCCACCAATACTTCAAATACCTGAAACTTAAGTGGTTTCATCAGATATTTACACTAAATAAGCATTTGAGGACACTATTTCTATTAAAATAAAGCACTAATTGAGTCCAATTTGTGGACTCATCAGGCTTTGATATGATTTTGCAAGAAATAAAGTGTGACATTTCATCTTTGTCCACCACCGTGATCTCACATTCATTCTCCATTAAGTTGTGTGAAGAAAAGATGGGGTAGTTGGCTACTCTTGTGTATGCTAATCCCTATGAGAATTTCACGACTCATGTAAATGAAAATCAAAAGGTTGCTATCAAAGTTTCAGCCGTAGTTACTAGAAGTGGGAAGAATTTTTAAGAAATAACAAGGCCCGATAATGTAGATGCTCACAAGGTGATTGCCGATGATGAATCACATAAGGGAATGGGTAAGACACAAACAGAAGAGGTTGAAGGTGAGCCGTAGAAAGATCTGAAAGAAGCCACTGTTGAGACCTCATCCACATTGTCTCAAATGAAGACTAAGCCTCATTTTCCTCAAAGATTAGGAAAGAAAAACGACAATGCCAAATTCCAAAAAATCATGGATATAGTGAAAGATTTGAATGCGAATATTCCATTGGGGGATGCCTTGACCGAAATGTAGGGTTATGCCAAATATATGAAAGAATTGGTGAAAAAAAGAAGGGGGTCATGGATTGTGAAAAAAATTAAATACCACTAACATGCGGTGCGGTGATGACAAAGAATATTGTGCTAAAGAATGATGCTCTAGGGACTTTCAGTATTACATGCACTATTAGTGCATCCACTTTCGCAAAAAACATTGTGCAATCTTGCTTCAAGTAGCCGCTGATCATATTTAATAAGTTTGGGCTTGATGAACCAAAACCGACAAATATGAGGCTCTTAATTGTAACACCTCGAAAACTAGTACGCTAAACTAGTGCCTTATGTTAGAGTTTGATATGAGGGTTAGAGTCGTATGTAAGACTTCCCGTACTTAGAATGAAGGGTTTAGGGTTAAACGTCAAGGAGAAAGAAGGAAAGGGCCTAGGCTGCCTAGGAAGACTGAAGGAAACCATTTTTCTCCTTTTGACCTTTTGGCGAGGGGGCAGCATGGTCGCCCAAGTGACTTGGTGAGTCGCCCAAGTGGACTTGGGGTTGCTTAGTGGACTGTCCCCATGACCTAGCTGCTGGAAATTTTGCGAGCTAGGTCGGGGACCGCTAACTAGGTAGGTCCATCGCCAAGCTGGTTGGCCCCTTGGGGTCAGCTACTAGAATATTTGGCGGACCAAGGGACCACTTGGCGACTCGCCTAGTGCCCTTGGCGAGCCAAATCGTGCAAACTGGGTAGATTTAAGTTAGAACTTTAGGGGTCTTTATTTATTCTTCCTAAATTGATGCTAATATGGTTTACTCTTTCCCTAGAAAGTATATAAGCTTTTTAGACTCAAATTTTCCCCAATTAAGTAACTTTCAAAAAGAAAACACAAAGCTTCATCTTCTCAAAAAGAATTTCTCTCCCTAGAACTCAAGGAAGAAGAAGAGTAAAATTGGATCTAGGGCTTGAAGAATCAAGGCTATTTCACTCAAATTCCTGGAAGAATCATTCTAAGGTATGGCAACTTTTCATCTATGGGTAGTCTTCACACATAGAGCCCCTCTAAAGTTCAATTTCAAAACTAGTGATTTCCCCAAAAGTGAGGGTTTGACTTCAATCTTTTGGGTTCTTTACAAAAATGTTTTTAATGGTTGATTTATTATGGATTATGATTGAATTGATGAACTATTGTTGGTTTATGATGAATTCCCCCAAGAACCCATGAAATCCCTAATTTTCTCAATTTGGATCTTCAAGTGAGGGTATTGTTACATCTTGGTCCAAGTGAGTGAATAATAATTGTTTATGGAGTCATTTCATGATTTTAGTATGGTTATGCATGTATTCTTGATTAACCTAATATTCTAGGCTGAAATTGATATAGTCTAGTGTTATGTCATGAAAGAGGCAAATTGAGGGTTTAGATGTGAGCTTCTAAGATTGATGAACTTCTTTATGAATTGCCTTAGATTATATGACCTAGATAGGAGTTGCTTATAATTAGATCTTGTAGACATGAATGAATTATGTTAGGGCTTATATGATAGATCATGGTTGTGCAGTATAGAGATTAAGCTTACATGATGTTATATGACTATAATTGGTTAAGACTGAATCATGTGGTTAGTTTACCTTGAGAGTTAGGTTTACATGATGGCCATGTCACGTGTTGCTTGAGAGTAAGGCTTGTAATCTGAACATGACTTCTAGGGCTTTAAGGGTAAAATCTAATATGAATAAGCTATGAATGTTGAGGCCCTAAGAAAGAAACCATTATGTTTGTTGAATTGTACATGGAATTATTGTGCAAAGACTTTACCCACGTGACCTATAATATGAATACATAAGTGGATACATGAAATGAATGAACTACTTGAGTTATGATTATATCCATAACTAATATAATGAATGCTAGATGTGTCGATTTGATGTGATCTATGATCCTGGAATGCAAGGTACGAGAATTATACATGATTGTGATATTATGTACATGCTTTATGAACACTTTTAGAGTGAAGTGTTTATGATGAAAATGTTGTTGTTGTTGTATCATTGAAAGGACAATCACACACACACTCCATGCATGAACATGATTATGATGTATCTATGGTGTTAATTGAAAGGCTATTTCTCATATGCACCATTACATATGACTATGAATGAAATGCCCATGACTATGACAATCTTCTTGTGTTGATTGAAAGTTTATTCTCATGAAAACACATGATCTTAATGTGAAAGTTTTCCTCACATATTAATGATTGTAGGGATGAAAGTCTATTCTCACCTACTGAATCTATGAGATATTTTTATGAGTTGTGTTGGATGCAGGGTAAGACACTCCTTCATGCATGTAAATTCAATTCAAGATTAAACATATCATTTTGGGAAATAATTCTTAGCACCGAGTGGATATGGAATATGAGGTAGAGGCCCTCCCATCAATTCAAAAGGCCGGGTTTTCTAAAGTAATCTCATGAGTTAGATGCTCCCCCGTCAATACAATAGGTTTGGGGTTTCTTTAAGCAATGTCCATATCTTGTAACTATGTGCCCACATAGGTCTTTAGCTAATGGATCCACCTAAAAGCTAATATATTTTGTTCTACCTTAGGCAAGTAAGACATCTCTTTGCGGTGTGGGACATGACACCGGATTCCTTGTAGCACACATGGTCTATATCGGTTAAAGCTATTTTTACTCCATGAACAAGAACATGAACATGAACTATGAACACGAACATGAGTTATGTACTATAGTTCCTCAAGAGGTTCTACTTAGGATGAGTAGGGGTATGGAACTTCATTCATACATGGTACATGTAGGCTTTAAGAGTGGCCATAGTGTGTTTCTCTTATATATGATGAGTTATGAATTTATGCATGCTTTATATGGATTGTTGATATGAGTGTCTTTCCTTGATATGACTTATTGAACATGAATGTTTCCTTGTCTATGAGTATTAACTATGGATGAGACCAAAGCATGACAAGCATGAGCATGGTGGCCTAAAGGTGGTACTTAGTGTAGATGGGATTATGGGATCTTATCTATGCATTGCACAAGTATAACTTAGGGTTACTTAAGTGATGGTTTTATTATGATGAGATAATCTTGGTATGTGAACTATGTCTTATGGTAATTGATGGTTGCATTATCTGTATATTAGGGGCTATGCTTATAATTATATTGTTATCCTTTATGCTATGATGAACTATACATGAGTTCTCTTATAAGTTACGTTCTCCAACTATTTCAAAGTTGATGTTCAAAATTGGCATATAGGATGGTTTCAACTAAAATGTCCCTTTTTTGCATGCTTTAAAGATCTTTATCCATGGCTATCAGACTTAGTGCATTCTTGTACTAACCCATATTTCTTACATTTTTCTACCAGTGTAGGGTTCTGTTCTTAAAGGTGATCTTCTTTTGGTTCAATCTTGGAATTTGTCATTCTCCTTGCTAGTTTATGAGTCCTTAAGATTCGAGGATGAATATCTTCATTTATCAGTTTTATTCTAGTATTTCGTTGGAGAATTAATTTAAGTGTTGTGTGCCTATTTGAGATTTCGATTGTATTAGATGGCGAATGGAGAAATTGTCTAGACTTTTTCTTGATTTTATAAAATACTTTGATCGTAAAGAAAAGTTTTAAATTCTGCAACATTTCTACTGATCTTATGTCATGATATGCTAAGGGCTTGTATGAAACCCCTTCGGGGTTGAGTACGCCATGTTACATCTAGGGGGTACCCCTGGGTCGTGACGAACTTGGTAATCAGAGCACATGGTTTAGAATGATTTTAGGATGATGTCTCATAAGCCATGTCTAGTAGAGTCTTATTCATAGTGTGAAGTGCACCACATTTATGAATGAGAGAGTACAAGATGCTTAGGAAATTCCACTTCTTCATTACTTTTAAGTCGTGTGATAGAGTTTAACTTTATAGGGAATTTCTTCTAATCCTTATCCGGTGGTCCACAGGATATGATTACTCAAAGAGCTCTTACTAGTGGATTCGAAAGAGACAATGTTGATCAAGGAGCTCCTCCTCAAGCTCCTCAATTTTTGGTTGACTTAATGTCTAATGAGTAGATTAGGTATGGTTTTCAATTGTTGACTCAAGTCGGGATAGGAACTCCGGAATTCTATGGGTCAAAGATGGAGGAAGATTCTTAAGATTTCATAGATGAGATCTCTAAGGTGTTGAATTTTGTGGGAGTGACTCCGGTAGAAAAGGTAGAATTGGCCTCTTATCAACTGAAGGGTGTTGCTTAACTTTAGTTTAACTAATGGAAAGAAGCAAGGCCGGTAGAAGCGGGTCCCATGGAATGGGAAAGATTTAAGAATGGGTTTCTTGATAGGTTTTTCCCTTTAGAGATGAGAGATGCTAAGATACTTGAGGTTATTAACCTTTTCCAAGGTGAGATGAGTGTTGAAGAGTATGCTCGGATGTTCACTAGGTTGTCAAGATATGCTTCACCATAGTGGCCGACCCTAGGATGAAGATGAATAAGTTCCTGTCGGGAGTGTCCAACTTGATACCAAAAGAATGTTGTGTGACTATGTTGGATAATAATATGAATATTGATTGTCTTGTGATTCATGCTCAACGGTTTGAAATGGAGAAACTTGAAGAGAGGTCTAGAGGAACAAAGAGGTATAGGCTTGATGATGATAATTCCTCTCAAGAAAAGTGGTATGGACAAGGTCATCCAAATAATAGACATAGGTTTTATAGAAAAAGCTCTTCTAAGGTCCCCCCAAGGCTTAACAAAGAATGGGTGTCTAACCCTAAGTCCCAAGGCAAGGATAGTAGACCCATTTTTCCTACTTTTGCTTGGTGTGGAAAAAGACACAAGGATAAATGTTTGGCCGGTTTGGAAGGTTTCTATGGTTGTGGTAAGAGTGGCCACAAAATGAGAGATTGCCCGATGCTTAAGGCAAAAGGAAGAGAGAGGAAGCAAGCTCCTCCAAGTAATTTGGGTACTAGTGCCCAAAGGCAAGGTAAGTTCTATGCACTCCGGTCTAGAAGTAACTAAGAAGACCCTGCGGATGAAGGCACCGGTATGTTGATAGTTTCATAACAATGTAAATGCTTTATTAGATTCTGATGCTACTTATTAGACTTTGATGTTATCCTTGGAAGGGATTGCTTGCAATTGTTAGACTTCTAGTGATTGTGGAACCCGGTAGGGTTATTATGAGTTTTTGGCTATGCTTTGAGATTGCTTGAAAGAAGTGGTATTTGAGGATTATAGTAGGGGTTTCCCTCCCAAGGGGGAGATGGTGTGCTTGGGATGAACGATTTGTTGAGAATCCCAATATCCTCATCTCTTTATTCTATTCATATTCTAGCTTGACACCAAGAGTTCCTTTGTGGGCTTATTTATTGTTTTGGGAGTCATATGTGTTTACAAAATTTCGATGATCTCCTTGTGTTATGCATGTTATTAAGAATCCATGTTTAGTAGTAAAATGAGTTTTCATGATTTATGTGTTCCTCATGTTGTTGTGCATTTTAGTACGATGTTGCATATTTGACCTCATGAGATGAGTTGATAAACATGATTTATCATGCTTTTGATGAAATGCCATATTCGCTTTATAATGTTGTGTAGAGCATGCTTTGATTTGAGAAGGTAGTTCCTCCTATGAATGTTAAAATGTTGAGTTTTCGTGCATAAAGGGTTGTTAGAGGTAGTTCCTAATTCCTTGTGTTGCATTGATCAATTTGAGTTGGAGTTGATGTTTCCTCCTTTGAGTTGTGCATTATTTTGATGTTTCATGCATGATGGGATGCTAGTCTTGAGTATTTAAATTCTTAAGGTGTCTACATCATCATTAGAGGATGAATGTTCCCAAGGGGGAGATAAAGTAACACCCCAAAAACTAGTAGGCTAAACTAGAGCCTTATGTTAGGGTTTGGTACGAGGGTTAGAGTCATATGTAAGACTTCCCGTACATAGAATGAAGGGTTTAAGGGTTAAATGTCAAGGAGAAAGAGGGCAAGGGCCTAGGCTGCCTAGGAAGAGTGAAGGAAAACATTTTTCTCCTTTTGACCTTTTGGCGATGGGGCAGCATGGTCGCCCAAGTGAGTTGGTGAGTCGCCCAAGTGGACTTGGGGTTGCTTAGTGGACTGTCCCCATGACCTAGCTGCTGGAAATTTTGCGAGCTAGGTCGGGGACCGCTAACTAGGTAGGTCCATCGCCAAGCTGGTTGGCCCCTTGGGGTCAGCTACTAGAATATTTGGCGGACCAAGGGACCACTTGGCGACTCGCCTAGTGCCCTTGGCGAGCCAAATCGTGCAAATTGGGTAGATTTAAGTTAGAACTTTAGGGGTCTTTATTTATTCTTCCTAAATTGATGCTAATATGCTTTACTCTTTCCCTAGTAAGTATATAAGCTTTTTAGACTCAAATTTTCCCCAATTAAGTAACTTTCAAAAAGAAAACACAAAGCTTCATCTTCTCAAAAAGAATTTCTCTCCCTAGAACTCAAGGAAGAAGAAGAGTAAAATTGGATCTAGGGCTTGAAGAATCAAGGCTATTTCACTCAAATTCCTTGAAGAATCATTCTAAGGTATGGCAGCTTTTCATCTATGGGTAGTCTTCACACATAGAGCCCCTCTAAAGTTCAATTTCAAAACTAGTGATTTCCCCAAAAGTGAGCGTTTGACTTCAATCTTTAGGGTTCTTTACAAAAATGTTTTTAATGGTTGATTTATTATGGATTATGATTGAATTGATGAATTATTGTTGGTTTATGAGGAATTCCCCCAAGAACCCATGAAATCCCTAATTTTCCCAATTTGGATCTAAAAGTGTTGGTATTGTTACATGTTGGTCCAAGTGAGTGAATAATAATTGTTTATTGAGTAATTACATTATTTTAGTATGATTATACATGTATTCTTGATTAACCTAAGATTTTAGGGTGAAATTGATATAGTCTAGTGTTATGTCATGAAAGAGGCAACTTGAGGATTTAGATGTGACCTTCTAAGATTGATGAAATTCTTTATGAATTGCCTTAGATTAGATGACCTTGATAGGAGTTGCTTATAACTAGATCTTATAGACATAAATGAAATAGGTTAGGGCTTATATGATTGATCATGGTTGAGTAGTATTGATATTGAGCTTACATGATATTATATGACTATAATTGGTTAAGAGTGAAATATGTGGTTAGTTTAACTTGAGAGTTAGGTTTGCATGATGGCTATGTGAGGTGTTGTTCGACAGTAAGGAGTATATTATGAACATGACTCGTAGGGCTTTAAGGGTAAAAGCTAATATGAATAATCTATGACTGTTAAAGCACTAAGAAGGAAGCTATTATGTGTATTGAATTGTATGTGGCATTATTGTGGAAAGACTTTACCCACATGACCTATAATATGAGTAGTGAGTGGATGCATGAAATGAATGAATGACTTGAGTTGTGATTATATCCATATCTAATATAATGAATGCTAGATGTGTTGATTTGATGTGATATATGATCCTTGAATGCAAATTATGAGAATTATGCATGATTTAGATATTATGTACATGCTTTATGAACACTTTTAGAGTGAAGTGTCTGTGATGATAATGTTGTTGTAGTGTCATTGGAAGGACAATCACACACACACTCCATGCATGAACATTATTCTGATATATCTATGGTGTTAATTGAAAGGCTATTTCTCATATGCACCTTTACATATGACTATGAATGAATTGTCCATGACCATTATAATCTTCTTGTGTTGATTGAAATTCTATTCTCATGAAAACACATGATCTTAATGTGAAAGTTTTCCTCACATATTAATGATGATTTTAGTGATGAAAGTATATTCTCACCTACTGAATCTATGAGATATTTTTATGAGTTGTGTTGGATGGAGGGTAATACACTCCTTCATGCATGTAAATTCAATTCAAGATTAAACATATAATTTTGGAAAAAAATGCTTAGCACCGAGTGGATATAGAATATGAGGTAGAGGCCTTCCCATCAATTCCGAAGGCCGGGTTTTCTAAAGTAATCTCATGAGATGGAAGCTGCCCCGTCAATGCAATAAGTTTGGGGTTTCTAGAAGACATCTCCATATCTTGTAACTATGTGCCCACATAGGTCTTTAGCTAATGGATCCACCTAAAAGCTAATACATTTAGTTCTACCTTAAGCAAGTATGACATCTTTTTCGGCGTGGGACATGAAACCAGATTCCATGTAGCTCACATAGTCTATGTCGGTTAAAGCTATTTTCCCTCCATGAACAAGAACATGAACTATGAACAAGAACATGAGTTATGTACTATGGTTCCTCAAGAGGTTCTACTTAGTATGAGTGGGGGTATGGGATTTGATTCATACATGGCAGAAGTAGGCTTTGAGAGTGGCCATGGTGTGTTTCTCTTCTATATGAGAAGTTATGAATTTATGCATGCTTTATATGGATTGTTGCAATGAGTGGCTTTCCTTGATATGAGTTATTGAACATGAATGTTTCCTTGTCTATGAGTATTATCTATGGATGAGACCAAAGGATGGCAAGCATAAGCATGGTGGCCTAAAAGTGGTATTTAGTGTAGATGGAATTATGGGATCTTATCTATGCATTGCACAAGTATAACTTAGGGTTACTTCTGTGATGGTTCTATTATGATGAGATGATCTTGGTATGTGAACTATGTCTTATGGTAATTGATGGTTGCATTATGTCTACATTTGGGGCTATGCTTATGAATATGGTGTTACCCTTTATGCTATGATGAATTACATGAGTTCCCTTATGAGTTACGTTCTCCAACTATTTCCAAGATGATGTTCAAAATTGGCATATAACATGCTTTCAACTAAAATGTC
The DNA here is from genome assembly GCA_036553675.1 of Solanum okadae. NCBI lineage: Eukaryota > Viridiplantae > Streptophyta > Magnoliopsida > Solanales > Solanaceae > Solanum > Solanum okadae. The sequence continues at coordinate 22,226,867 of CM071687.1, forward strand.
CATGTTTGCACGCTTTAAAGGTTTTTATGCAGGGCTATCATACTTAGTGCATTCTTGTACTAACTCATATTTTCTACATTTTTATTCAAGTGTAGGGTTCGGTTCCTAAAGGTGATCTTCTATTGGTTCAAGCTTGGAATTTGTCATTCTCCTTGCTAGTTGGTCAGTCCTGAAGATTCGAGGACAAATATCTTCATTAAGTAGTTTCATTGTAGTATTTTTTTTAGAACTATTGTAAGGGTTGTGTCCCTATTTGAGATGTCGATTGTATTAGATGTCTAAATGAGAAAATGTCTAGACTTCCTCCTGATTTTATAAAAGATTTCAATTGTAAAGAAAAGTTTTAAATTTTGCATCATTTCTATTAATCATATGTCATGATATGCTAAGGTCTATGACGTTTTGGTGAAGGTTGACAAATTTTTGTTCCTTGCTGATTTTGTAGAGAGTCATTGTGAGATTGATATTAATATACCGGTTATCCTTGGTAGACAATTCTTGGACACATGCAAAGCTTTGGTTGAAGTGGAGGGTAGCGAGTTGAAGTTTTGAGTTAATGACGAAGTAGTGAGCTTCAATATTCATATGTCATTGAAATATCCAAGAGGACTAGTTAGTATCAAGAGGACGTGGGTTTTAAAGACTACAGTTTCATTACTACGTGCCAATGTAGGATTATGTTTCACAGCTTTCACGGTTGACCTTTAGCCCTTTATGGCTCATGCTAGTTGATACACATAAGATATGATAAGGTTCTATAGCACAAAAAAGTATAGGACAACCCTTCCAACCAGAATTATAGATTCCGTTTCATAAGCTCAAATGATATTTTTCAGTTATACGATACTCCCTTCTTGGTGCATCTTTTATGATATTTCCTTTACTTGATTTAAGGTATATTACTTATGCTATTTTATGCTATAATAATTGAAGGCTACTTATTTTGACTTATCTTTATGCATATGTTTTTGAAAGAAGGCCTTCAAACTAATATTTATGCATACATTCCAATTATTTCTTTTCAGTTCATTTACGATTATGAATTTAAATGTTACAAACATTATTCCACTGTTTCCTCCATATGTTTCTTTATATGAGTATGTGACTTCCCTCATGTTCTAATTACATTGCACGTACTGACACATACGTTTCTCTACGTTGCGTCCATTTATGAGGTAGATTTTGGTGATTGAACTCTTACCTATGGCTAGTAAGGTTGCAACATTTTTAGTTAGCACTTCGTGAGTCCTCCTCAATTGGGGACTCGATTAATTTAGGTATCTAAATTTTCTTAATTCTTTCATTGGTTTTGAGGTAGCTTGGGGCGATGTCCCAACATACTTACATTTTCAACTGAACTAATAGAGACTTATTTAAGATAGAAGAAATTTTATTTAGTGGATTTTCTAATTTCTATTATTAAGTTATTTATTCTAGCTTCCACTTAGTTTCCTTTTATCATGCTTTAATATGTATGAAGAATTAGCCTAGGATCACAAGGTACCGTATCTCAGTAGGGGTATACACTTGGGTTGTGACAATTGTTGAAGGAGTTGCTACATGATTCTATCACCAACTAGGGAGAGTTGAAGGATGCATTCTAATGTGTGGTAGATCTGCACTCAATTGAGTCCTATTAAACCCAATAATTAATGTCCTCAATGTCTAATTCTGTCCTACTATAATAATATTTTGATGATCTATGGCTACGAAGGCTAAAGGATAAGGGAATGATGAATATGTGAAAGAATGGCCCAAAATTATGAAAAGAAGTGTAAACTCCACATTATATGATCTCCTAAAGAAAAGGACAGATCAACCAATGGGTATAATATCACCCAAATTGATAGTGCACTGAGCCTATTTCTTTAGGCTGGATAGTGAACTAACAGAGAAATGGTGATGCACCTAATGGAAAAGGCGAACAAGGTGAATATTGTTGTTTTTTACTGTACTGGGTGACAAAATGATGGTTTAAAAAGTGAGCAATGGTGATAATTAGTGACTCACCGAATGAGAAAAGCTAACTCAAAGAGGATCAACCACTAAGGTTCAATCACCAAAAGCATAGAGCAAGAAGAAGAGGAGCTGAAGCATGAATGTTGATTTACCGAATGAGCTCGGTGAGCCCGACAAACATCACTGAGTGTGTAGAGCATTGTGAAACTATAAATTTCCCAAAGTAGAGAGAAAAGGGGATCCGTTATGAATATTTTTAAGAGAGAAATACTTCCTATTGAGTGAAGAACACTTCTAGTTATTGGGATTTTAATTTTTTATCTTGAATTTGATATATTGAAGTTGTATTCGAAGTGGACTTGATTGTAATTGTTCAAATTCATGTTACCCACAATTTTTTTCATTCAAGGTATAAGTTCTCTACACTTTATGATTTGTGGCCAAAACTCTAATCTCTTGGGGTGTAATTATGGGGTTAGGTGTTGATTTAACTTAGTGGGTATGTTGATGTTACACCTCATAGTTTAGTAGGTCAACTAGATCTTGACCTGAGGGTTAGAGTCATTGAATTTACTTCCCGTACTTAGAATGAAGGGTTTAGGATTAGAACGACAAGGTACGACTTCCCAAGAACCAACCAAGGGTCCTTGAAGAGGACCCTAGAAACCACCATATAACAAGGAGGTTTCATTCCAATATTGTGGGTTAAGTTGACTATGATTCCAGTTGAGTGGATAATACTTGTTTATGATTGATTAAGTATTGAATTATGCTATTATGATGATATTACATGTTTTCCATGGTTAACCCTAGTCTAATTGATGAAATTAAAGAATGTGGGTTTATGCCTTGTGAAGTGAAATTGAGGATTCATAGGTGATTTTCTAGAATTGATGTCATGTATAGTAATTGTTCAATAATAGAAGCATGTAAATAGAAATTGATTTAGAATGTAGTATATATGATGGATCATGACTAGTAATAATTTAGAATTGAACCTATATGATGAATTTTGGCTAGAATTGCTCAAAGATAAGGCTTGTGACAAAAATGTTTTGTGATCTAGGTATGTATGAAGATTGTAAGAGATAAACCTTTGAGAGTAAGGCTAGTAGTCATGAATGTTGGTCACTAGGGCTTTGAAGGTAAAGCTAATAGGTTAAATTATGTATGTTAAGGCTTTGAGAGTAAAGTCTATTTGAGAATAGAAGATTAATGGATAGAATTGTGGTGAAAGGCCTATACTCACCCAATCTACCTTATAAGTGCTTGGGTGTATAAAGTGATAGAATCACTTCAACATGGATTGATTGTCAAGGACATTCTTCCATGAGACATGAATGTTAAGCAAGGCTTAATAATGAATCTAGGGGTGTATGCTTGGCCCCAAATGGATATTGACAATGAGATGGAGAGTCACACAAGGTAGGGTCCGGGCTCCAAGTTGAGACGAGAACCACACCTAGTTGATGTGAGGACTATCCAAGTTAAAGGGGGAAATCTCACATAGTAGAGTCCGGGTTTTCCAAAAGTTAGGGCTCATGAGATGTAAGCCTTCACCTAGTGGAGTTTGTGTTTCTAGTAGCAATCTCCCTATTTAATGAACTAAGACATACTTGAAATGGTATCTACATGTTTTCAATAGCATTAATGAACTAAGACATTCTTAGTGAAGTATATCCTAGTGTTCAAGATAACAATGGAATTAGACATGCTTAAAGAAGTATCTCATAGGGTCCATCTTAATAAGGAACTTAGACATGCTTAAAGAAGTATCTCATAGGGTTCAACCTAATAATGAACTAAGATGTGCTTAAGGAAGTACCTCATAGTGTTCTAAGGTTTAAAGAGATGGACTAGTTTCCAATCAACAAGTATGAGTAAGGTGACCTAAAGGAGTACTTAGTGTTGGTAGGATTATGGGGTCTTATCCATCAATTGCACAAGTATGACTTAACGTTACCTAAGAAGTGTTTCTCTTATATGATGTATGTTTTGAAGGATTGTTGCTATAGTTTCCTTCCATGTTATGTTTGACTAAACGTGAGAGATTCCCTTGTCTATGAGAAGTAAGCTATAATGAGATCAAAATATGATAACGAGGTATGACGGCCTAAAAGTGCTAGTTAGCCTAGGTGGGATTATGGAATCTCATCTATGCATTGCACAGGTATGACTTGAAGTTTAGTTATGAAGTTTCTCCTATGTTAAGAGGATTTGAGTATGGATTATGTTTATGAATATGTGGTATCTCGTATCTTTTTGGATTATTCCTTATGTAAACTTATGCTCATATTATGTCTATGTTGGAGATTATGCTTATGATTATGTTATTACCTCTTAGGCTCATGACTTATGTTTTATGTTGGCTAACTCTTTTGTTATGCTCTTATGATGTTATGCTAGCTAACATATTTAGTACATTGTGTACTAACGCATACTCTTGCCTACATTCTTATCAAATGTAGGGTCCGGTGACTTTAAGTGCCATTTTTGAAGATAATGTTTCTAGAAGTGCAAGGAGTTGAAGACTTGGTGAGTCCTCATAGCATCGAGGATAAAGCCACCATTTCCTTTATATCTTTTATTTTCATGTCTTGAGTCAATTGTATGCGCTGTGACCCAAGAGTATTCAAAGTTGTATTAGATGGTTTGAGACAAGTGTAGTAGGACTTCCGCTTTGTTTTTATAATGATTTTGATTGTATGGAAAATAGTTTTAAAATTTCCACATTTTTGTATTATCTTCTGTTATGATATTCTAAGGGCTTGTATGAGACCCCTTCGGGGTCAAGTACACCATGTTACATCTAGGGTGCACACCTGGGTCGTGACAAACTTGGTAATCAGAGCACAAGGGTTTTGAATGATTCTAGGATTGTCTCAAAACCACGTCTAGTAGAGTCTTGTTCGTAAGTGTGAAGCGTGCCATATTTATGAATGGGAAGCTATTAGATCATTAGGAAATCTCTTTTCTTCATTCTCTAAGTTGTGCCATATAGTTTAGCTCTATTAGGTTTTTCTTCTAATCCGTGCCCTATTGTTTTTAGGATATGGTTAATACAAGGGCAAATGTTAGGCCGAATTAAGAAGACAATGTGGAGCAAGAGGTTCCTCTCCAAGTTCCTCCTCAAGCTCCGATTAAACCTACGGAGAATAATGTCACAAATGCGGAGTTTAGGTCGGCAATACAAATGTAGGCCCAAGCCATGACGACATAAATGATTAGTGAGGTAGTAGCTCCAGTGAATCCAATAGTGGGTATGGCTGCTTCTAGGGTAAGGGATTTTCTGAGGATGAATCCTCCGGAGTTTTATGACTCCAAGGTGGAAGAGGATCTTAAGGGGTTTATATATGAGGTTTATAAAGTACTTGCTATCATGGGGTTGACTTCGGAAGAAAAAGCGGAGCTAACCACTTACCAATTGAGGGATGTTGCTCAAATATGGTACGAGCAATGGAAAGATACTAGGCCGGTAGGAGCAAGCCCAATAAAGTGGGAAGTGCTAAAAGTAGCATTTCTTGATAGGTTTTTTCCCCAAAAGTTGAGGGAAGCTATGGTGGAAAAATTCATTAACCTTAAGCAGTGTTAAGGAGTATGCCTTGAAATTCACTCAACTATCCAAGTGTGGTCCATCTATGGTATCAGATTAGAGGGATATGATGAGTATGTTTTTGACGGGTGTGTCCGACTTGGTTGAAGAATAATGTCGTACGACAATGCTCCCCCATGACATGGATATATCAACGCTTATGGTGTACGTTCAACAAATTAGGGAGTCAAAACTCAGGAACAAGAAAAAGGATATGAAGAGAGCTAGGACCAATAATGGGAACTTTTCTAATGCAAAGCCCGAGGGACAAGGTCGACCTAGGGTCAAACAAAGATATTTTGGTCAAGATTCCCCTTATACCCCTAGGTTTAACCAAGAGAAAGGTAGTGGGTTTCCATTACCTAATGCAACTTGCACCAAATGTGGAAGGAATCATTATGGTAAGTGCCTAGCCGGCATGGATGATTGTTATAGTTATGGGAAAAGTGGGCATAAAATGAGAGATTGCCCAGTGCTAAAGGCTAAGGGAAGGGAGGATAAGCAAGTTACTTCTAGTGGTTCGGATGTGATTGTTCAAAAGAAGAATAGGTTCTATGTCCTCCAAGATAAAAATGATCAAGAGTGACCTCCTAATGTTGCGACTAGTATGTGTTTTATGTTTTATTAACTTCCGATATTGTTTGGTCTTTTGTAACTTGATATGTTAGACTTTCAAGTTGTCTCTAGTATGAATAGTTCTTAGAAAGTCAGTTTAGGCTTACTCCCTAGGGAAGATGGCATGGTTAGATAGCAAGGTCATTGTGTGTCTATGTGTTGCAATGATTCCTTGTATGATGCATGTTTCTGAAAGCTAATGAATAAAAGAAAATGAGCTTATATGATTATTTCCTCATGTTATAGTACATTGAGTATGAATTGCCTATAGACTTCATTCGATGAATTAATGAGCATGCCTTAGTTTGGAGTTGAATGATTCCTTCTTGAATAAATAATTTGGTGAATAAAGTGCATATAGGCTCCATGAGTGTATGTTGAGCATCAGTAGATATAGAATTTCATGCATTTTCGGTTGATAGATGCAGTTCCTACTTCCTTGTGTTACATCAAATACGTTTAGCTTGGAGATGAAATTCGTTCTTTGTTTATATGTATTTAGATTAATTGCATGCATGATGAGTTGTTAGTCTAGAGTTGTGACCTTAAGAAGTGCCTAGAGGGTCATTCAAGGACGAATCTCCCCAAGGGGGAGATATTATTACACCTCATAGTTTAGTACGTCAAGTAGAGCTTGATGTGAGGGTTAGAGTCGTATAATTGACTTCCCGTACATAGAACGAAGGATTTAGGATTAGAACATCAAGGTACGACCCCCAAGGACCAACCAAGGGTCCTTGAAGAGGACCCTAGAAATCACCCTAAAACAGCCCTACAATCTGCCTCAAGGCAGTCCACCTACGAGGGGACCCATGCCCCGTGGATGGTCTCGTGGGTCAAGACCCCAAAATGTGGACTTCCAGTACCCCATCCATGGTTGACCAGCATTGACCGTGGGTGGACCCACGACCCTTGGATGTGGTCTCGTGGGTTGGGGGCAGTGAAGCTTAAGTCGATTTAAGCTGGGGGTTAAGGGAAGATTCTAGAATTAAGTAGTTATTAAGTGGTGTCATTTTATTAGTATTTAGGCCACCTATATAAAGATATTAGACCCCTGAACTAATTCAATTAAGTCATTCTTCCAATTCACCAAAAAGAACCTAATTCCCTTTATGAAATTCTCTCTCTAGAAAGTGAAGAAGAAGAAGAAGAAGGGTTCAAGATAGGCCAAGACTCCATTGTTACAAGCTTGGTAGGAATTTATAATCAAGGTATGTTAGATTATTCATCCATGGAGCCCCCTAGAATTCCCCCAATTTTGAAGATGAAATCCCCAATTCAAGTTAGAATTCCTTCCAATATTGAGGGTTAAGTTGAGTATGTTTCCAATCGAGTGGATAATAGTGGTTTATGATTGATTAAGTATTGAATAATTCTATTATGATGATATTACATAATTTCAATGGTTAACCCTAGTATAGAAGCATGTAAATATGAATTAAATTATAATGTAGTATATATGATGGATCATGACTAGTAATGATTGAGAATTGAACCTATAATAATAAGAAGAAGAAGAAGAGGAAGAAGAAGAAAAAGAAGAAGAAGAAGAAGAAGGGTTCAAGATAGGCCAAGACTCCATTGTTACAAGCTTGGTAGGGCTTTATAATCAAGGTATTTTAGATTATTCATCCATGGATTTTTCCATCCATGGAGCCCCCTAGAATTCCCCCAATTGTGAAGATGAAATCCCAAATTCAAGTTAGGGTTCCTTCCAATATTGTGGGTTAAGTTCAATATGTTTCCAATTAAGTGGATAATAGTTGTTTATGATTGATTAAGTATTGAATAATTCTATTATGATAATATTACATGTTTTCCATGGTTAACCCTAGTCTAATTGATGTAACTGAAGAATATGGATTTATGTTTTGTGAAGTGAAATTGAGGATTCATATGTGATCTACTAGAATTGATGTCATGTAGAGTAATTGTTGAAGAATAGGAGCACGTAAATATGAATTGAATTATAATGTAGTATATATGATGGATCATGACTAGTAATGATTGAGAATTGAACCTATATGATGAATTTTGGCTAGAATTGCTTAAAGACAAGGCTTGTGACTAGAATGTCTTATGATCAAGGTATGTATGAATATTCTAAGAGGTAAAGCTTTGAGATTATGGCTAGTAGTCATGAATGATGGTCAATAGGGTTTTGAAGGTAAAGCTAATAGGGTGAATTATGTATGTTAAGGCTTTGGGAGTAAATTCTATATGAGAAAAGTAGATTAAAGGATAGAATTGTGTTGAAAGGCCTATACTCACCTAATCTATTTTATGAGTGCTTGAGTGTATAAAGTGATAGAATCACTTGAACATGGATTGATTGTCAAGGACATTTTTCCATGAGACATGAATGTTAAGCAAGGCTTAATATTGAATCTAGGGGTGTATGCTTGGCCCCAAATGGATATTGACAATGAGATGGAGAGTCACACTTGGTAGGGTCCGGGCTCCAATTTGAGAGGAGAACCACACCTAGTTGATGTGAGGACTATCCAAGTTAAAGGGGAAAATCTTACATAGTAGAGTTCGGGTTTTCCCAAAGTTAGGTCTCATGAGATGGATTTCTTAACCTGGTGGAGTTCGAGTTTCTAGTAGCAATCTTCGTATCCAGTGGACAAAGACATACTTGAAAGGGTATCTCCAAGTGTTCAAAAGCATTAATGAAATAGGACATTCTTAGTGAAGTATCTCCTAGTGTTAAGGATAATAACGGACTTAGACATGCTTAAAAAAGTATCTCATAGGGTCCATCTTAATAAAGAACTTAGCCATGCGTAAAGAAGTATCTCATAGGTTTCAACCAAAATAATGAACTAAGATGTGCTTAAGGAACTACCTCATTATGTTCTAAGGTTTAAAGAGAGGGCCTAGTTTCCAATCAAGAAGTATGAGTAAGATGACCTAAAGCAGTACTTAGTTTCGGTAGGATTATGGGGTCTTATCCATTCATTGCACAACTATGACTTAAGGTTACCTAAGAAGTATTTCTCTTATATGATGTATGTTTTGATGGATTGTTGCCTTTCATGTTATGTTTGACTAAAGGTGAGAGATTCCCTTGTCTATGAGAAGTAAGTTAATAATGAGATCAAAAGATGATAAAGAGGTATGATGGCCTAAAAGTTCTACTTAGCCTAGGTGGGATTATGGGGTCTCATCGATGCATTGCACAAGTATGACTTGAAGGTTACTTATGAAGTTTCTCCTATATTATAGACTATATTTATGAATATGTGGTATCTCCTATGTTGTTGGATTTTCACTTATGTTGACTTATGCTCATATTATGTCTATGTTTAAGCTTATGATTATGATTATGATATTACCTCCTAGGCTCATAACTTATGGTTTATGTTGGCTAACCCTTTTGTTATGCTTTTATGATGTTATGCTAGCTAACATATTTAGTACATTTTGTACTAATGCATACTCTTGCCAACATTCTTATCAAATGTTGGGTCCGGCCACTTTGAGTTCCATTCTTGAAGATAGGATTCTAAAAGTGCAAGGAGTTGAAAACTTGGTGAGTCCTCACATCATCGAGGATAAAGCCACCATTTCCTTTATGTCTTTTATTTTCATGTCTTAAGATTATTGTATGGGATGTGAGCCAAGAGTATTCAAAGTTGTATTATAATGTTTGAGATAAGTGTAGTAAGACTTCCACTTTGTTTTTATAAAAACTTTGATTTTATGGAAAAAATTTAAAATTTCCGCACTTTTCTATTATCTTATGTTATGATATGCTAAGGGGTTGTATGAGACCCCTTCAGGGTCAAGTATGCCATGTTACATCTACGGTACACCCCTGGGTCGTGACAATTGAGTTGTTCTATTTTATAGTTGTTAATTATGGATTTGAAATGTTACCATATGTGTAACTCATGAATTAAGATAGCCAACATTATTTTCTCTTCTATCTTGTATTGGTACTTTAAAGAGACCAATATGAGTAGGTAATTAGTTTGATGGTTTCAATTTAGGTATGCTTAATTTTAAATCCAAGGTAGTGGGCTAAATTGAAAACCACATGAATGAGACTGAAAGGAGATTTCATGACCTAGTGTTATGAGATCAAAAGAAGATTAACAGTATTGAAGATAACCTAACCTATCCATGTGTAACACCTCAGAATATAGTAGTCTAAGCTAGGGGCTAAGAGTTAAGGCATAAGCTAGAATTTGGACCTTGACACCATCCATGGAAGTCCCCATGGGTCGTGAAGGGCACCACGAGTCGTGGTGGTGCCCATAGACCATAAGAAGTGGCTATCAAAGTTGCCTCACCTCCCACGACCACCTACAGGCCTCATGTTGGGGACCACATATTGTGGTAAGGGGGTGGTGGCTAGGTAGTATGCCCCCCTAGGCTGCCTAAACAAGAGGCACTTCCACGAGCCACTTGACAGCTCGTGAAGGCTACCCCTTGTTGTGGGAGTGCTCGTGAAGATGACTTAGACTTTTAGAGATTGAGGGGTGGTGGACTGGCTATTAGATCATGATCATGAAAGGGACCATATCTTGTGGTATGCACCACGGTTCGTGGAGCCACTCTTGAAGGGTGGGGAAGATCACTGAAGGTTAAGGGCTTAAGGATCTTTTCCGGATTTAATTAGATTAATACTATGTCATTTTTCCTAAGCCTAGGGCCTCTATATAAGTAATTTTTAACCCCAAAACTCAACCATTCAAGTCATTATTCCCAAAACCCAAAATAAAACAATATCTTCCTCCCTAAAATATTTCTCTCTCTAGAAACTTGATGAAGAAGAGATAATTCAAGCTAGGATCAAGGTAAAGCCTCAATTCCTCTATTGAAGTTAATCTTTGGTCTTTGAGATATGATAGTTTTCATCCATGGATTCCTTACATCTATGGAGTTCTAAATTTCCTCAATTTCAAAGATTAGAATTCCCCAATTAAGTTAGGGTTTTTCTTCAATTATCACGGGTTCTATAAATTGTAGATTTAAATTATTGAATTATGATATCTTATGGATGAATTGATTAATTACAATGATTTCATGGTGATTACCCCCATGAACCCATGTAATCCCCATGTTTTTAAGTTGTGAATTATATGATTTGAGATTTTAATTTTCAAGGAAGAGTTTTATAAAATTGAGCATGTATTGCAAGATTTACATGTATTTATGATGAAACCTATGTATTACCCATGTTTATAAGTGTTGATGATTGAAAGTGGGTTTTGAACCTCAAGAGGTAAATTATGAACTCATAAACATATAATAGCATGATGTGAAAGGTTTTATCACATAGAAAGGATTCTTAGGTTGAAAGACTTTCTCACCTAATTGAATCAAAGAGTAAGAGTTATCCTAATGAACTAGCTTGGTTTAGTTGTCCAAGGGCACCTTCCCATGAATATTGAAGTCGAGTAAGAAATGACTATTCCATGGGATTTATGCTTAGCACCGAGAGGATATTGATTACGAGATGGAAGCTCTCCTGAGTAGAGGTCGGGTTTCTATAAGCAATCTCATGAGATGAAAGCTCTCCAGAGTAAAGTTCAGGTTTCTAGTAGAAATCTCCTTATCCCTTAACTATGTGCCCCCATAGGTTGATAAGCTAGTGGATCCACTTAAGCTAGAAGTTCATGGTTCTACCTTGGCAAGTAGGACACCACTTTTCGATGTGGGAGATGTTGGGGGATCATGTGATAGCTCACATGGTCTCTATGTCGGTTAAGGCTAATTCCCCACAGGCAATAATGAACTAAGGTTACTTCAAGAAGTATCGCTTATGAGTTCAAACATTTTAGAGATGTAGTTAGCTTGCATTGACCATGATGTTTTGACTTATGTTTTCTAACACTTTATTATCATGTTTTAGCTTGGTGAATTCCATGTCATGAAATGAAATGTCCCTTTTAGCATGTTTAAATTTTTTTATGGAAGGCTATCATACTTGGTACATTGTTTTCTACTAAAGCATACTCTTTCCTATAGTTTTCCAAAATGTAGGGTCCAACATTCAGGGTCATACGTTTCGTGGCTAGAGGTTGCTTTGAGATATTCTCAGGCTTTGTTGAGTCCTCGTGCTTCGAGGATGGTTTTTTGTTTTTTACTTTCTTTCATGTATTTCTATTTTGGACATGATGTATGGGCTAGACCCAATTTCATTCTATAAGTATTAGATGGCTATGATGAGACAAGTGTATTAGACTTCCACTTTGCTTTGATAAAATGTTTTCGACTTGGACTATTGTTTTACTCGTATTATTCTATTTCTTATGTTATGAGATCTAAGTGGCTTGTAGGGAGTCCTTCGGGGTTCTATACGCCATGTTATATCTACGGGGTACCCATTGGTCATGACAAACTTAGTAATTAGAGCACAAGGATTAGAATGGTCCTAGGATGTCTCATAAGCCATGTCTAGTAGAGACTTGTTCATAAGTGTGAAGCGCGCCACATTAATGAATGAGAGGCTATAAGATGATAAGGAAACTCTACTTCTTTCATTACTCTTAAGTCGTGCGGTAGAGTTTGACTCTACAAGGTTTCTCTCGTAATCCTTATCGTATGTTCTTCAGGATATGGCTACTCGAAGAGCGTTACAAGGAATGAGAAGAAGAATGCTGAACAAGAAGCTCCTCACCAAGCTCCTCAAGTTTTGGTTGATACTTTGGCCGAACCAGTGTCAAATGCAGAGCTTAGGGTTGCTTTTCAAGTATTTTCCCAATCTATGATGGCCTAAGTAATTAGGGAGGTAGTGGGTCCCGTGAACTGAAATGTGGGTATATGGCAGCTTCAAAATTGTGGGACTTCACAAAGATGAACCCTCTGGAGTTTAATGGTTCCAGGGTTGAGGAAGATCCTCAAGAATTTATTTATGAGGTCTATATGGTTTTAATGATCATGGGAGTTACGCCGGTGGAAAAGGGGGAGATGGCCGCTTACCAATTGAAAGGTGTGGCTCAATTATGGTATAATCAATGGAAGGAAGAGAGACCGAAAGATGTGGGTCCTCTTGATTGGGAGAAGTTTAAGGCCGATTTACTTGTTAGGTTATTTCCCATTGATATGAGGGAAGCCAAGGTGCTTGAATTCATTAACCTTCAAAAATAAAGTATGAGTGTAAAGGAATATGCTCTAAAGTTCACTCAATTGTCCAAGTATGCTCCAACAATGGTTGCCGATTCAAGGGCTAGGATGAGTAAGTTTATATCGGGTGTGTCCAGAATGGTGGTTAATGAGTGCCAAACCATCATGCTCATTCATGACATGGACATCTCTCGTCTTATGTTGCATGCACAACAAATTGAGGATGAAAAACTTAAGGAAAAGTCTAGGTAGACAAAAAGGGCTAAGCTCGGTGATGAGAATTTCTCACATGAAAGGTCAGATGGACAAGATCGACCAAGATTTCGACAAAGGTTTTCCGTCCAAGGCTCCTCCAACGCTTCTCCTAAGGTCAACAAAGATAGGGTGTTTAACCATAATCCTCAAGGGGGTAATGGTAGTGGATCTTCGTTGCCCATATCTACTTGTACTAAGTGTTTAATGAAGCACGAGGGTAAGTTCCTAGCTGGAATGGATGTTTGTTATGGTTGTGCTAAAAATGGTCACAAAATGAGGGATTGTGCAAAGCTTACCGCTAAAGGAAGAGAGGGAAAGCATGCTCCTCTTTGTGGTTCGGGTTCCAATGCTCCTCAGAAAAACCATTGCTATTAACTTCAGACTCGAGCTAAAAAAGAGTTATCCCGATATGGTTTCTCGTATGTTGAATGTTTTCCAACTTGATGTGTATGCTTACTTGATCCAAGTTCTTCCTTGTCTTTTGTGATGCCACATCTGGCTATGAGGTTTGATGTACTCCCTAATGTGTTGTTAGAAGGATTTTATGTCTCTACTCATATTGGTGATTCTATTGTTGCTTAGATAGTCTATAGAAAGTTTCTCGTTTCCTTGTCCCATAGAGTTACTCTTGTTGACTTGGTAGAGCTTGATATGTTAGATTTTGATGTTATTCTTGGTATGGATTGGTTGCACTCTTGTTATGCTTCCATCAATTGTAGAACCCGTGTAGTCAAGTTTCAGTTCCCAAATGAGCCAATCCTTGACTGGAACAGGGGAAATCCTATGCCTAATGGATAGTTTGTTTCTTATCTTAAAGCTAGAAAGATGATTTCTGTGGGTTGCATTTATCATCAAGTTAGAGTGAGGGATGTAGATTCTGAAACCCCTTCTCTTGAGTCGGTCCCCATTGTAAATGACTTTCCGAAAGTGTTTCCAAGTGACCTACCCAATATTCCTCCCGAGTGGGTAGTAGACTTCGATATTGACCTTCTCCCAGATATGCAACCTATTTCTCTTCCTTCTTACTGTATGGATCCGGTAGAACTTAAGGAGTTGAAAGAACTATTGAAAGATTTGCTGGATAAGGGTTTCATCCAACCGAGTATTTCTTCATGGGGTGCTTCAGTTTTGTTTGTTAGAAAAAAGATGGTTCTCTTGGTATGTCTATTAATTATCAACAATTGAACAAAGTTTCCATTAAGAATAAGTATCCTCTCCCAAGAATAAATTCTTTGTTTGACCAACTTCAAGGATCAAGTTATTTCTCTAAGATTGATCTTCGATCGGGTTATCACCAATTGAGGGTGAAAGATGATGACATTCCAAAGATGGCTTTTCAAACTCGGTATGGTCATTATGAGTTTCTAGTAATGTCATTTGGGTTTACTAATGCTCCAACGACGTTTATGGACTTGATGAATAGGGTTTTTAGACAATACCTTAACATGTTTGTGATTGTGTTAATCGATGATATTTTGATCTATTCAAGGAGTGAGAATGAGCATGTTGACCATTTGAAGTTCATATTGCAAGTTCGTTAAGACAAACAACTTTTTGCAAAGTTTAGCAAGTGTAAATTTTGGTTAAGGTTCGTAGCTTTCCTTGGTCATATTATTTCGAGTAAGGGTATTTTTGTAGATCCTAAGAAGACGGATGCGGTCAAGAGTTGGCCTAGACCTCTAACTCCCTCAGATATTATAATTTTCTTAGGTTTATCCGGTTACTATAGAAGGTTTGTTGTGGGTTTCTCATCAATTGCCTCTCCTTTGATGGCTTTGACACAAAAGAAGGCTATGTTTGTGCCGTCTAAAGCATGTGGAAAGAGTTTCTAAGAGTTGAAGGATAAACTTACTTCCGCTCTAGTGTTAACCGTACCGGAAGGGATGTATGGTTTTGTGGTTTATTATGATTCCTGGACAATTGGCCTAGGGTGTGTGCTTATGCAAAATGGGAAATTTATTGCCTATGCCTCAAGATAGCTTAAAATCCATGAGAAGAATTTTCCTACACATGACCTTGAGTTAGCGGCGGATGTATTTGCCTAAAGATTTGGAGACACTATTTGTATGGAGTTCATGTAGATGTGTTTACCAACCATAAGACTTTGCAATATGTGTTTAATAGAAAAGATTTAAATCTTTTCCATTGAACGTGGCTTTAGTTATTCAAGGATAATGACATGAGTGTCCTTTATTACCCCGGTAAAGCTAATGTGGTAGCAGATGCTCATAGTCGGTTGTTCATAGGTACTGTTGCTCAAATGAAGAAGAAAAGAAAGAGTTGGTTCGAGACGTTCATAGATTGGCTCGGTTAGGTGTTCAACTAGTGGGCTCCACCAATGATGGTGTTATGGTTCACAATGGTTCCGAATTGTCTTATGTGGCGGAAGTGAAAGCCAAGCAAAGTCTTGATCCAATCTTGGTAGAATTAAAACAGGCAGTTCTCAAGAAATCCGTTGAGGCTTTATCCCAAGGGGGAGATGGTGTACTTAGATACCAAGGTCGTTTGTGTGTTCCGAATGTTAATGACTTGAGGGAATGAATTTTCACAGAAGCCCATATATTTGCCATATTATATTCACCCGGGAGCCACCAAGATGTACCGTGATTTACAGGAGGTCTATAGGTTGAATGGGATGAACAAAATATATTGTGGGATTTACGGCTAAGTGTCCAAATTGCCAACAAGTAAAGGTTGAGCATCAGAAACCGGGAGGTTTGTCGCAAGAAATTAGCATTCCTACTTGGATGTGGGAAGATTTGAACATGGACTTTATTGTTGGTTTGCCTTGCACCCGGCGACAACATAATTCGATTTGGGTTATAGTAGATCGGATGACAAAATCGGCTCATTTCCTTCCCGTCAAAGTTTCTGATTCAGCCGAGGACTATGCCAAACTTTACTTGAGAGAAATGGTAAAGTTGCATGGAGATCTTTTGTCCATTATTTTCGTTTGTGGTAGCCAATTCAATTCTTAGTTTTGGAAGTCATTCCCAAAGGGTCTTGCATTAAGGTTAAGCTTAGCACGACCTTTCATCCCCAAACCGATGGGCAAGCGGAGCGTTCTATCCAAACTTTGGAAGATATGTTAAGGGCTTGTGTGGTTGATTTTAAGGGTAATTGGGATGACCATTTTCCATTGATTGAGTTTACCTACAATACTACCTATCACTCAAATATTGATATGGCTCCATTTGAGGCCCTATATGGTAGGAGGTGTAGGTCACCAATAGGCTGTTTTTAGGTGGGTGAAGTTGCCCTCATAGGTCCCTAATTGGTACAAGAGGCCATGGATAAAGTTCGGCTCATAAGGGAAAAGTTGAAAATGGCTCAAAGTAGAGTAAAGTATTATGTTAATGTGAGAAAAAGGGATCTAGAGTTTGCTGTTAATTATTGGGTTTACTTGAAAATATCACCCTGTGTAATGAGGTTTGGTAAGAAGGGGAAGCTTAGTCCCCGGTATTTAGGCCCTATAAAATTTTAAGACGTGTTGGAAAGGTTGCCTTTGAGCTAGATTTGCCAAATTAGTTGGCATCAATGCATTCGTTTTTCCATGTCCCTATGCTTAAGAACCGCGTTGGAGATCCGACATCCATAGTTTCCCTAGAAGGGTTAGGAGTTGATGAAAGTCTTTCTTATGAGGAAGTTCTGGTAGTGATTCTAGACCGGCAAGTCAAGAGATTGAGAAACAAGGAAATAACTTCCGTGAGAGTATTGTGGAGGAATCAATTAGTTGAGGGTGATAGTTAGGAGTCCTAGGCCGATATAAAGTTCTGATATCCACATATTTTTCCTTCTACTTCTATTCTAGCTTGAGGTAATGAGTTTTCTCTGGGTTGTCCTTTGTTTTGGAGTCATGTGTCTTATGTGTTTCCACGATTTCATTATGATTATGCATGTTCATGAAAAACTTGTGTTTTGAAAGAAAATGAGTTTATATGATTGATTTTTCCCATGTTGATGTGTATTTGAGTATGTGTTGCCAATAGACTCCCATCTCCCCCCCCCCCCCCCGCGACCAGCCCCACTACCACCCCTCTCCCCAAAAAATTAAATAAATTTAATGTTTGTTTTAAAAAAAACATTTCAAAAATTTATTTTTTCACCCCACCCCCCATACCCACGACCCCCCCCCCCAAAAAAAATTATGTATGTTTTTAAAAAAATATTTTTAATTTCAATTTTTTATTTTTTTACCCCATCTCACCCCTACCCCCCACTGCTACCCCCTCCCCCATCACCCCCCTCCTGTAAAAAAAAAATTAAGTTTGTTTTTTAAAAATTATTTTAAGTTTCAATTTTTTATTGTTTTACCCCATATCACCGCTACACCCCCCACCCCTACCCATGATCCCCTCCCCCTATCACCTTCCCCTAGAAAAAATAAAATCAAGTTTTATTTTAAATTATATTTTAAATTTCAAATTTTTATTTTTTTACCGCATCTCACCCGTAGCCCCGTCCCCCCCCCCCTCCCGCCGCCAGCCTCACCACCCCACCCTCCCCAAAAAAAAATTAATTTTCTACTCTATAGTAAAAATAAAAGATATTTTCTCAAAAATAATTTTCATTGATAAATCAAACATTAATAAATCATTTGCGGAAAATATTTTATAGTCACCAACAAAACATGAGAAAATAAGTCAAAAATCTACATGTTTTCCAGGAAAACATTTTCCTTCATACCAACACACCCTTAGTGAAGACAGAGTGCATGAATGCTATGTTCTTGGATGCTATGAATATCTCTAGGCTCATGACTCATGCTCAGCAGGTTGAGGGAGATAAGCTTAGGCAACAGGCTAAAGACAACAAGAAGGCTAGGACAGGGAACTATGATCACTCTCACTAGAAATCTGGTGGTGGAAATGGCTCGTAGTTTCAACAGAAATCTTCCGCTCCATCACCTTCATCACCTAGTGCTCCATCCTCCAGGTTTCAACATCATTAGAAAGGTAGGGCATCAGGCTCTAAGTCTAAGGGAAGTGTTTCAGGTACTAGGACCTACCCAACTTGTCCAAATGTAGTAAGAACCATCCGGGCGAGTGTCTTGCAGGCAAAGAAGGGTGTTTTGGATGTGGTCAGTCTAATCACAGGTTGAGAGATTGTCCTTCTTCTAAACAGAGTCAAGGAGGTAATAATGGTAGAGCTCAGTCCACAACTTCAGCAGCACCAACAGATCACCCGACTCAGTAGGGTAACACATCTGGCACAGGTGGCAGTCAGCGCCAGAACAGGTTGAATGCTCTTCAAGCTCGTTAGGATCAGGAAGATTCTCCTTATGTGGTCACTGGTACATTACCAGTCTTTCACTTAGATGTTTATGCTTGGTTAGATCCAGGGGCTACTCTTTCCTTTGTAACTCCTTATATATAGTAGTAAGCTTTGGTTTTAGTTCAGAAACTCTCTTAGAACCATTTTCAGTCTCTACCCAAGTTGGTGACACAGTTATAACTAGACGGGTATACAAAAATTGCCCTGTCACAGTCTCTTAGAAAGCCACCTCAGCAGATCTTGTAGATTTAGAAATGGTAGACTTTGACGTCATTCTAGGCATGGATTGGTTATATTCCTGTTATGCATCGGTCGATTGCAGAATTAGGCTCGTTCATTTTCAGCTTCTAGGCTAGCCAATCTTAGAATGGAAGGATAGTAGCTTTGTGCCTATGGGTCAATTCATATCATACCTTAAAGCCAGAAAGATGATATCTAAGAGAAATCTCTATCATCTAGTTCGGGTTAAGAAGTCAAGCTCTAAAACCCCAACTCTTGAGTCAATTCCAGAAGTAAATGAGTTCCCAGAAGTGTTTCGAGAAGATCTTCCTAGAGTTCCTCCCCAAAGGGAAATTGACTTTGGTATTGATCTCCTTCTAGATACCCAGCCCATAATTCTACTTTACTCTATTTTGGATGCTCAGTACCTTTCAAATATTGAAGCATACTCTGCGCTACATCTTCTCATGATGTCGATACAAGTCCTCAGCTTTCATATCACTCATATATCCCTTCCTGATATCCAGTTCAGCAGCATCAATGGTGTGTCCTCATTCTTCGAGGACTATTGACATGTTATCTTTCGCATTTTTAGTCTTTTAGTTTCTGTTTTCCTAGAATTAGCTGGGCGTGTCTCAGAATATCTAGTAAATAGAGGTTTTTATTCAGACATAGTTCAGATTAAGTTTTAGTTGAATTTGATATTTCATTTGTCATTAAATTCAGTTACATATATTCATACTTAGAATGGTATCCCACATAGTTTCAGTTCATCTTATGTTTAAGCTTTCGCACAGTATTTCTTATTTCAGTTTATCTTAGTATGTTCTGATATGCTAGCTCAGGGTTAGCTTGGGGTCACTTCTGATCCTAGGTGTTGTGTCTGCGTCCTAGGGGTAGCCTCGGGGCTTGACATCACTTCTTTCAATTTAACAAATATAGGATCAACACCTTACTTTGCTTTCACATCCGATACAAAGGAAGATTCTGAACCATTATGAACCATAACACCATCTTCATTAGAATAAACTAATCAAACACCCAATCGAGACAATATATGTACATTTCAAACCAAATCCATCTTATCATCCTAAACATGAGCAACACTACCCAATTATAGCCAACTAAGACTATTTACCACCATATTCTTCTTTCCGAGGTGATAGATGACAATAATGTAATAATCCTTTAGCAATGCAAGTCACCTCTTTTGGTGAAGTTTTAGACCCTTTTGCTTGAACACATATTGAAAACTTTTGTGGTCGGAAAAGACATCAACATGAACACCATGTAAGTAATGCGTCCAAATCATTAAGGCTAACACAATCTCCGTTAGTTCAAGGTCATGGGTAGGATAGTTCTTTTCATGAATCTTAAGTTTTCTTGAAGCATAAGCAAGAACCTTCTCGTTTTGCATAAGAACACACCCTAGCCCAATCATCAAAGCATCAAAATAAATAAGAAACCTATCAGACCCTTATGGTAAAGTCAACACGCAATGGAGGTAAGTCTATCTGCCAAATCTTGGAGACTCTTCTCACACATTTCCGACTATAAAAACTTAATTTTTTTGGGTCAAAAACATCAATGTAGAGGTAATAGAAGAAAACCTTTCCACAAACCTACTATAATAACCAACCAAACCCAAGAAAAATTGAATATACGAATGGCACATAGGTCTACCTCAATACCCTTACAGGAAATAAGGTCCCAAGAAAGTCAACTCCGCAGATCTTGTAGATTTAGAAATGGTAGACTTTTACATCATTCTAGGAATGGATTGGTTACATTCATGTTATGCCTCTGTAAATTGTAGAACTAGGCTGGTTCATTTTCAGTTTCTAGGCCAGCTAATCTTAGAATGGAAGGGTAGTAGCTCCGTGCCTATGAGTCAATTCATAATATACCTTAAGGCCAAAAAGAAGATATCTATCATCTAATTCGGGCTGAGGAGTCAAGCTCTAAAACCCCAATTCTTGAGTCAAATCCAGTAGTAAATGAGTTCCCAGAAGTGTTTTGAGAAGATCTTCTTGGAATTCCTCCCGAAAGGGAAATTGACTTTGAAATTGATCTCCTTCTAGATACCCAGCCCATTATTATGGCTTACTCTATCCTGGAAGCTCAGTACGTTTCCAATTTTGTAACATACACTGCGCTACATCTTCTCGTTATGTAGATTCAGGTCCTTAGCATTCAGATCACATATATATCGGTTCCTGATCTCCAATTCAGCAGCATCACTGGTATGTCCTCATTCTTCGAGGATGATTGACATGTTATCTTTCCATTTTTAGTCTTTTAGTTTCTATTTTGCTAGATTTAGCTGGGGCATGTCTCAGCATCTCTAGTCAGTAGAGGTTTTTATTCGTACATAGTTTAGATTCAGCTTTAGTTGAGTTTGATCTTTCAGTTGTCATTCAACTCAATTTCATCTATTAAGACTTAAAAAGGTATCCCACATCGTTTCAGTTCATCTCATGTTTAAACTTTCGCACATTATTTCTTATTTCGGTTTATCTTTGTATGCTTTGATATGCCAGCTCAGGGTTGGCTTAGTGTCACTCGTGATCCTAGTTACCGTGTGTGCGTCCTGGGGGTAGCCTCGGGGTTTGACACCATTTATTTCAATTTAACAAATATCGGATCAAGACCTTACTTTGCTTTCACATATGACACAAAGGAAGATTCTGAACCATTATGAGCATAACACCATCTTTATTAGAATAAACTAATCGAACACCCAATCGAGCCAATCTATGTACCTTTCAAACCTACTCATTCTTATCATCCTCATTATGAGCAACACTACCCAATTAAAGCCAAGTAAGAGTATTCGCCACCATATTCGTCTTTCCGGGGTAATAGAGGACACTCATGTAATAATCCTTTAGCAATGCAAGTCACCTCTTTTGGTGAAGGTTTAGATCCTTTTGCTTGGACACATTTTGAAAACTTTTGTGGTCGGAGAAGACATCAACATGAAAACCATGTAAGTAATGCGTCCATATCATTAAGGATAACACAATCTCCGCTAGTTGTAGGTCATGGGTAGGATAGTTCTTTTCATGAATCTTAAGTTGTCTTGAAGCATAAGCAAGAACCGTACCGTTTTGCATAAGAACAAACCCTAGCCCAATCATTGAAGCATCAAAATAAATAAGAAACCCAACAGACCCTTCTGGTAAAGTCAACACGCAACGGAGGTAAGTCTATCCTTCAAATCTTTGAGACTATTCTCACACGTTTCCGACTATAAGAACTTAACTTTTTTTGTGTTAATGCCATCAAAATAGAGGTAATAGAAGAAAACCCCTCCACAAACCTTCTATAATAAGCAGCCAAACCTAAGAAAATTGAATATACGAAAGGGACAGAGGTCTATTCTAACTCTTAATCACATACTTCTTCTTAGGATTTCCTCAATACCCTTACAGGAAATAATGTCCCAAGAAAGTCTCTTCAACAGACCTTGTAGATTTAGAAATGGTAGACTTTGACATCATTCTAGGCATGGATTGGTTACATTCATGTTATCCCTCGGTCAATTGTAGAACTAGGCTCGTTCATTTTCAATTTCTAGGCCAGCCAATCTTAAAATGGAAGGGTAGTAGCTTCGTGCCTATGGGTCAATTCATATTATACCTTAAAGCCAGAAAGATAATCTCTAAGGGATATCTCTATCATCTAGTTCGGTTTAAGAATTTCAAGTTCTTAAACCCCAACTCTTTAGTCAATTCCAGTAGTAAATGAGTTCCTAGAAGTGTTTCGAGAAGATATTCCCGGAGTTCATCCCGAAAGGGAAATTGACTTTGAAATTAATCTCCTTCCAAGTACCCAGCCCATTATTCTTCTTTACTCTATCATGGATGCTCAGTACCTTTCAAGTATTGAAGCATACTCTGCACTACATCTTCTAGTGATGTAGATTCAGGTCCTCAGAATTCAGATCACACATATATCGATTCCTAATCTCCAAATCAACAGCATTACTGGTGTGTCCTCATTCTTCGAGGACGATTGACATGTTATCTTTCCATTTTTAGTCTTTTAGTTTCTGTTTTGCTAGAGTTAGCTAGGGCAAATCTCAGCATCTCTAGTCAATAGAGGTTTTTATTCCGACATAGTTTAGATTCAGTTTTAGTTGAGTTTGATCTTTCCGTTGTCATTAAACTCAATTACATAAATTCAGACTTAGAAAGGTATCCCACATCGTTTCAGTTCATCTCATGTTTAAGCTTACGCACAATATTTTTCATTTCAGTTTTTCTTAGTATGCTTTGATATGCCAGGTTAGGGTTATCTTGGGGTCACTCATGTTCCTAGGTATCGTGTATGCGTCCTGGGGGTAGCCTCGGGGCATAACACCACTTCTTTCAATTTAACTAATATTGGATCAAGACCTTAATTTGCTTTCACATCCGACACAAAGGAAGATTATTAATCATTATAAACCATAACACCATCTTCATTACAATAAACTAATCGAACACCCATTTGACCCAATCTATGTACAATTCAAACCAACTCCTTCTTATCATCCTCATCATGAGCAACACTACCCAATTATAGCCAACTAAGAGTATTCCCCACCATAGTCATTTTTTCGTGGTGATAGAGGATATTCATGTAATAATCCTTTAGCAATGCAAGTCACCTCTTTTGGTGAAGGTTTATATCCTTTTGCTTGAACACATATTGAAAACTTTTGTGGTCGGAAAAGACATCAACATGAACACTATGTAAGTAATGTGTCCAAATTATTAAGGCTAACACAATCTCCGCTAGTTCCAGGTCATGGGTAGGATAGTTCTTTTCATGAATGTTAAGTTGCCTTGAAGCATAAGAAATAACCATCCCGTTTTACATAAGAACATAACTCTAGCACAATAAGCGAAACATCAAAATAAATAAGAAACCCATTAGACCCTTCTGGTAAAGTCAACACGCAACGGAGGAAAGTCTAACTTTCAAATCTTGGAGACTCTACTCACACGTTTCCGACTATAAGAACTTACCTTTTTTTGGGTCAATGTCATCAATGTAGAGGTAATAGAAGAAAACCCTTCCACAAAGATTCTATAATAACAAGCCAAACCCAAGAAAAATTGAATATACGAAAGGTACAGAGGTCTATTCTAACTCTTAATCACATCCTTCTTCTTAGGATCTACCTCAATACCCTTACAGGAAATAATGTGCCAAGAAAGTCACCTTAGCATATCGTGTAGATTTAGAAATGGTAGACTTAGACATCATTCTAGGCATGGATTGGTTACATTCCTGTTATCCCTCGGTCAATTGTAGAACTAGGCTCGTTCATTTTTTTAGTTTCGAGGCCAGCCAATCTTAGAAAGGAAGGGTAGTAGCTACGTGCTTATGGGTCAATTCATATTATACCTTAAGGTCATAAAGATGGTCACTAAGGGATATCTTTATCATCTAGTTCGGGTTAAGGAGACAAGTCTGAAACCCCAACTCTTGAGTCAATTCCAGTAGTAAATGAGTTCCGAGAAGTGTTTCGAGAAGATCTTCCCGGAGTTCCTCCCGAAACGGAAATTAACTTTGGAATTAATATCCTTCCAGATACCCAGCCCATTATTCTGCTTTACTCTATCCTAGATTCTCAGTACCTTTCAAGTATTGAAGCATACTCTGCGCTACATCTTCTTGTGATGTAGATTGAGGTCCTCAGCATTCAAATAACGCATATATCAGTTCCTGATCTCCAGTTCAGCAGCATCACTGGGGTGTCCTTATTCTTCGAGGAAGATTGACATGTTATCTTTCCATTTTTAGTCTTTTAGTTTCTGTTTTGCTAGAGTTAGCTAGGGCAAATCTCAGCATCTCTAGTCAATAGAGGTTTTTATTCCGACATAGTTTAGATTCAGTTTTAGTTGAGTTTGATCTTTCATTTGTAATTAAACGCAATTACATATATTCAGACTTAGAGTGGTATCCCACATTGTTTCAGTTCATCTCATGTTTAAGCTTTCGCACAATATTTCTTATTTTAGTTTATCTTATTATGATGTGATATGGCAGCTCAGGGTTAGCTTGGGGTCACTCGTGATTCTTGGTACCGTGTCTGCGTCCTTCGGGTAGCCTCGGGGTTTGACACCACTTCTTTCAATTTAAAAACTATCTGATCAAGACCTTACTTTGCTTTCACATCTGACACAAAGGAATATTATGAACCATTATGAACCATAACAACATCTTCATTAGAATAAACTAATCGAATAGCCAATCGAGCCAATTTATGTACATTTCAAACCAATTCCTTCTTATCATCCTTAACATGAGCAACACTACCCAATTATAGCCAACTAATAGTATTCGCCACCATATTCGTCTTTTCGGGGTGATAGAGGACACTCATGTAATAATCCTTTAGCAATGCAAGTCACCTCTTTTTGTGAATGTTTTGATCCTTTTGCTTAAACACATATTGAAAACTTTTGTGATCGGAAAGGTCATCAACATGAACACCATGTAATTAATGAGTCCAAATCATTAAGGCTAACACAATCTCCGCTACTTCCAGGTCATGGGTTGGATAGTTCTTTTCATGAATCATAAGTTGTCTTGAAGCATAAGCAAGAACCTTCCCGTTTTGCATAAGAACACACCCTAGCCCAATCATTGAAGCATCAAAATAAATAAGAATCCCATCAGGCCCTTCTGGTAAAGTCAACACGCAACGGAGGTATGTCTATCTTTCAAATCTTCGAGACTCTTCTCACACGTTTCCGACTATAAGAACTCAAACTCTTTTTGGGTCAATGCATCAATGTAGAGGTAATAGAAGAAAACCCTTTCACCAACCTTCTATAATAACCAGCCAAACCCAAGAAAAAGTGAATGTACGAAGGCACAGAGGTCTATTCTAACTCTTAATCACATCCTTCTTCTTAGGATCTACCTCAATACCCTTACAAGAAATAATGTCCCAAGAAAAGCCATGGATCTCAACCAAAACTTGCACTTACAAAACTATGCAAAGAGTTGTTGGTCCTTGAACACTTGCAACACCATTCACAAATGATCATGGTGCTCATCTTCACTACTTGAATAAATTAGAATGTCATCGATAAACACAATCACAAACTTGTCTAGTTGTTGTGTAAAGACTAAATTCATCAAATCAATAAATGCAAACAGAGAATTTGTAAAACCCAATGACATTGCAAAAATATCATAATGACCATACCAAATTTGAAAAGTCATATTTGAGAAGTTATCTTCTTTCACCCTCAATTGGTGATACCCTGACCGGAGGTCAATCTTAGAGAACTAACTAGCTCCTTGGAGTTGATCAAACAAATCATCTATCCTTGGAAGAGGATACTTATTATTAATGGTAACCTTATTCAATTGCCGACAGTCAATACACATGAGAAGTGAACCATCTTTCTTATGAACAAACTAAATTTGAGCACCCCATGAAGACATATCGATCAAATGAAACCCTTCTCCAACAAATCCTTCAATTGCTCTTTCAATTCCTTAAATTCTTTTAGAGGCATACGGTAAGGATTACTAGAGATAGGTTACATATCATAGAGAAGGTCAAAACAAAATTTATTTCTCTTTCAGGAGGAACAATGGGTAGATTATTGGGAAACACTTCCGAAAAATCATTAACAACGGTGACCGACTCAAGATTAAGGGATTCAGAATCCATATCCCTAACCCAAACAACATGGTAAATTCAACCCTAAGAAATCATCTTTCTAGATTTAAGACAAGAAATAAAATGACCCTTAGGCATATAATTTCCCCCTTTCCACTCTAGGATGGAAATTGAAACTTGACTACTCGGGTGATGGAAATGAGCCAATTGATTTCACGTATCAGGACACTATTTCTGGTTCAAGTGCTAACGATCGTGAAGTAGTAATATAACCCAACTACTGAGTTGGGGTCGAGTCCCAAAGGAGCGGTTCGTAATTGAGAATAAATAGAAAAGCAAAAATGTGTTCAAGTCAATCATAGTTATAAACATTTACGAGTAAAAAATGATAAATTTAAGGGTGACACAAGTGTCAACTATCAAAGGGGGGTTTTGTAATTAATTATCAACTAAAACGACAACTAAAAATAAAAATACAAATATGGAGACAAGATTATTGGGATGTGATAGGATTATGAGCCGAGGTAAACAACCGGGTAATTGTTATTGATAGAAAATCGCTGTAAATTGGTGTCTAAGGTAGACTATAGTGGGGTAAACTTTCTCTCAAACAATTTACCCCGAATCAAATCAGTTTCTATTGAACACCAATAAGCGGCTATGAAGCACATCCTTCGCCTTAGTCCATTCACTCCCTCGAGCTGAATGTGTGGGAGAGGGTTTAGGATTCTCTCCCTCGAGTTGAAGCCACGACAATCCAATAACCACAGACTATCGATTCAGTAGTTTTGGTTTTAAAACCTCTTTCTCGAGCAAGACAAAAACACAAAGTTAAAATTGTATTCGCAACTACAAACCCATTAAGTTCAACCACAACTACTGAACGAAATAACTTTTAAACAGCGAATAAACAATCACTTAGCAATACCTAATAGCTAATTCAACCCATCATCAGATAATCACACCCCAAGAATTGGTGTTTTAGCTAGACATAGTAAACAGATAGAAATCGATACTGAAAAGTGTTTCCATCAATTGGGTACGATTGATATGGTCTTTACAAAATGTCTAAGACGAAGAATCTTCAAAACCACTTCCAATTTCTTCAAAATGGGAATTTTCAAAATCTCTAAAGCTAAGGAAAATTGTCTCCAAAAACCAAGTTCGAAAATTGAATAACTCTAAAAACTGGTTCCTGAATGTCCAAAAACTCTCTAGACCAAAAATTTAAACAAGCATTTATAGTTGTCAAAAAGTGTGCTGCGAAGGATCACTCGGCACAGTTAGTCTGGATCGCCGATCAACTCGGTGATCTTCCCTTTGGTCATTTGTATCGATGTTCTACTTTTACCTTTAGCATCCTTGAGGTATTACACCATTAGGCGATAAAGCACTGCATCGCGGAACTGTTCGGCGACACGCCGACTTCTTTTTTATCTCACTGACTAGATCTTCTCCTTCAGGGCTTGGCACACTGGAACATTAGGCAAGAGCAAGGCCATTCGGCAATTCGCCTAATGGGTTAGGCGATCCTCAGGCCTTCATTTCCTTGTTCTTTTAGCCGCCTTGTTCCTTCTTGTTTAATAGTGTCTATGCTTTGTCCCAAAGTCCAAATACCTGAAATTCATGGATTTATATTAGTTATTGAGACAAAATATGCATCCAATGACACTAAATTTATCAAAATAAAGCCCTAAAAGAGTCCAAATTGTGGACTCATCAACACCCCCAACTCAAACTTTTGGTTGTCCTCAAGTAAATCTCAAGTTCAGCAGTTCATAAAGGATGTCTCAAACAGTGCTACACAAGACTCAATCATGAATGCACACAAAAAGACTCAACTTACTCATGCAAGGATCAATTTTGCAATAAAAGATTCAAGTTGTGACTCACCATTACCAAAGAATCTTAAGCTCACTTTACTTGCTTCAAATGCTAGTTCAAGCTCAACAAAGGTAATCAAATGCCCTCACACCAAGAATGATTCCATATTCTCACCCAATGATTCAACAATTTAAAGTTCTGGAATCAAATGCAATGCTCACACTCACAAAGATGAACACAATGTATGAATTCCACTCATAGGTTTGCTCTTATTTTCCAATCGACTTTTGTTTCAGCTCATTCAAGATCAAAAAGGTCTTTTTAAGGCTTGTAATGGGGCTGAGTGCAAATGTATGGTCATTTAGGCTTATAGGCTGAAATCCTAATGAAATGTGATGTGAATAACACCTTTTTTCCTTTTCTTCATCATTTTCATTCAAGCTCAAAAGTCACCTCTTATTCATCTTCCATGGATCATTGGAGAGCCTGATTTCTTTGTATTTTCACAACTTTATTCCACAACTTTTGTTTTTCTTTTATTCTTTTCTTCTTTTTCTCTTTTTTTTTGTATGGAGGGATTCCATTTTTCTCAAAACATGGGCAAAAGGGACTTCTTTGCATTTTCTTGATTTAACTTCTCTTTTCACCACACCCCCAACTTAGGCTTTTGGCCTAAGTTGGATATTCAAACAAACCACAAATCATGAGGATTATTGGTAATAGACCAATAAAATAACACAATGTTATCAAGTTTCTTCCAAGAAAAGGTTAAGGCTCAAAGGGGTGCTCAAAAGAGATTGACACACTCACAAGGTAGGACACAAAGAGGTATAATGTCAAATTGGTTCACACTCTTTAAAGTTGCCTAAGATCATCTCAAGAAATTGCATCACTTAGTCAACTGGACCAATAGGGCAAATTCTAGGTGTCGTCACACATGGTTCACGGTAAGATCATCACACAAGGCATTGACACCAATGTCAAACAAGACTCCACACTTTCGCTAGTGTAGACTCAATTTTATACTTGGCTAGTCACAACGTGATGCAAAGAGTTCACATATTGACTATGCAACTTCATTTGGCCTCATTGTAGCCGCACATTCATGTTTATTCGACTATAAGCACTATTCAAGTCAGCGGTATTGATCAAAACCGATACTCAAATTTGCAAAAGAACAACCACATTCATCACAAACAAGAGGTGCCAAAAATTTTCGGAAGGGTAAAATCAAGTACAATTAAAAACAAGGAGCCACAAGCTCAAACATACACAAAAACTAGTGTATAAAACAAATTTAACTCAAAGCCGTAATATATAAACAAAATAAGAATCACGAATGTCAGACAAAAGGTGGGCCTCACCCCACCACAAATAAAAACATTTGTCCTCAAATGCAAACAAAAATATAATATCCACAAGTCAAAAAAAATATGACAGAGAGGGAGGTAAAGAGGGGATCCTGTCTACCCAGTCGCTCCATCTATCTGGCCTCAATGCCAGTCTGTAAATGGGCATCCGTGCCCAGAGTTATCTCAAAAGGAACAATAGCACCAGATTCACCAAGAACTACCACAGTGTATCCGCCAAAAAGTTCTGCACAACCGAATAGAGTGCCCGAGCCCATGAGGGAATAGAGGGGTCTTGGGGAGTAGTCTTCCTATCAGAAATGGGCCTCTTGCCCTTGCCCGTTCTCCAGGTGGAGGCTCTTGCTTGCCTTTCTTGGGATGATTTAACCTTCATTTAATTTGAAAATTCCGTGCTCTTATCTTATGGGGTGGCACGTTTCTCCCAGCAACTTTTGGTCTAGCCATGTCTGCATAGCATATAGACAAATTTAGAAAACATTCGAACAAAAGCACAAAATGGAGCTAGGTCAAACTCGACGAAAGGATTGGTTTAAAAATTCATGGCAAGTTGGCGATGGGAAGGCCTTTCGGCGGTTTGCCGGCAACCTTCAGCGAGCAAGAAATGGATCACTAAAAGTTACAGTGTGAAAAGGGTATAGGGGCGTAGGCAAAGGGTGATCTAGAAGACTTTCGACGAGTCGCGGAGTGCCATCGGCGACCTCAGGCTTCTTGCCGAAAGTTATAGAATAAAACATCAAATAAATCATGAAATTAAAGGCAAGATGAGGACATTAGCCTTTAAATCATGAAATTAAAGGCTCGACCCAGCTCGCCAAACTATCCAACGTGCCTATTTTCAACCCAACTTCTCAAATTCAACCCCGCAACCCCAGAAACAAAGTCAAAGCATGCACAACTAAAATATAAACTAGACCCATAACATACAAGAACAACCCCAAAAAATATAATCTATTTCAATGTAGAAAATTACGGGAGTTCAATAATTAAAACAATACGGGCAAGAAATTCAAATTAAACCCGGCATTTAAGCATAAACTCGGGGATCAAAAAACCAACCTTTAGTGTTGATTAAGTTATGATTGAATCGCTAGGCGAGAATGTAATCCAAATTCCGAGCATAGATCAATGACTAAAACACTTAGAGAATGCAAAAATATAGAAAGTAACGTGTAGTTGTAAGTTTCTGAAGCTTTAAAGAAGGAAAGTAAAGGAGTTTGAAAAGTATAACCTTTTGGCCTTAAAAACCGTAAAGTTTTTGCCCATTAGGCGATATTAGTTATGCTCGCAAAACCACTCGGTGACATGTCGTGTGGTCACTTACCTCGCCAAGTTTTACAGGACCTCCAGTTATGGTGGGGGTCCAAACGGTGGACTAGATCAAGATTAGTCGGTGATTCACAGATAATTTCCTGGGCTCGCCAAAGTTTACAGACTCCCATTTGAATTTGTCTTGAGCCCAACGGTGGTCTAGGTTGGGGTCACCGACCTCTTCAGCGATGCGTCGACTAGACCTTTTTCTCACCAATTCCCTTCTTTCCGAACACTTTCCACACGTTAACCTACACAACTAACACACCATTATTCCAATAATAAAGAAAACAAATAAGAAAACTTGGGTTGCCTACCAAGCAGCGCCTTAGTTAACGTCGCGGCCCGACGAAAGTCCACCTTCAAATCTCAGTCTTGGGGTTAACCATAGTATCACTAGGCAAACCCCCTTGCTGTCTCGGGTTGAGATGAGACGATATATGACCCATTTTGGTCTCCAACTACTTGATCGACACTAAATGGGAGGTGACGGTCTGACTAAGGGTAGACACATCCTCTTTCATTTTTAAAAAAATCTTGTCTGACCCCTCAACTTTGTTGAGCATACGAGGGAGCATATCCTCAGACCTACCACCTTCCGAATTCTTTGGTTTTTGGCGCTCGTGGGGAGGTACATACCTATCCTTCTCCCCATCCTTCTCCCCATCTTTCCAATTTGGATTACGGTCCCTCCATTCACGATCTCGATCTTTCCAACCTTCATCCCTAGTTCAACCTTGGTTACCACCATTCCTCAGGTTGTTTACACGATAACCACCACCTTGATTGGCTAGAAAATTTACCTCTTCATTATACAAGGCCTCAAACTTCGAGTCATTTGGATTAGCACATCCGACACCCACGACATTGACACTTCGAGCACCAGCTCCCATGACATTTTTGAACAA
Organism: Solanum okadae; assembly: GCA_036553675.1. Lineage (NCBI taxonomy): Eukaryota > Viridiplantae > Streptophyta > Magnoliopsida > Solanales > Solanaceae > Solanum > Solanum okadae. Next base: position 22,258,901 of record CM071687.1, read on the forward strand.
AATGTCAAGTTGTCTCATCATCTTGACCATGTTCTGGTCTCTCTCTTGTTCCTTCTCCATCAGTTCCTTAGATAACTTGAATGTGAGAGGGGAGACCTGGTGTTCACGGGTACACCATGACCTGTTTATGGTAGTCCTGCCATCCAAGAGCTGAACTGCTTTCGCATAAGGTTGCTGCATCAAACCTCCCAGAGAAAGTTGGTCAGCAAAACCCTTATTTACCAAGTCAAGACTACGGTAAAAATACTGCAGCTACACGTTATCAGGCAAACCATTGGTTGGGCATTGAAGCACCAACTTCTTGAATCGCAGCCAAGTTTCATGAATTGGCTCGCCTTCTAGACGCTTGAAGCTTTGAATGCTATCCCAAAGAGTCATCATCTTCAAGAGACGGAAAAATCTCACTTGAAATGTGGTGACCAACTCCTCCCAAGAAGTGATTGATTCACATGGCAATTCAACCATCAACTTACATGCCTCCCCCATCAGAGAGAATGGGAATAACCTTAACCGGACCAACTCTTGAGAGATGTTCTTGAAGGAGAACGGTCTGCATAGATCAACGAAGTTTCTAAGGTGCTCATGCGGATCCTCTTGAGCCAAACCACTGAAAAGTCCCTTTAGTTGCAAGAGTTGCAACATAATACTCGTGATGTGGAACACCACATTTCGTTCCGCTGGAGGCAAGCGAATGGATCCAATACCTCCCATGAGATGGAAGTCACTAGCATGAGGCTCGTTGACATCGTTGAGGTTTTCGATGTCATTTTGATGGCCTTCTTTCTTGCCGCTGCTGCTATTCACGCTCATACTTCGTGTTTTCAACACAAACAAGCAAAACAAAACTAAAATTTAAGTAAGTAGAACTATAACTAACATGAACAAAATTCAACTTAACTAGAAATTCTCAAGTAACCCCTCTCACCGACAGTGGTGCCATTTTGATTTCACGTATCAGGACACTACTTCCAGTCCAAGTGCCAATGATTGTGAGTAGTAATATAACCCAACTAGTAAGTTGGGGTCGGGTCCCAAGGGAGCGGTTCATAATTGAAAATCAACAGCAAAGCAAAAATGTGTTCAACTCAATCATAGCTATAAACATTTCCGAGTAAAAACATGATAAATTGAAGGGTGACACAAGTGTCAACTATCAATGTGGGTTTTTGTAATTAATTCTCAACTAAAACGACAACTAAAAATGAAAATACAAATATGGAGACGGGATTCGTGGGATGTGATAGGATTATGAGCCGAGGTAAACAACCGGGTAATTGCTATTGATAGAAAATCGATGTAAATTGGTGACTAAGCTTGACTATAGTGGGGGTAAAATTTCTCTCCAACAATTTACCACAAATCAAATCGGTTTCTCTTGAACACCATTAAGTGGCAAAAGCACAACCTTCGCCTTAGTCCATTCACTCTCTTGAGTTGAATGTCTGGGAGAGGGTTTAGGATTCACTCTCTTAAGTTGAACCCACGACAACCCAATAACCAAAGACTATCGATACAGTAGTTTTGGTTTTAAAGCATCTCTCTCGAGCAAGTCAAAAACACGAAGTGAAAATTGTATTTGCAACTACAGCCCTATAAAATTCAAACACAACTACTGAAAGAAATCACTTTTAAACAACGAATAAACATTCACTTAACAAGACCCTGCTGTTAATTCAGCCCATAATCACATAATCACACCCCAAGAATTGGGGTTTTAGCTAGATAAAGTAAAAAGATAGAAATCGATACCGAAAAGTGTTTCCATCAATTGGGTACGATTGATAAGGTCTTTACAAATGTCTAAGAGGAAGAATCTTAAATACCCACTTCCAATATCTTCAAAATAGGAATCTTCAAAATCTCCAAAGCTAAGGTAAATTGTCTCCAAAAACCAAGTTCTAAAACTTAATAATTCTAAAAAATGGTTCTTGAATGTACAAAAACTCTCTAAACTAAATATTTAAACAAGAATCACTCGGCGCAGTTAGTCGAGATCGCTAATTCACTTGGCGATCCGCCCATTGGTCATTTGTATCGCCGTTCTGCTTTTGCCTTCAACATCGTTGAGGTTTTGCACCTTTGGGCGATAAAGCACTGCATCGTGGAACTGTTCGGCGACATGCCAACTACTTTTTTATCTCGTCGACTAGATCTTCTCCTTCAGGGCATGGCACACTGGAACATTAGGCGAGACCAAGGCCATTCGGCGACTCGCCTAATGGGTTAGGCGATCCTCAAGCCTCATTTCTTTGTTCTTTTAGCCGCATTGTTCCTTCTTGCTTAATAGTGTCTATTCTTTGTCCCAAAGTCCAAATACCTAAAATTCAAGGATTTATATCAGTTATTGAGACAAAATATGCATCCAAGGACACTAAATTTATCAAAATAGAGCCCTAAAAGAGTCCAAATTATGGACTCATCTCCAATAGATAGAATAAAATTGAAATATAACATTTCAAGAACTACAAGACTGAATTGAGTTACTCTATGGGGTAAGGTGATTGGACAATCTCTATTGACTCTCTTAGCACCAATAGATTCACCAATAGGTGTAGAGATAGAAAAAGGGTCTATCAACACATCCAGAAGAACACCGAACCTCCTAACACATATGGTGTGACAAAATATAAGGTAGCATCGGGATAAAGCAAAGAATAAATATCAACGTGAGAACCTTTCAACATAGCGGTAACCACAACGGGAAAACCCTTTTTCTCATGTCAAGTTTGAAGTGCATAGAACCGGTATTGCTTTGGAGCACTTGAACTCGAACCACTAGGAAGAACTTGTCTACCATCCTTTCTCTTGTCCATTCTACATGGACAATCATAGAAGCGGTGATCACTCTTGCCACAACCAAACAAATTATCTATACCCATCAAGCATTTTCCCAGATGTCACTTGCCATACTTTTGGCATATGGGTACCGAATATCTATTTCCACCACCATTTACTTTTTTAAGCTTGGGGTTAGACACCCTTTCCTTATTAAACTTAGGATCTGGAGTGTTAGAGGAACCTTGACCTAAAAACATTGTTGAAACATAGAACGACTATGTCCATCAGACCTTGAATGTGAGAATTCATTATCACTGGTCTTTTCCCTCTATTATTCCCTAGATTCTCCTTAAGGTTTTCCTGTTCAATTTTTTGAGCATGAATCATTAGACAAGAAATATCCATTTCCTTAATGAGCATGGCAGTACGATATTCCTTAACCAACATTTTGGACACACCCGAAACAAACTTACTCATCTTTTCCCTAGAGTCGATAACCATAGTTAAAGCATACCTAGACAATTGTGTGAACTTTAAGGCATACTCCTTCACACTCATATTCCCCAGAAGAAGGTTAATTAATTGAAGTACCTTCGCCTCCTTCATCTCAAGCAAAAAGAACCTATCAAGGAAAACATCCTTAAACTTCTCCCAATCAAGATGACCGGCATCAACCACCCTTTCTTCTTTCCATTGGTCGAACCAAACTTGAGCAACACCCTTAAGTTCATAAGTAACCAATTCTTCCTTTTCCACCAGTGTAACTCCCATGATCACTAACACGTTGTGTATTGAATCAATAAACTCTTGAGGATCTTCCCCAACCTTTGAACCATGAAAATTCAGAGGATTTATCCTAGTGAAATTCCTCACTCTAGTTTGTGCCATACCCAAATATGGGTTCATGGGAACCACAACCTCCCAAGTAGCTTGAACCGTCATGTCTTGATCCAACACTTGAAAAGTAACTCTAAATTCTACATTAGTCACTTGCCTAGCCAAAGGGTCTGTCTAAACTTGCAGAGCTACTCATTCCATATTATCACCCGCATTCCATCTAATATATGCTCATCGATGGGACATATCCTAAAAATCATCGGATAAGGATTAGGAGAGATACAAATATAATTACACTCTATCGTACAAATTACAAAATTATGAAAGAAGTAGAATTTCCTAAACCTTTTATAGTGTCTTATTCATAAATGTGGCGCACTTTACACTGAAGAACAACACTCTACTCAATGTGACTTATGAGATATCTATGGACATTTATAAGCCTTGTGCTTTTGGTTCAAAGTTTGTCACGACCCAAAGTTTACCCTAGGTGTAATATGGTGTATAGCACCCCGAGAGGCCCCACACATGACATTGAGCATGCATCATATAAGATAATAGAAATAAAGACTTTAAAATATAGCATTCTAAAAATCTTATGAGTTTAACAATGTTGAAGTCTACATGAATCTCGAAAGCAATCTAATTCATCATAAGGAAAGTGATTTGGATGTAACCCATACATAACATACAAAGTCAGTCTGAAACATAAATACAAGAAAGCAATAAAAGAGTATCTGTCCTCAGAACATGAGGACTCACCAATCATCAAAGTCTATTAAGGATCAACTAGCCACGAGCTTGGGAAGTAGGAGCATTGGGCCCTACATTAGTAAAACAATGTAGGCATGAGTATGCATTAGTATATGGAATATACTAAGTATGATATAAGATGCATAAATATAGGCATGCTAATATGAATGACTTAAAACGTGTAGGCATGATCATAAAGCATAGTCAAATACATTATCATAAAGGATAGTCAAAATACATTATCATAAAGGACATAAGAAAATCTTCAAGAAAACATAATCATTTTGTGGTATCATAAATTTAACCAACTATAAGACCATGAGAGTTATATCATGGAATCCGGTATGTCACTCATACTGAAAAAAGATGAAACTACTTGCACATCTAGAATGCATACATTTCATCATTTTCCAAGGTGGATCAACTAGATAGGTCATTTAAGACGATCCTACTGGGGAATATATTTAGGGAATAGAGGTTGCTATTGAGACTACCCTATTTGAGCCTCCACCTAAAAGGCCTCTCAGTGCTTAGTCTAAATTCCAATTGAATCGATAAAATTCAAATATCATTTTAACATAGGAAAGTCAATGATCATTACAAATCCACACTTTTGAGAACAAAATGTAGAATAGCTCCTTAAACATAATTCAACATGGATGAGAAAACCTTTCACCAATGTGAATTCATTTATGAGAACTGCTTTCTACAATCATGATCATCATAATAAGTGAGGAATCCTTTCACAATAGCATTGGTACTTTCTTTTCAAATCATCCCAAAATCATTTATATGCAGTACATTAGAACATGCATATGTTCATAATTCATAGATTCATGTGTTTATCATAGGATCATTGTTGAAAAATATAATTTAGGCATGGGTCAATTCAATTTGAACTAAACATCATATATTAACATCAAGTCATGCCTTTGAAGGCTTATTTGACTATAATCAATCACAATTAGATGAAACCCACATTCATTAAATTGAAATCCTAATTTGATCAATTGAAAATTGAAATATTTGGGTACCCATGGAGGAAAGGAATCTATAGGTGAATACACACATACCTTGATCCTTAAGCCCATGAAAATGAAGAATTTGTATACTTGAATGGAACCCTAGCTCTTCTTCTTCCTTAGGTAGGGAGAATTTGGGGAGGATGAATTTGGTTAAATAGAGGGTATTAGGAAACAAGGTTTGAATGGGTACTTTTAGGTCTTAATAACCATATATAATGCTTAGGGTAAAAAACAAAATGAAATAGTATTGGGTTAAAATAATTAAGAAAAGACCCAAAAACCCCTTAAAATAATTGTTGGACCTCGAACTATGGTTTGGACCTACGATCCATAGGTCTTTCTACAGACCATACTGGTCAACTCTGGTAAGATTCAGAAACCACTATTTTGGAGATTTTTTTATGGATCCTATCTACGGCTCGTAGGTATTCCTACGGACCGTTAACACAACCTATAGAAGCCAACTTGAACCCTTATAATTTTACGAAGTCTGGAACTCATCTACGACTCGTACAATGGTTAACAGATCGTCCTAGTGAACTGTGAAAAGGTATAAGGAGTTGACTTTAAAAATTATTTTTCCCACTTCCTATGATTTCTATCTACGACCAGTAGAATATTTTTTGGTTCGTAGATATGAACTATAGAGACAACCTGCAACACAAAAAGTTATTTTCTCTTTTTTTTCAAAATTTCAAGGTGTTACAAGCACATTGTGGGAAATCATTGGAAACGGTGTTACTTAATTTTGATCAAGCCAAAATAAGCGACTATGATGAATTTTGGGCTACTTTTGTTGTTGTGGGATCAGACAATTCATTTTAAACAAAGTGTGATCTCAATTTGTCTATCCAAGAAGCACCATCAGTCAAAGCATCTATTATTGAGCCACCAAAACTAGAATTGAAGAAAATGCTGCCTCATCTCAAATATGTCTTTTTGGGGGCTAACATCATACTCCTGGTGATTATTTCAAACGATCTTGAATAATGGAAATTTGAATTGTTACTCATAGTATTGAAGAGGCATATTATATCCTTGGGGTGGTCAATTGTTGACATCGTGGGAATTTTGCCGAATGTATGGACTCACAAAATTAATTTGGTTGAAGGATGCAAACTAAGAATTGATCACTAATGACAATTGAATCCCCTAATGCAAGAATTGTTAAAAGGAAATTATAAAATGGTTAGATGCAGGAGTTATTTTTTTTCAATTGCGGGCATCCAATGGATAAGTCAGGTCCAATGTGTTCCTAAGAAGGGTTGAATCACAGTAGTTCCAAATAAAAAAGCTGAACTTGTTTCCACTAAACCCATCACTAGGTGGTGTGTGTGTTTGGACTATCGAGAGCTTAACTCATGAACCAAAAAGGATCAATTCCACATGCCATTTATTGATCTAATGTGTGATAGGCTTGCGGCAATAGGTGGTATTGCCTTCTTGATGGGTATTCCGCATATAACCAAATCTCCATTGCACCAAAGGATCAAGAGAAAACAACTTTTACATCCCCTTACGAAATGTTTGCCTTCAAGTGATTTCCCTTTGGGTTATGCAATGCGTCGACTACCTTTCAACGGTGCATGTTATTGATCTTTGCGGATATGGTGAAGGATTCCATGGATGATTTTTTGGTCGTTGGAGATTTTTTTGAAGATGTTTGAAGCATTTAGAGATTGTGCTTAAAAGATGTGTAGATTCGAATTTTGTTCTTAATAGGGAAAAGTGTCCCTTTATGGTGAAAGAAGGAATTGTACTTGGGCACAAAATTTCCGTTCATGGTATTGAAGATGATCAAGCTAAAATCCAAGTAATTGAAAACCTAGCTCCCCAAATATCGGTAAAGGGATTAAGAAGATTCCTTGGTCATGTCGGGTTCTATATGCGGTTTATTGAAGACTTCTCCAAGATTGCTATTCCATTGTGCAAGCTTCTTGAGAAGGAAAGCACGTTTGTTTTTTATAATGCATGTTTGGAAGCTTTCAAGAGATTGAAGGAGATACTCGTCTCAGCCCCTATCATCATAGCATCCGATTGAAATCTCCCTTTTGAAGTTATGTGCGACGCTAGTGGCTTGACACTAGGAGATGTTCTTTGGAAATGCAAAAAAAACAAGTTCTTTCATTCCATTTATTATGCTAGAAAACCTTGAATTCTTCTTCAAAGAATTACAATGGGACTGAGCAAGAATTATTAGCGGTTGTATATGGGATTGAGAAGTTTAGAGCATACATAATGGATACTAAAGTGATCGTTCATACATATCATGCAGCTCTACGTATTTAATGGCAAAGAAAGAGGCAAAATCAAGACTAATTGGATATGTTCTCCTCCTTTAAGAATTTGACTTTCAAGTGAATGACAGAAAGGGATGTAAAAACCAAGTATCTGACCATCGGAAGCGGATGATAAAATGGTTGAGGTGAGAGATACCAATGATGCTTTCCTTGGTGAATAAGTAATGTTAATTTCTACATCCTCTTCTATTCCTTGGTATTCTGATTTTGCAAAATTTCATTCTAAGTGGGATATTACTTGATGATTTAAGTAGCCATCAAAAAAGGAAATTATTATTTTATGTGAAGAACTATATATGGGATGAACCTTTCAACTTTAGAGAGTGTGCTGACAATGTTAGCCGGCGTTGTATGCTAGAAGTGGAGGTGTAAGAAATATTAGAAAAATGTCATGCTTCGACTGTAGGTGGAAATCATGGGGGAATTCGTAAAACCTCCATGGTTTTACAATGTGGCTATTATTAGCCCACTATGTTTAGTGATACGCATGCCTTATGAAAATGTTGTGCTCAATGTCAAATACAAGGGAGAATCTCTAGGAGCATGAGGTACCACTATCACGAATCCTTGAAACTGGGTCATTTGATGTGTGGAGGATTGATTTCATGGGCCCTTTTCCTAACTCATTCGGGAATAAGTACATTCGTGTGGCCATTGACTATGTGTCTAAATAGGTGGAGGAAATAGAATTACCAAATAATGAAGTAAGAAATGTCACAAAGTTTCGCAAGAGAAATATTTTCACAAGGTTTGGTACCCCAATGGTGATTATAAGTGATGGGAGATTACATTTTTGCACCTATCAATTTGAAGCACTTCTATTGAAGTATGGAGTGAAGCACAAAGTGCCAACGCCTTATCGACCACAATCTAGGGGAAAAGTTAAGGTGTAAAATCCAGAGATAAAGAGTATCTTAGCAAAAATGATAAATGCCCACCGCATCCATTGGTCTACCAAGCTTAAAGATGCACTTTGGGCCTATTGCACGACATTCAAATTTCCTATTGGTATGTCTACATACGAGTAAGTATTTGGAAAGGCCTGAGATATTCGGTTGAGTTAGTATCACGCCCCGAACCTACAACCTTGGTGGGACTGGCACTCGGAAACCATTGTTGGCCCCAAGCGAACCCTTGACCTGACTTACTACTCAGTAGAAGAGTTTACTCAACACAGATAAATTCATGTAATAAACTTAGAATGTTGTAAAGGAAACATTCAACTGACCAATGAGGCAACTCAAGTCTTATAACAAAACAACTAAAATACAAAGACTAAAGAACTATAGCTATCTGTCTATGAAGCCTCTAAAACTATGTGGGATGTTGGGACAATACCCCTGGTCATCCTAACAACTGAAAATGCTAAAATAATGTAAAAAGGGATCCTATGGAAAGCAAGGAGGCTCACCAAATGACTTTGAATGCTCAACTGGATAAATGAAACGCTAGATGTTGATCCTTGTTACATGTATCTGCATCATAAAACGATGTAGGCCAAATGGTGTCAGTACATGGAATGTATGAGCATGTGAGGGGAAAACCAAACATGACATAAGCTTGAACTGAAATCTTAAAGAAACACTTACCTCAACTTTACTCCACTCATGGATACTCAACTCAGTGCAAAAATAAACAATAGTAAAGATACAATTTATATAAAGCATTAAAACAGGGGATAACATCTCAAAGTATTCCAAAATAAAATAATATCTCAGTTGTATATTAGAATACAAAAATAAACTATGTTTGGGAGATTCTCTAATCGACAACCTTCACTTTGAGCTATGTGATGGTACAACATCTCACCCACACTGCCAGAACTGTTCTATAACTTCCCGGGATATAGAACACCTCAATTAAGTGGGTCCACTAGTCTATGCTATAAAACATTAAGGAATCATCTAAAAAGTACGACCCTTTCTACCAACGATGACTACATTGTTTATGGAGAATTGAGTTATTATGAACTCATCCCCATATCGATGCTCAATACTACTCCCAAAATATACTCAGCTCATATGTTTAAACACATAACTCTTTCACTATGGTTTGAGGTTTTTACTCAAACAGCTTATCTCTTAAAAGAGATGGAACTCAAAACTACTCATGAAAACTTATTTGTAAATCGGTGTTTGCTCTCATCTTAATTGTGAAAACATTTGCTCTTTAGGAGTACTTAGTCCTCATACATCATTTTAAAGAAATGGACTCGTCTCTACTCTTTCTCAAACACAATGTTTAAGTCTTTAAAACAAGTTTAAAAGATTGGTAAAAAGATTTCTAAAATGATTCAAAGAACTCTCAAGACTTCACTCTTAACTCTACCTTGAATATGAATTTATTTATTCAAGGTTATGATTCATGTTTACGGATGATTTCTAGATGCTTAGAAATCATTTAGAGTAATAAGAATCAATAGGAAGTGTTGATACAGTTTAGCAAGATTGAGACGGACAAACGACGAAGAACGGGTGGGGGCAGAAGTCCCGAGCACACTGTTGGCGCAGGGCGCCAGCCCCTAAATTTCAGTGACTCCCTTTTGGCACACTGCTAGCGCGCCACCCCTGCCTCTTTGGCGCATCTAGGGTACGCCGCTCCAGCCCCTCCACAGGCTAACCCGACGAAATTTTCAACACGTTTTCTGATCTTAATTTACAAATTATATTCTTTTTCTCAATTTCTCCTTAGATTCAGATACCCAATACATGTACAAAAGAATCTACTCAAAAACAACTCTAAAATCGACATGGTTTCCTCAAGGACTCATCAATCTCATCCTAATCTCAAGAACAAAAGTCAATTTCAAGAACACAATTAAAGAACATCAATCTTCATCTTTCTAGAACACATTTAACGCTCAAATTATCATGATTGGCGTGTGGGTGAACGAACCCAACGCTATGTGAACTCACATACCTCTTAGGATCTAATCCTTGGCAAAATCCGCAACGAAATCCTCACGAACTCGATGAAATCTTGACCTTTCTCCTCTTTTTTCTTCTCTCAAAGCCCTAGCATTAATTTGGAATGCGTAAACTAAACCAAATCAGTTTAGACCAAAAATAAAATACTTGAAACGAAATAACTTAATTGGGTAATGAAATGACAAAAATACCCCTCTTAAATTTGGGTAACTTTCCTTAACCGGACAACCCGACTTCAAACGGGCGTAATTCCCTAACTCATCTTGTACTGAAAGTTATGGTCATTTGAAGTTGACGCAAAACTCATACTTAACATAACTTGCCAAATTTCAGATTTTCATTCTTTCCAAAAATGGTTCTTTCTAATTCTAGCTCTTTCAATCAGTGGGGTGTTACAATAATTCCCCCTTGGGAACATTCCTCCTCGAATGAGATTACTCTTAGTAGGCTAAAGGTGTCACATCTAACATTCAGCTCAGCACCCAACAAGCAAAATATAACTACAACATGCCAACTTAGAACAAATGCCAAGAAAAGGATTAGTACCTTAGTTTGGAACTTCTCTGGGCTCGAAGAGATGTGGGTACCTCTTCTTCGTGTCCTTCTCAACAAATTGATTTCTCCACAGAACCTTGATTGATGCTACCTCCTTGGTCCTCAAATTGAAAACTTGACGATCTAAAATCTGAACATGAATCTGCTCATACGATAAGCTATCCTTAATACCCAATATATTTGGTAGGCATGATAAGTGAAGGATCGCCCATACACTTCTTCAACATAGAAATGTGGAATGCCGGATGAACCGCTGCTAACTCTTAGGGTAGCGTTAATTCACAAACTACATTGTCAATCCTCTTAGATATCCTATAAGGATCAATATATTGGGGACTAAGCATGCCCTTGTTACCATATCTCATAACACCCTTCATGGGTGAAACTTTCAAGTACACCCAATATCTACTTCAAACTCTAAGTCTCCTCTCCTTACATCAGTATAGGATTTTTGATGACTTTGCGCTGTTTTCAATCTCTCTTAAATAACCTTCACTTTCTCCATGCCTTAATGAACTAAGTTTGGTAATATCAACCCAACTTCACCAACTTCAAACCATCCAATAGGATATTTGCATCATCTCCCACAAAGAGCCTCATAAAGAGGCATCTGGATGCTAGAGTGGTAATTATTGTTATAAGAAAACTCAATGAGAGGTAGGTGATAATCCCAATTACCTTTGAAATCAATCACACAAGTCCTCAACATATCTTCTAAAGTCTGAATAGTGTGCTCTTCTTGACCATCAGTCTGAGGATAAAAAGCAGTACTCAAGTGCACATTTGAACCCAAACCTTTCTGGAATGACTTCCAAAATTTTGCAGTAAATGTGCACCTCTATATGAAATAATTGACACTGGAACTCCATGAAGTCTAACTACCTCTTGAAGATATAACTTGGAATAATCCTCTGCTGAATGGGTAGTCTTTACTGGTAAAAAGTGGGTTGATTTAGTCATTTGATCTACAAAAAGCCAAATGGAATCATGCTGCCTACGAGACCGTGGTAAACCTATAATAAAATACATATTGATCATCTCCCACTTCCATTACAGAATCTCTATATTCTGAGCCATACCAGCAGGCCTTAGGTGCTCTACCTTAACTTGTTGGAAATTCGGACACTTAGCAACAAACTCTGCAATGCCCTTATTCATACTACTCCACCAATAAACCTCTCTCAAGTCACGATACATCCTTATGGGACCCGTATGGATAGAATATCTACAACTATGAGCTTCCTCCATGATCCTATCTTGCAGTTCATCCACCCTTGGCATACACAATCTTCCTTGATACCTCAATACACCATCTCCTCCTTTGTTGAAAAGCCAAAACTCTTTCTTATGAACATTTGCCTTCAATTCAAACAAAATAGGATCTTGGTCTTTTTTCTCTTTTACTTCAGACACTAGTGACGATTAAGACCCATTCATCACCACTACTCCTCCATCATTGGAATCCATTAAACGAACTCCTAATCATGCAAGTCTATGCACATCTTTTGATAACTCTTTCTTGCCTTCTGCAAAATGGGCAGTACTACCCATAGACAATCTACTCAAGGCATGAGCAACAATATTAGCCTTACCGGGGTGATAGAGAATACTCATGTCATAATCCTTGAGTAACTCCAACCACCTTTTTTGTCTGAGATTAAGCTTTTTCTGACTTAACACATACTGAAGACTTTTATGATTGGCGAAAACATCTAGATGAACACCATAAAGATATTGAAGCCATATATTCAAAGAAAATACTACGGCGACAAACTCTAGATCATGGGTTGGGTAATTCATCTCATGAATCTTAAGTTGTCTAGTGGCATAAGCTATAACCTTGCCATTCTACATTAACACACAACCCATTCCAACTCTAGACGCATCACAATACACAAAAAACCTTGCGTACCTTCTGATAAGGTGAACACTAGGGTAGTAGTCAACCGCTTTTTCAATTCCTGAAAACTTTTCTCACAGGCTTCCAGACCATTGAAACTTAACTATTTTCTGAGTTAATTTTGGTCAAAGGAGATGAAAAATATGAGAAACCCTCGACAAACCTTCTATAATAGCCAGCCAATCCCAAGAAACTCCTAATATCAGTTGGAGACGTGGGTCTAGGCCAGTTCTGCACTGCCTCAATCTTTTGAGTATCAACTCTAATTCCATCACCAGAAATAATATGGCCTAAGAATGCCAAAGACTCAAGCAAAAATTCACACTTAGAAAACTTAGCTTAAAACTGTTTATCCCTTAGAGTTTGGAGAACTATTCTGAGGTGAGTAGCATGATATTCCTCATTCCTTGAATAAATTAGGATGTCATTAATGAATATGATAACAAACATAACTAAATGAGACTTGAATAATCTTTTCATAAGCTCCATGAATGTTTTAAGAGCATTAGTAAAACCAAATGACATAACTAGGAACTCATAATGACCATAGCGGGTCCTGAAAGCTATCTTAGAGATATCACTTTCTCTTACTCTCAACTAATGATAGCCATATCTGAGGTCTATCTTAGAAAAACAACTGGCACCCTAAAGTGGATCGAAGAGATCATCAATTCTCGGAAGAGAATACTTATTCTTAATAGTAACCTTATTCAACTAGCGGTAATCTATGCACATTCTAAGAGAACCATCTTTCTTTCTTAGAAATAAGACCAGAGCGCCCCAAGGTGAGACGGTTGGTCGAATAAAGCCTTTCTCAAGAAGATCTTTCAACTGCTTATTTAACTCTTTGAACTCTGCTGGAGCGATTCTATATAGTGGAATAGAGATAGGACGAGTATCTGGAAGAATATCTATATCGAAGTCGATTTATCTCTCAGGAGGGACTCAGGGAATATCATCTTTAAAGATCTTTGGAAACTCACTCACAACTGAAACAAACTGAATATGAGGTGTCTCAACACTAGATTCATTAACTTGGACTAAGTGATAGACACAACCCTTGGAAACTTACTTTCTCGCCTTAAGGTATGAAATAAAATGACCCTTCGGCATTGCTGAACCACTCCTCCACTCAATAACTGGCTCATTAGGAAACTGGAACTTAACAACTCGAGTTCTAAAAATGACTGAGGCATAACAGGCATAAAGCCAGTCCATACCTAGAATAACATTAAAATCTACCATGTCTAACTCAACTAATTCAGCCATGGTATTCTTGTGATTAACAGAAATGGTACAATCACGGTAAACTCTCTCAGCTAGAATAGACTTACCAACAAGTGTAGAAACACCGAAGGGCTCAAGAAATTGCTCAGGAAGAATATCAAAATTCATGGCAATATAAGGAGTCACAAAAGATAGACTCGCTCCTAGATTTAGCAAGGCATAAACATCAAAAGTAAAGAGTTTGATCATACCAGTGACAACATCTGGAGAATTCTCTTGCTCTTGACGACTAGTGATAGCATATAGACAGCTTGCTCGTCCGCCAATCACTGAAGTAGCCAACAGAAGAAGATTTGGCTTTATTTCCCCTGTTTTCACTACCCTGCCTGTTCTTACGGTACTCTCTCATGAAGTGACCCTCTTGACCACACTTGAAACAACCAGTGGACCCATCACGATATGTTTCTGGGTGGTTTCTACCACGCTTAGCACATGTAAGAGCCCAATTACCTTCTCGTGCCACACTACCTTGAGACTGTGTAGGTCTTTCTCTGAAATTTTGGTCATTGAAATCACCCATGATCCTTGGTGCAGGTGCACTAGATGATGGAGCATGTCCCTTTTGCTTAGGTTGGGAAAATGATAGGTTGGCATTAATCTTCTGTTGTCCGGACTCATTACCTGATGTCTTAGTCTTCTTGTTTCTAAACTCTTCTCTATCCCTCAGCTTATCCTCCTCAACCTTCTACATATAGATCATCAGTCTTGCTATGTCTATATCTCCTATCAGTATAGCTGTCTTGGCTTCCTTACTTGAAAGACTAGACAACCCATCAACAAATAGACTCATCCTACTCCTTATATCAGCAACCATCTTGGAGCATAATGGGAAAGTTGGTTGAACTTAAGGCTATACTCATGCACACTCATAGATTCCTTTTTAAGAGTAAGGAATTCTCATACCTTTACTTCTCTCAGTTTTCGGGGAAAGAAACGCCCCAAGAAGGCCTCCTCAAACATATCCCAGCTCACATCGGTGCACCCTCAGCTCTACCCTTCTTCCATTGATCAAACATGATTCTAGCGAGGCCCTTCAGTTGGTATACAACTAGTTCCACTCTCTCAACATCAGTTACATGCATAATCTTTAAAACCTTCTAAAGGTCCTCAACAAAGATTTTTGGATCCTCAGTGACACTTGAACCAGTGAAGCTTGTAGG
The DNA here is from genome assembly GCA_036553675.1 of Solanum okadae. NCBI lineage: Eukaryota > Viridiplantae > Streptophyta > Magnoliopsida > Solanales > Solanaceae > Solanum > Solanum okadae. The sequence continues at coordinate 22,274,423 of CM071687.1, forward strand.
ATTCATCCTTAAGAACTCACGGATTCTAGAAGTATTAGCAACTTTCTGGTGAACCCCTCTTTGTAGCCCAACTTGGTTGGTCACAACTTGACTTAACATTCAGATAGCTTCTCAAGATTCAACATTAGTGACCTCTCCTTGGGGTTGCACTTTCGGTACATTAGATACCCCTTGTTCCTCAATGTTCCACCTACCAGGACGACCTCGGACAACTCTTCGTGGAGGCATGATCTAAAAGATACGCGAAAGCACGAGTCAGGAAGAAACTTTTTTAGAGATTAACTCTATCGCACGAAATGAGCATGAAAGAAGTGAGATAGTTCTTAAATGTAGTAGCCTCATAATTATAGATATGGCGCACTTCACACTGATAACTAGGACTTTAAAGACACGGCTTCATAGACTCCCTAGGACTCTTTAACTCTGTGCTCTGATACAAGTTTATTACACTCCGAGCCTACACCCTAGGTGGGACTGGCACTGGAGAACCATTGCTTGCCCAAAGTGAACCATTTGCCTGGCTTACTACTCAGTAGAAGACTTTACTGAACAAAGATAAATTCATGTAATAGAGTTAAAATGTGGTAAAGGAAACATTCAACTTACCAATAAGGCAACTCAAGTCTTATAACAAAACAACTGAAATGAAAAGACTAAAGAACTATAACAATTTGTCTATGAAGCCTCAAAAACTATGAGGGATGTCGGGACAAGACCCCCGATCGTCCTAACAACAGAAAATTCTTAAACACAGTAAAAAATAATCCTTCGAAAAGCAACAAGGCTCACCAAATGACTTTGAATGTTCAACTGGATCAACGAAGCGCTAGATGTTGATCCTGGTCTCTAGTATCTCTATCATAAAATGATGCAGGCCAAATGGTGTCAATACATGGAATGTACGAGCATGTGAGGGGAAAAATAAACATGACATAAGCTTAACTAAAAGCTGAAAGAAACACATACCTCAGCTTTACGCAACTCAGGGATACACAACTCAATGCAGAAATAAAAAACAGTAAAGATGCAGTTTATATAAAGCATTAGAATAGTAGATAGCATCTCAAAGTATTGGAAAATACAATATTATCTCAACAGTATATAAGAATACAAAAATAAGCTATGTTAGGTAGATTCTCTGATCGACAACCATCACTATAAGCTATGAGATGGTACAACGTCTCGCCCACTCTGCCAGAACTGTACTATAACTTGTTGGGATATAGAATGCCTCAACTAAGTGGATCCACTAGTCTATGCTATAAAGAATTAAGGATCATCTAAAAAGTATGACCCTTTCTACCCATGAGGTCTACATGGTTTATGGAGACTTGAGTTATTATGAACTGGTCCCATATCGATGGTCAATACTACTCATAAAATATACTCAGCTCATATGTTTTAAAAAAATAACTCTTTCTCTATGGTTTGAGGTTATTACTCAAAAAACTTATCTCTTAAAAGAGATGGAACTCAAAACTACTCATGAAAACTCATTCGTAAATTGGTGTTTCCTCTCACCTTAATTGTGAAAACATTTGCTCTTTGGGAGTACTTAGTCCTCATAAATCAATTTAAAGAAATGAACCTAGCTCTACTCTTTCTCAAACTCAATGCTTAAGTCTTTAAAACAAGTTTAAAAGATTTGTAAAAGACTTCTTAAAATGACTCGAAGAACTCTCAAGACTTGACTCTTAACTTTACCTTAAATTTCAATTTATGGATTCAAGGTTATGATTCATGTTTATGGATGATTTCTAGATGTTTACAAGTCATTTAGAGTAGTTAGAATTGATAGGAAGTATTGAAACACTTTAGAAGGACTCAGACGGGCCAAACGACGAAGAACAGGTGGGGCAGAAGTACCTGACGCACTGTTGGCACAGGGTGCAAGCCCTTGAAGTTTAGCGAATCCCTTTTGGCGCATTGCTGTTGCGCCTCCCCAGCTTCTTTAACACATCTAGGGCGCGTCGCGCCTGCCCCTCCTTAAGCTAACCTGACGAATTTTTCAACTCATTTTTTTATCTTAATTAATTTAACTAATTTGATTATTTTTCTCAATTTCTCTTTAGATTCAGATACCCAATACATGTACAGAAGAACCTACTCAAAAAGAACTCTAAAATCGACATGCTTTCCTCAACGACTCATCAATATCATCCCAATCTCAAGAACAAAAGTCAATTTCAAGAACACAATTCAAGAACATAAACCTTCAACTTTCTAGAATGAATTTAATGTTGAAATTAACATGATTGGCGCGTGGGTGAACGAACCCAACAATATGTGAACTCACATACCACTTAGGATCGAATCCTTGGCAAAAGCCACAACAAAATCCTCAAAAAGTCAATGAAATCTTGACCTTTCCCTTCTTTTCTACTCTTTTCTCTTCTCTCAAAGCCCTAGCGTTAATTTGGATTGCGTAAATTGAACCAAATTAGTTTAGAGCCCAAATAAATTACTAAAAATGAAATAACTTAATTGGGTAACGAAAAGACCAAAATATCCCTCTTAAATTTGGGTAACTTTCCTTAACCGGACAGTGTGACTTCAAACTGGCATATTCCCCTCATACAAGCTCCAAAAATTAGCAAACTCGGTGGCGTTGGAAAGATAATTCAAAGAACACTCATTTGATATCTTATGGCGCACCTAACTTATCATGTACTTAAAGCTATGGTTGTTTGAAGTTGACCCAAAACTCATACTTAACATAACTTGCCAAATTTCAGATTTTCATTCTTTCCAAAAATGGTTCTTTATAATTCTAGCTCTTTCAATTAGGGGGTGTTATAGTTAGAGCACAAAGCCTTATGGACATTGAAATTGATAAATTTGAATTGGGAAGTGGCTTACAAGAGTTGTGTGCATCAAATCCTTGAGTTGGATAAATTTCGGTTGCAAGCATATGAAAGTTATGCCCTCTACAAAGAAAAGGTTAAATGGTGGTTTGATGCAAAGTTCTTGCCGTGGGAGTTTAGAGTGGGTTAGCTAGTCCTACTTTTTACTTCAAGTTTAAAGCTCTTCCCGGGCAAGCTTAAGTCTAAGTTGACTGGTCCGTACACAATCACGAGGGTGTATGGAAATGGAGAAATTGAAATTGAAGATGCAAAAGGGGTGACATTCGAAATCAATGATCAAAGGTTCAAGGTGTACTTTGGGTAAGGTCATGATGTGCGAGTTGTTTAGGTGGTGTACTTGGATGATGCATGGGAGCATATCCACATTATTCTGTAACATTAAATAAGGAACTTCTTAAAAGGCAACCCAAGCATTGGCAGTTTTCAATATTGTGGGTGTCACTTGTGTAGGATTTAATCGATGATCAGTGAGTGCGAGGGGAATTCGGTGATGCACTGAAGCACCTAAGCGAAGCTCGAGTTGGCTCACTCAATGGACAGCTCAACTCACTACAACAAAAACAACTTTTAGCGGCAATAAATATTCACATTAATAAAGACTGCTAAAGTCTTTACCGGCATTAGTTAAGTGCCATTAGAACCAATGTCGCTAAAGGCTTTAGGGATATATACAAAGAGTGCTAATTGCCGCTAAAAATACATATTTAGCGTCCATTAAGAATTAGATGCCGCTGATGATCATTTTTGATATAGTGACTTTAGATAAGCACCGTCAAATTTAGCAGGCTGTACTCCCAACTAAGTGATACGCTAATGTGATTTGGTGAACCCAACTTAGTTCCCCTACTAAGTGACACAAATTAAGGGACACACTTGTAAATTTGGTGATGACCATGAATTTTTGGGGATTCACCTATCAAATTTTAGGGATCGTGTTACAGCTCACCGAATTGGAGTAAAAATTCCCCTAAGCTACAAGCACAGTCAGTGATCATCTCTTGGTTTGCGATCCACCGAATGGTTCGGCGGTCTCAATGCTCACTCATTCAGGCAGTTTATCCATCTACTCCTTATCATGTCATTTCCATGTATTAAGGACACTGCATTTTACTTTTTGGTTCGGTGAGGGTAACTGTGCCAATACTCATCTTTGATGTGTATTTTTTTTTATTGTGTTTCATTTAGTATGCTATCTTTACCTTGTTCTCCCCATGAGTATTGAAAATATTGAAATGCTGGAGTTGTCATTGGTAATAATTCAAGGATCTATTGGGTTCAATAAAGATATCTTGAATAGTACACATGATGAGCGTGATTTGTTGTTGGTTTTGAAAGAATGAAATCGATGTGGTTGCACTTTTGAGATATCTATTTCTATCCTTTGTTGACTAGATACATTTCTATGTGAGCCTTGCAATGAACATCACACGTGCGTGTTTGATCTTTTCTGGCTTTTCTAAATGAGTGTATTCGAAGTGCCATATATTTTGAGGTCTTACCTAAAACCATGTATTTGGAATCTTAGATTTTTCCTTGTTAGTCTATTTGTCTAAACCTTGGTAAGTGTAAGGCATGATCTTGAGAAACAATTCTAAGAGGGGACCCAATTTCCATATCCTTTGTGACTACTTTATGAGGGTGTGCATCCGTCTTGGCACCATTTGAGCCTTAACCATTTCTTGACAAAACCACATTGAAACCTCTTTAGCATAAATTGTCCCCACTTTCGCACCCAAAATCCATTGTTGTTATATTTGAATATCCAACTTAGGCCAAAATCCTAAGTTGGGGTGTGGAAAGGAAGGAGGAATGAAAGCTAAGTGAAGGGCAAATAAAGATGAAATGAGACTCAACTTTGAAGTTTGTTACCAGAAGAAGGAAGAAGAGACCTCTTCTTATAAAAAAAAAAAATGTTCAATTTTGAAAACTGGAAATGAAAAGAGAAATTGATGAACTAAATGGGATTTCGAATAAAGTGAGTAACAAGCTAAAGTTTAAGTTCTCACATGGAAACGAATGAAAATAACTTTAGAAGAGGTTATGATTATTGCAACAATGTTTTGAAAAGGTTAAGTCACTACGCCAAATTCACCGTACGTTAACCCTCAGCCCCATTACAAGCCTAAAACACCCTTGAGATCCTACATTAACTAGGTTGTGTAATGATTGAAAAAATGGGCAAGCATGTGGGATGAAGCTTGCATGTAATTCTCTTTTGCGAAAGTGAGAGTTGCATTCATTCCTTAATTCTTTCATGATTTGATTTATGAGAGAATTAAATTGTACTTGATGTGATGGCACTAGAATGCAATTGTTGAAACATGGCCTTGTATTAGAAAAGAAGTTATAGTGAGCTTGAGCTTGTGTTGAAATCGATTACTCATCATTTGAAGCTTGTTGATCATGATTCAGTGTATCATGTTTTTTAGACTAGTCTTGTAATGGCACTTGCATGTAGCTCTCATTGAATACTATTGTAGACACCCTTATTGAGCTAATTGTGTTCTTGTATTACATACGGACAAGCAAATGTTTAAGTTGGGGGTGTCGATGAGTGGAAGATTTGCACTCACTTGAGGACTATTTACTTCAACAAGTAGTGTCCTCAATGCCTAACCATGTCATACTCTAATGATATATTAATAATTTGCAGCTACGATGGCTAAAGGACATGCCAATGATGAATGTGTGAAAGAATGGCAAAAAATTATGAAAAGATGTGTAAACTCCAAATTATGTGATCACCAAATGGAAAGGTTGGATCACCCTATAGGTACAATATCACCCAAATCAACAATATATTGAGCCAATTACTTGAGGTTGGATGGCGAACTCATGGAGAAATAGCGATACGCCGAATACAAAAGGCCAACAAGGAAACCATCACTATTTTTGACAGTACCAGGTGATAAAATGAAAGTTTAAAAGTCAAACAATGGAGGTAATTGGTGACTCACCAAACGAGAAAAGCAGGCTCAAATGGGATCCTCAGGCAAGGTTCAAACACCTAAAGCATGAAGCAAAAAGAAGTTGAGCTACAGGATGATTGGCGATTTACAGAATGAGCTCGGCGTCTTATACTAACATCGCCGAGCGAATAACGCATTGAGTTATTGGCTGAATCTTTGGAAACTATAAATATCCCAAAGGAGTGAGAAAAAGGGGTTAAAAAATTGCGGGAGAGTTCGATGTGAGGCTAAAAATACATATTTTTAATCATTGTTTCCTCACATTTATTATTTATATTTTTCTTTTTGAGCATAAATTTAATATATTGAGCTGAATAGTATATTTTATTTGTAGGAATAAATTGGTGGAGAAACGAAGAATTTTGGAGCTAAAACGAATTAAAAATGAAAGATTGAAGAAGGGAATCAAGCAGGCAGCTTAATAGATTAAATTTATTAAAATAATATATTCCTATATATGGTGCAAAGTTGAACGCCAGTTCAATGTGAATTAGTCTTGTTGCTGCCACGTGTCAGCTGACCGGCGTCTCTCTGGCGCCAACAATTTGGAGAAATCACGCATGCGTACAGTGCAAATCCAATTTAATTGGGTTTTGTTTTCCTAATTTGTCTTGAACTTAATTATTTTATTTAGGATTTCTATATCTATAAATAGGGCATGAAAAAGTATTCTTTATGGAGCCGAGAACCAAGATATAATACAAAATATAAATTTTCTTCTTGCTTAGGAACTTTGGAAGAGCCGCCGTGGAGGCCGGAGATTTGTGGTTTATTCTTTCTTCTCCTTTATTATTTATTTGTATTCGTGATTAATAAAAGATAGTTTAGCTATTGTTATTAACTTTTTAAGATTAACATAAGCATAATTATTTTAATAGATTTTGATTGTGTTTTTGAGATAATGAGTAACTAACTTTCATAACTAGGGTTGTGGGAACCATAAGCGATTAACAAAGTATGAATAATAGCTAAGTAAATCTTGAATATTGTTGAAGCATGCATTGATAATTCTTTCGTCTAGAAGTCTTTTTAACGGAGTGCAATGTTAGAACTCGCGTTGTTGCTACTTGCCGGACCAAGGAGGTAATCAACAAGAAAATAATTATCAACATAGATTTAGTGTGATACTATCTAATAGTCTAGTGTCGATTGGTGCGAAGTAATAATTAATCCAAACATCGATGTGATGTCTAATATGAGGTAATAGTAAGGGTTAGTAAATTATACACATGTAGCCGGACCAATGTGCGGGGTGAAATTCTCTAGTTGCCGGACCAAGGAATTAGATATACCTAACTTATCAATTTGCATGTAATACACTAGAAAATGATTACTATTATCAGGATTACCGCGTTATGAGCTTATGGGAAACACATTCCTAGTTACTTTTAATAATCTGAATATAAATAAATACTTAGTTCAAAGCTATATTTTTATTATTTTTATGTTATTTCAATTTAAATCCCCCCATTTTTATATAACGACTATCTAGTTAAATATTTGCTATTGACAATATTCTTCCATATTCTCTGTGTTATCGACCCCGACTCATAGTTGGGTAAATATATTGCATACGATTGTTTATATTTCTTTTCAAGAAGTATATTTGAATGTTATCAAGAATGGTGCCGCTGTCGGGGAATATGGCTTAGAAATTGTCTTTAATATTTATTTTGACTTGTAGTCCTTTTTTTTTAATTTGTTTTAATTTACTTTTCTTTATTATATGTTTTACTCTTCTTGAGATGTCATCTGAAAAAAAGTATGTAGTGTTAAGTGTTCTTGCAATTTTTGAACTTCTGATATTATGAATTCTTATAAGCTAATTTTTCTCAACAAAATAAGTTGTGTGGGGACATGGAAGATTTATTAATACTGTGCTATAAATCAATATTTAAGTGCATGATTGATGAAGATAACCTGTATTGGGGTATCGAGAAATTAAATTTTAAGCTGAGTGCAAAGATTAAATCATATGACACCCAACAATTTAGTAATAATATGTGTGAGGAAGAAAAAATACTTACAAGTCAACTTGAAGAGCTAAAAGTTCAGGGCCAATTGCTTGATCATATTGTTATTGATGTTGTCACTGTTGAGAAGAGTGCACTAGAGTTATGTAATGAAGTATATAATATTATTTTTAAAAACTCTAGTATGTGTAAATATGAGGGTGTAAAAAATAATACAATTCATAAGTTAGGGATCATTGGACCTCATTCCAATCATTTTTCCGCATTATGTTTAGATGATGAGAAATTAATCGAGCCATCTGAGCCTATAGAAGAGTGTATGAAGGAGGAACAATGTGTCTATATTCTTGAATTTATTGTTCCAACATCGGAGAATTACATTCCTCACTTAGGATCCAAGAAATGCATAATGCGATATCTATTGCTTGGGACCTTTATTTTTATACCACCATCCCTTGAGCGTAATAGAAAAATTGATGTGAAATTAGGGGTGCAATTCATATCTTCAAAGTGGAAGGAAAATAGTAAAATTGATGGTGTCGTGCCGCGACATTAAATTAAGCGCTTATTGGGAGGCAACCCAATTAGTAGTGTAACTTCTTATTTTATTTTATTTAGTATCACTTTTTTTCTTTTCCTGTTTTTGCAAATAAAAGGAAGTCTGAGTACCAAAAAAAAAAATTTTGAAGCAAAGGAGCATGTTTGAGCTTAAGTATGAGGTGAGGACCCTTGATGAAAATTAAGAGAACATGCTACTAGCTAGGCCTAAAGGCCTCAGGGAGTTTTCCTAACCCTTGTTTTAAATTTTATTTAATGCTTTGGGGACATAGCATCTTTTTAAGTGTGGGGTGGAGGAATGAATTTTTAGTTTTTACCGTTTTATTGAGTTTTTTATTTAGGATGGGTTCCTTGGCTTTTGTTTTCTCTTCTTTTCCTGAGGATAGTCCATTTGAACCGAGTGTCTTTTATTTATTTTTTTAGGAATAAATTTTATTTTAATTTTTAATTTTTTGGAGAGAAAAGAAAAGACCCTTTTGATTTATGTGATACTTACTATTTGGGCCTAAATTTGAGTAGTGTTTTCTTGTGAATGCTTGATTGCTAGTGAAATTGCAAACTTTTTGACATCTAGGTTCATGGTTGTGACTTGGTATATAGCTTATTTTATTTTATAGTATGTTATGATCATGTCTCTCTTAGAAGTGGAATTGATCCATCTTGATTGATACTTGTGCCATGTGTGGTGAGATTTTGTTTATTCCATGTTTTGCATCTTAGTCTAGAACATGTCATGCATGTTATTGAAGCAAAATAAAAAGTGTTGCTTTGTTTAGAAGATGATAATAGACTTTCTTTGATTTGTCTGGTAAATTTTAGCCTTTTCAGATATTTTATCACTAGATAGCCCTTTTGAGCCTGTAGACTTTTGTTGGGAGCCATATTTTACCCTTGACTATTTTGTTGAATCCCTAGTTTTGCATCTTGCTTCCTTGAGCATTATAGCATAGACTTATTCTAATTATCAATTCTGAGAAAAAGGGATGGTTGAGTGAAAAGGTAATCAATGATAGCTACAAAGTGCTTAAAGCCCTCTTTGAAAGAATGTGACGTGAAAAAAAAAAAAAGTTACCTTGATGATGGCCCTGGTCCTTCCAAGGACATCGTGCACCTTAACGCATGTAAAATACATAAGTTGAGGGTGACTATTATGAAGGGAAAAAAACGATTGAAGTATTCTTGAGATGATGAGAATTACTTGTGAAATAATTGTTGAAGAGAGGGCTGAATATAAAGAGAAGAAAATAATGGGTGATGAAGTCTAAAATTGCAAAGTGCTTAAGGAAGTGTAAGTCACTATTATATAGTTTTCCTACCCGTCCCCTAACCTACATTACAACCCGTTAAAGTCCTATTTGATTCTATTTAATCATGTTTAATTAGTGGAGATGTAAATAATGGGCAAGCATATGGTTCTTTGCGCATACATGTGAATTTTCATTGTGAGTGTGAGAGTGTTCTTTGATGCTAAGTCCTTAATTTATATTCAATCTTTTTATTTGAGTGTGTGGACTATTTCTTCTTGTGAGGGCAATTATTTCATGATAGATAGGTGATTTTATTAACTTTCTTTGATGAGAGTAGGTGAGCAAACTTAAATTTGATGAGTTCAAAGTCCTTCCTTGAGCTTAGGAGGTTAGAGGTTTGTTGTTTATTTGGATGTCTTGTATAATGATTGAGAAGTCTACCTTATGTTTTGAAATTGATATATGGCCTGATTGTTTGTATTAACCAAAGTGATGACATTGCTAGTATGATTTTTTTGGGATGAGTTTTGATGTTTGCCCGAGGACAAACTAAAGTTTTAAGTGTGGGGTGTTGATGTGAGGCAAAAAATACATATTTTTAATCATTATTTCCTCACATCTATTATTTATATTTGTCTTTTTTGAGCATAAATTTTATGTATTGTGCTAAATAGTATATTTTATTTGTAGAATTAAATTGATGGAGAAACGAAGAAGTTTGGAGCTAAAACGAATTAAAAATGAGAGATTGAAGAAGGAAATCAAGCAGGCAGCTTAATGGATTAAATTTATTAAAATAATATATTCCTATATATGGTGCAAAGTTGAACACCAGTTCAATGCGAATTAGGCTTGCTGCTACCACGTGTGAGCTAACCGGCGTCACTCTGCCGCCAACAATTTGGAGAAATCATGCGTGCGTACAGTGCAAATCCAATTTAATTTGGTTTTGTTTTCCTAATTTGTGTTGAACTTAATTATTTTATATAGGGTTTCTATGTCTATAAATAGGGCATGAAAAAGTATTCTTTAGAGAGCCGAGAACCAAGATACAATACAGAATATAATTTTTCTTCTGGCTTAGGAACTTTGGAAAAGCCGCCGTGGAGGCCGTAGAATTGTGGTTTATTCTTTCTTCTCCTTTATTATTTATTTGTATTCGCAGAGTAAATATTCTCCCACGAAAACTTTTTTTATTACAAAATTTAGGACAATACAATAAAGGACAAAATAAGGATTTGGTATAATAATACAATTTTTTTTATTTCTCTTTAGAAAACTACAAAGTTTAGTTAGAAACCAGGTCTTTTTCATTAAAAAAGAATGATTTTAGCAATCCTCATCAAGGAAGGGTCCCATCACACATCCTATGCATGAATAGAGGATTCATAAACAGACAGGTGATTAACAAAAGATAGTTAGCTATTGTTCTTAACTTTTTATGATTAAGAAAAACATATTTATTTTAATAAATTTTGATTGTGTTTTTGAGATAATGAGTAGCTAACATTCATAACTAGGGTTGTGGGAACCATAAGCGATTAACAAAGTATGAATAATAACTAAGTAAATCTTGAATAGTGTTGAAGCATGCATTGATAATTCTTTCGTCTAGAAGTCTTCTTAACGGTGCGCAGCGTTAGAACTCGCCTTGTTGCTACTTGCTGGACCAAGGAGGTAATCGACAAGAAAAGAATTATCAACATAGATTTGGTGTGATACTATCTAATAGTTTAGTGTTGATTGGTGCGAAGTGATAACTAAGCCAAACATCGATGTGATGTCTAATATGAGGTAAAGGTAAGGGTTAGTAAATTATACACACGTAGCCGGACTAAGGTGCGGGGTGAAATTCTCTAGTTGCCGGACCAAGGAATTAGAGATACCTAACTTCTCACTTTGCATGTAATACACTAGAAAAGGATTAATATTATTAGGATTACCGCGTTATGAGCTTATGGGAAACACATTCCTAGTTACTTTTAATAATCTGAATATAAATAAATACTTAGTTCAAAGCTATCTTTTTATTGTTTTTATTTTATTTCAATTTAAATCCCCCCCATTTTTATATAACGGCTATCGAGTTAAATATTTGGTATTGAAAATATTCTTCCATATTCTCTGTGGGATCGACCCCGACTCATAGTTGGTAAATATATTGCATACGATCGTTTATATTTCTTTTCAAGAAGAATTTTGAACGTTATCAGAGTTTTGAATATTTTGGAGAGAGAAACACTTCCTATTCGGTGAAGAATACTTTTAGTTTTTGGCGTTTTAAATTTTTTATATTGAATTTGATAAATTGAAGTTGAATTCGAAGTGGGTTTGCTTATAATTGCTCAAATTCATGTTACCCGTAGTTGATTTCATGCAAGGTATAAATTCTTTGCACTTTTTGATGTGTGGCTAAAACCCCAATCTATTGGGTTGCGATTATGGGGTTGGGTGTTGATTTAATTTGGTGGGTATTTTGAATTTCTCTTTTAGATAGTTGTTAATCATGGATTTGAACTGTTACCATATGTGTAACTCATGAATTAAGGTGGCCAACTTGATTTTAGCTTCGATCTTGCATTGATGTTCGAAAGAGACCAATATGAGTGGGTAATTAGTTTGATATTTGAAATTTGGTTATGCTTAACTATTAGTCCAAGGTAGTAGATTGAATTGAAAACCACATGAATGAGACTGAAAGGAGAATTGATGAACTATTGTTATCAAATCGAAAGAAGATTAACACTATTGAAGATGACCCGACCTATCCATGATTATTAAGTTTTAAGGGGAAATCTGGTAGCACCCCTAGTCATATCAATGTTCAACCCCCCACACCCCTAGAGTTAACTAAATTTGTGAACCTTTGCTTGCTTAGAGATTATTACAATTGTGAGCCTAAATTTGTGTTGCTAAATTTGGTGGAATCATCTACTTATTTGCCCTGTTTACTACATTGAGACTATTTGTGATTCATTTCCTTAATTGAATTCTTAACCTCACACCATTCTTTGTGGGATTCGACCCTGACTCTTAGTTGGGTATTTTTATTGAGAACGACCTCCTACTATTTTAATTAGTTTTGAGGAGTAGTTTGAACGTTATCACGTTCCTTGTGAGGATCTTCCCATTATCACAAATGTTACAGCTAAAGGACGAAAAGTTATTGGGCAGCTACCTACTAAGGCATAATATGAGTCATAGTTTTAGTTTAACAAGAAGCCGAAGCTCTTTCACAGCCATAAGTTATTTGATGATCATTTGATGGAGTCTTTTTACATGTCTTTGAACTTTGCAACAAAACCAATTGTTTATATAGTTTCTGGATGATTATTTTTAGAGAAGAGTTATACTGATGCGATAACTATACTTGATAGGGTTTAACAAAAGGTAGGGCTTGGCACATTAGAGACTTTGAAGTCTTTGGTTATACTTATGCATTGAAGTTGTGCATAGAACCATTAAAAAGAGAGCAAGAGCGTGATTAAGATATGGAGCATCTAAAGAATTCTATGGATATTTTCACAATTTTTTAAGGACTCATAATGGTTGGTATGAATAGGCCAATGGAGAAACAAATTGGGCCATAATACTTTTGGGCAGTGATTGAATTTTTCTAGGGTAAGCCAATCTTTGACTGAAATCTGGGCTAGTAGAGGTATAAGACCATTCAGGAATCGGTGAGGTGATATTTCTAGGCTTGGGTTATATTTTTTAATAGTCAAGACATTAAGAAGCCTGTAGGGATTTACAAAATTAATGTTTTTAACTTGTAGTCTTGGTTATATTTTTAAATAAAAATGGCCAGAGCTATACTTCTAGAGGAGAATAAGATGCCCGAAGTGTATTAGAATCAAGGAGAACCTCCTTGGCTTCCCCTCAGTACACTTTTTCTTGAATGAGACACAACTTCTCATCATCAAACTGGCACTCACAAATCTGATCAACTAAGGATGACCAGACCTCTATGAAAGCAATCAAACCAGAAGTCTCCTAAAAAATTTGCAACCGGACAACACTATTGGCTAACCTTTGAACATCTCTAGCCAATGGTTTCTCCTCAACAATGATAGAGGCAAGACTCCCCATACTTGAAGTTTTCCTACTCAAAGAATCGACCACGACATTGACCTTTCCCAAATGATACAAGATGGTGATATCATAGTCCTTCAATAACTCAATCCATCTATGTTGCCTAAAGTTCATATCCCTCTGACTGAAAATGTACTGAAGACTCTAATGGTTAGTGAAGACCTCACAATGTACTGCAAATGAATAGTGACACCATAACATAAGTCAAAAGACTACGGCTGCAAACTCCAAATCATGAGTAGGGTAGTTCTTCTCATGGGTCTTCAACTAGCTAGAAGTATAGATGATCACCTTTCCCTTCTTCATCAGAACACCACCTAACTCGACTCTTAAAGCATCATGATAAACGATAAAGTCCACACCCTTCTCGGGTAAAGTCAACATAGGAGCCAAAGTCCATAAGGTGTTGAGCTTTTGAATCTCTCCTCACGCTTATCAGACCAGTAAAAGCTCACACTCTATTGAGTTAATCTGGTCAAAAGGGATGCAATAGTAGAGAAGATATGAACAAATTGCTTGTAATAATCTGCTAGGCCCATGAAACTTTGAATCTTAGTAACTGAAGTAGGCCTTGTTGAACCTCTAACTACCTCAACATTGACTAGATCCCCTTGAATACCCTTCTTCGATAACACATGTCCCAAAAATGCAACAAAATAAAGCCAAAACTTGCACTTCAAGAACTTTGCATACAACTTCTATTCCCTCAACCTCTAAAGCACGATCCTCAAATGTTGATCATGGTCCTCCTCAGTCCTTGAGTATACCAAGATGTCATCAATGAAGACTATCACAAAAGAATCCAAATAAGGTCAGAACACCCCATTCATTAACTCCATGAACGTTGTATGGGATTTTGTCAAACTGAAAGACATCAGAAAAAACTCATAGTGCCCATATCGAGTTGTGCAAGTTGTCTTAGGGATATCTGATGTCCTAATATTTAGCTGATGATAGTCGACCTCAAATCAATCTTCAAATATAAAGATGCTCCGTGAAGCTTATCAAATAGTCATGAATGCGCAGGAGAGAATACTTTTTCTTCATTGACACTTTGTTCAGCTATATATAATCAATGCGAACCCTCATAGTCCCGTCCTTCTTCTTCACAAATAAAATAGGGGAACCCCATGGTGATACACTGGGGAAAATGAACCCTTTACTCAACAAGTCCTGCAACTGATTGTTCAAATCCTTAACCTCTGTTAGAGCCATGAGGTAAGGAGAAATAGAGATGGGTTTTGTGCTCGGTTCACCTATCCAAAGGAAAACCTTGAAGATCTATACGAAGAATATCTGAAAACTCCCGAAACATGGGATCATAATCCATGTGTGGTAGCTAAACACTAGTATCCCTAATAAAGGAAAAATAAGACAAACATCCTCTATCAACCATCCAATGATCATGAATAAAGGAGATAATCTTGCTAGGGTAAGAAACACTAGCACCCATCCACTCAACTCTCGGGATACCCGACATCACTAAGGTCACAATCTTAGCATAAGA
Organism: Solanum okadae; assembly: GCA_036553675.1. Classification (NCBI taxonomy): domain Eukaryota; kingdom Viridiplantae; phylum Streptophyta; class Magnoliopsida; order Solanales; family Solanaceae; genus Solanum; species Solanum okadae. The sequence goes on from CM071687.1 coordinate 22,289,633, forward strand.
ATTAAGAATAACACAATACAAAGAGAGTCAATCCATACCCAAGAAATATTGAAGTCGACAATTCCCTGAATGATCAAGTCTACCCAAGTATCATACCTAGCCAGAGAAACAAGACATGATCAATAAACTTGATCCACCACTAAAGACTCACCCACCAATCTAGAAACACAAATAGGCATAGGTATGCTATCACATATCAAATGTAATCCAATAACAAAATAGGCTTAAACATAAGAAAAAGTATACCCCAGTTCAAATAATACAGACGTAGGTTGGAAAACTGAGACAATACCTTTAATCACAACATCAAAACTCTTGACCTCGAGCAACATTGTCCATTTCGACCACCTCTAGTCTGAGTAGAACCCCAACCTCTCCCATGTTGGCCTATAACTACAATAGCAGAAGCCATGTCCCCTCTACCTAACTGACTTCTGCCTCAACCCCTGGCCGAAGGCATCGAACCTCTAGCTAGAGTATATGAATAAGTATGTTGGGGTCCTAAATAAGTCTATAAAGGGAACTATGGTATTATGTCACTATGTTCTCCACAACTATAATAAGATCTTAAGGGAAAGACTATTGTTGCGTACCAGATGAGCTACAATGGACACCTCAGCAAGAACTGCTTTCAGTTGTTTTCATAGATGCTTGCACGGGTCCAAGACACTGAGATGAATTTCCACCTCTATGAAAACCTTTACCTCTAGAGAAGGTACCATAAAACTGAGTTGTAGCGCAGACCCTCTTGGGGTCCCCAAATTCTTCTTTAACTATCAATTCTACCTCCTTGGTGGTGCTCACGAAGGACTGGAAGGGAGCCCCCTCTTGAGCTCCTTTGAACACATTAGAATTGAAGGAGAATGTAAGTTCCCTTATGAATTTGAAGGCTTACTCTACCTAATTCAGAATGATATTCTTATAAAGCCTAGTTAACTAATAGAAACGAGTCTCATACTTAGTAACAGATAAGCTACCCTGTCTCAGATCCTCAAACCACAGGTGACTTTACTAACTCACGCTCTAAGGAATAAAATATATCCTAAAAGGCTCTAAAGAACATATTCCACTAAACCGGAGGATATCCTACTGGCCTGGACCTCAAATAAGTCCTCAACCACTATAGGCAGATCCATAGAGCTAGAGTACAACAAAATGAAAACCACATGCATCAACTACACCTATTGTTCCCTCTAGAATATCATGGCACAAAGTTAAGAACTCATAAGCATCCTCTCTACCACTTTGGAACTAGTGTGGTTTCATCTGCTGAAACCTCTCATAACTGTACTGATCATCTGCAGTCAAGACTACCTTAGGAGCAACTTGTACATCAACAACTGATGTGGGAACTACTTGTGGTTGACACATCTAATCAGCGAAAAATAGACCTTGATGTTAACCTAGGGTCTTCTCCCCCCCCCCCTCCCCATCTATCTTATCCTTTTGATAATGTCAAAATAGGGGCCAAAGTGAGTCTATCTTTTAAATCATGGAAACTATTTTAACAAGCTTCTGTCTAGAGGAACTTTACCATCTTTTGAGTCAATGTCATCAAAGACAAAACATTAGATAAGAATACTTCCACAAACCTTCTATATTAACCGGTTAAACCCAAGAAACAGACAAAGGTCTAGGCCAAATCATAACCACCTCAATTTTTTGAAGATCAACTTGACTACCTTCATCATAGACAATATGGCCAAGGAAAAGAACGGATCTCTACTAAAATTCACACTTAATAAACATAAAATACAATTCCCGATCCTTGATAATTTGAAACACAATCCTCAAATGCTCAACATGTTCATATTCACTCCGTGACTAAATGAAGATATCATCAATAAACGCAATCACATACATATTAAGATATTGCTTAAAGACCTATTCATCAAATCTATAAATGTCGATGAGGCATTAGTCAACCCAAAAGACATCACCAAAAACTCATAATAGCCATATTAAGTTTGAAAAACCATTTTCAGAATGTCACTTTCGTTTGCCCTCAATTATTGAAAACGAGACTAAAGGTTGATGGGTGGTATATTTACACTCAATTGAGGCCTATTTAGTTAAACAATTAGAGTCCTCAATGCCTAATGGTTATTTGATAATTTGATGCTATGAAGGCTAATGTACAAGGAAAGGATGATGTTTGGAAGATTAGCCATAAAAATGGAAAGAAGTGTAAACTACACATTATTGATTGCCTAACAAGAAGGGCGGATCACCCAACTGGCACGACCTCACCCAAAATGACAATGCTCAACACTTGAATTAATTGAGATAGGTTGGAAATATTATAGAAAAATGATGACTCAATGAAAGCAAATGGTAAACTTGCTGACCATCATGAAAGGCGACAAGACTTGGAGAAAAATTGAAGGCTTAAAAGGAAAATAAAAGTGGTACTCGGTGATCCACCAAATTTGAAAGGAGGACTTGAACAAGCTCGCCAACTAAAGTTCAAACACCTGAAGCCTACAGCAAGAGAAAGGTGAGCTAAGAAGCAAACGACGATCCACCGAATGTACTTGCCGAGCCCGACTAACATCGCTGAAATTGTCATAGAGTGAATTTTGGGTCAAATTTTGGAAAACTATAAATAGCCCAAAGCAGAGAGAAAGAAGGGTCAAAAAATATTTTTTAGAGACTCGTTTTAATACTTTTTCTCTAGTGTTTTAGAGTGAGAAACACTTTACCTTGTGAAGAATATCTTTATTTTTGGGGTTTTCAACTATTCTCATAAAATTTACAATTTGAGGTTCAATTCAAAAGGGATTTTCTTATAATTGATTAATTTCATGTCACCCATGCCTTCTTTCATGAAAGGTATAATTTCTTTACACTTTTTGATGGTTGGCTAAAACTCCAAAGTCTAGTGTTGCAATTATGGGGTTGGGCGTTGATTTAATATAGTGGGTATTGTGTTATGCTCTATTTTGTTGTTGGGCATCTATGGATTTGGTCTAATTATCATGGGTTTAACTTATTGGTTAAGGTTGCAAACTTAATCCTACTTCCGATCTCCAATTGATTCTCAAAAGAGATTGATTGGAGTGGGTAATTAGTTCGATACTTACAATTGACGTTTGATGTATGCAGTTTACTTGAAAAAGAGATTATTAGTCAGATCTATTTGCCTTATTTCTACATCGAAAGAGAGAATAAAGTAAGGTAATGGGTTGTTTAGTTATGCATATAGATGAGATCGAAAGGAGATTCTATAAAATGATGCTATAAGATCGAAAAAAGGTTAGTGTCATTGAAGATGAACTAGCCTATCCATGAGTGTTAAGCACTATAGAGCAACACAATTACCCCTCTATGATATCGATTTCCAATCCCCACATGCCTAAACTACTAGTTAATTATTTGAATTTCTAAAATTTTAATTTAATCTTTATTCTTGATATCAAAATTCTTTTCATAAATTTGGTGGAATCATCCACCCATTGTTCTTATTGCTGCAAACAAATTAATACACATTCTAAACTTCTTGATAGAATTCTTTGCACTATATCACTCTCTATAGGATTCGACCCTAACTTTTAGTTGGGTATTTATATTGACGACGATCGCTTAGTCTTTGCATTTGTTTTATAGAGTAGTTTGAGCGTTATAAAAAAGTGGCACCGTTGCTGGGGAGTGATGGCTAAGAATTCCATTTGAGAACTAGTTTGTAAAAAAATTTTAGTTCTAGTAGATTGTTGCTTTGTGTTGTGGTTTGTTGATTTGCAGGTTTAGAACATGAGTGACCATGGTAGTGACAATGATAGTCACTATAAAATGACAATATGAGTGATTTAAATGACATGCACATGAATGTCATTCAAACCACAAGAGCCATCTAGTTACCTCTTATAGTAGGGAGGGCAATTTTCATGTAACTGGAAAAATGCTACAGCTGCAACAATTGAGAGGAATGTTTGGGGGTTTATCTCATGAAGATCCTCATGAAGACCTTTAGAATTTTATGGATGTATATGGGTTGTTTGTGGTCAAGAACATTGCACAAAAGTCCACAAGGTTGAGGTTATTCCCGCTCTCTTTGATGGGTGAAGCTACAAAGAGGTTGGCGGAATTCCCATATATTTCAATCATCTCATAACCCAGTTCTTGCAAGATCTCAAAGGTTATTTAGGCTTGGAATGGGGCTGAGGGTTAAGGTATGATAAATTTGTCTTAGTGACATCACCTTTTCAAAGTATTGTTCCAATCATCTTCACCTTTTCTCAAGCACTTTTCATTCTTTTTCACTTGATAACTCAAACTTTGACTTGTCAATCAATTTATTGGAAACCTATTTTTATTTTATCAAACTTTCTTTTTCCATATCAATTTTCAAATTGTTGTTCATCAAAATCTCTCTTCTTTTATAAGGATGGGTTCCTTTTTTGGTAACACACTTTAAAGTTGAGTCTCACTTCTTCTTTCTTTACCTTCCACTTGGTTTTCTTTCCTTCTTTTTTTCCGCACCCCCAATTTAGGCTTTTGGTCTAAGTTGACTATTCAAACAAACCAATGCTTCGAAAAGGATTTATAGGTGAGAAGTTAGGGATAATTTAGCTCAATTTGTTACAAGATGGTTGTCAACAAATGATTTAGGCTCAAATGATGCCAAAATTGTTGCACACCTTCACAAGGTAGTCACAAAAAGGGTATGAACATTTGGGTTCCCTCTCCAAATTTCTGCCCAAGATCATTTCTTACATTCACCAAAGCTAGACGACTGGACTAAAAATACAAATTCTAAGATTCAAAAAGTATGCTTCAAAGTACAACCTTACCACACACGACACTTCAAACACAATTATTAAGCATTGCCCATCAAGATCAAAAGCTTACGTGCGATGTTCATTGTAAGGCTCACACAAAAATGCAGCTAGTTAACACAAGATTCAAAAGATCATTCAAAAGTGCAGTCAAATCGATTTCTTTTTACAATACCAACACTATATACACTGCTCATCATGAGTAATATCCAAGACATCGATATTGAACACAAATGATCCTCGAATAATTATCAATGAAAACTAGAGCATTTCAAAGATTCAAAAACTCATGGGGCAATTGATAATGGAGAGACACAAAATTGAGCTACTAATCCATCAAACAACTAAAATAATACAAAACAATAACAAGATACTGCAATTATCCAAAGCTAAAACTGAAAGTAACAAAATACAATAAAAAGGGGAATATTGGCACAAGTTCCCTCACCCCCACCAAAATAAACATAACAATATCCTCAATGTGTAATAAAAGAAAAAGAGAACTAGATGAGAGGTAAAAGTCCCCCTGACAAGCTATGCTTGTGGAGTTCTGGCATCTTGGGTCTCAGGAGGAGTGATATCATCCTAGGCATCTTGTACCCGACAAAGTAATCACTAAAGGTAGCAAAGGGTCCAACCGGGGCATTAGTGCCCGGTACATCAATATGAGGAATGGTGGAGTCTAAAGAGACTCCACTGGTACCAACTAACAAGGTCTTCTCAAGTGATCTCTCAAATAAAGCATGGACCATCGTCTCCTCAAGATCCTAAAGCTCCATAAGTGTCATAGCAATCCAATTATGATCCTCCTCCCTCCTAATCTCCTAATCATCTATCTCTTTATCATCCAATTTCTCAACTCTCTCCTCCCCGTCATCATGAGCATCGACATATAAAACCTCACCAATAGTCGTACCACCCGCACTCGGCTGCTCAGCCATGCTCGACACACTAGTAGGCATATCCCTTGGTGCATCAAGCAACAGAATCTCACCCAACAACACAAAAATATCTATAGACCTCAGCTGGCCTAAATCAATCCTAAGAGTACCTCTCTCAGCCCTCATCATATATAGAATATCTAAACTACCCTCAACCTTTTCTCATGCCTCTAACCTAGTAGTGAGGTTATCTAATCTCTCTCCATGTGAATACTATAGTGGCCTCGCGCTGATTTAACATAGCTATCATGGGCCAAGGCAGCCTCAATATCCCGATCAATCATCTTGGTCATAAACTTTCAACCCCTACTGCCCTCACATTTGGTTACAAGGAAAGATTGCATTTTTGGTAGATCATGACCTAGGTCAAGAGGGGTCGGGAGATACGAGTGGGGGAAGGTGCAACAACAACATAAGTATAGGGAGAGACATAGTACATGGCTAGGGTGTACCTGATTGCTCCAAAGAAAGAGTGGAAGGATTGACCTCACCCTCAAGAGCAGCAAGATCTACTACGGGGATAGTATCTAGTAGTGGCGCCTTCCGCCTAGCTGCATCATTCTATAAGTAATCAGCCTTGATCCTTCGGATGTGATTACAGGAGGCTAGGGTGATCTATATATCAATATTCTCTTGAAAAAGAACTCCTTCATTTTCACATTGTTTTGTGATCAAGGCCAGAAATGGAATGGATGTCTACTCTTGTCTGGCACTCATCAATATCTCATTAACAATAAGCCCACCAACACTGATATTTGTCCTGTCCATGATGCTTCCAACTAGCAAAACTTTTGGAAGCTAGAAAATGGAATCATTCTTAGATGACATGATTTTGCTACTAATGACCTCGAACCAGTATCTGGAGGCGATGTTCATATCTTTCTTTAGAATATTTTCTTCCTCAACCATCTATGGTGAGAAGATGTCAGAGATGAGAGGAGCCAACCAACCTTTTAGTTCCTCTAACTCTTTATTTATTCTAAGTGTGAAATATGCATTACTAGTTCCTTTTGTACTGAATATCTCATTTATCTTTCATGCTTGGCATTGCACCATCTTGCCACCAACTTTGACTTCTTCCAAAGGCTTCCAAATTATTCCCTTCTTCTTCTTCTTTGGCAAAGGTTTTTTGTAGGTTGCATAGAACTCCTGCACCCATGCCATGACATAAGGAGGTTGAGGTCTTGTGAACCTCTCAGATCCATGAAATTTAATCATATCTCATATAACTGGGTAGTCACTCATCACCCCATCAGTGACGAGTCTTCTCTCCTCTAAAATAGTGTGTTCTGCAGTAACCTTAAACCTTTTGAGGGCTCTTAGAGTGAGGATCCAGAAAACACAAGAAGTGGGTAATTGATCTTGAGAACGTTGCACCAACTTGGAACGGATATCAGTCCTTTTTCTAACAACTCCTTTTCTTGGTTGCTCATTATCACATATCGAGGAGCATAGAGTGGTTTATTGTTGAGAAGGCTTATTTATGGCTATCACTTTTTGCCTTTTTGGAGGAGCAGACGATTCCCTGTCAGATTCTGTATCAGAAGTCACAACTTGATTCCCTTGTTTTAGCCAATTCCTTTAAGGCACCAGCATTCAAACATATGTTTGGTGAAGTTTAGTTTAATACAAACACAAAAGAAGGCATAATTCAAAATTTTGTTCTGAGGGTCGCCTATTGAGAAGCCAATCCGCCTAATAGGTTAGGCAAGCGAAAGTGAGTTTGCCGAAGTTGACAGTGCGGAAATTTAAAGAATTCAGGCAAGATGGGTGGAGTCATCACCAACTCAGCGATTCACCAAATTAGTTTTGGAGGGTTAAGACAACTCCACAGAAAGTGACAATGCAAAATTTTAAAGAACAGGCACAAAGGGCGATTTCCAGTCTCACTTGGTGATACACCAAGTGAGTTTCAACAAACTAAGACAAGCCTGCCAAATGGGACAGTACCCAGGTCATATATTCAAGCAAGAAAGGCAATATGTTACTTACACGCAGATTGACCTAATTGCCTTGGGGAGCTAAGACAAGCCTGCCAAATACACGATGTTCAGCCGAGTGCCTATTTTTACAAAATTGACCACAATACGCATCAATACCCAATTCTCAATTAACTCTACAATATACCCATATGCTTCTATTACCCATGGGTACTCAAACTTCCCCCAAATACCACAAAGTCTTACCCAAAATGATGATTTTCTCTTAAGGAAGTTGTCACTCCATCTATCATTGGGTAAAATCATTCAATCGGAGTGACACTGGGCTAATCAGACTTCACCAATACAAAATTCAACAAAGACCCTGAACATACAAGGGTTATACTTAACATTTTCTCCAACATAAGCAATTTTAGCAATTTTGGGCACAAATTTGACTATCTAACTTATAGCCACTGTTCAATAAGATCTATTTAGAATTACCTAAACAAATTAAACAACAATATTCTTCAAATAGACGTAAAACCACAATAAATAACACAAATATACACATAAATAATAAGATAGAAATTGAACACCAACCTTAGATAGTAGCACAACACAGAAAATGAGGGAAATAGGGTTGGGATCGAGATGCAAGCAATCAAACACACTCCAATCACGCAAAATCATTCACAAGAGTCACTCACACACTAAAATGAGGGCATTGGAAGCCTAGGAGGGAAAATAAACACAAAGATATAAAAGGGTTTATATTTGAACATGAAAAGACTCTTGGCCTATTTAACTCAAAACCCATTAGGAGGACTATGACTAACGTCGTCGAACGCATTCTGTGAATCGCCAAAGGGGATAAATCTTACCGATGAGTCATGACAGGATACCAAACTTGAAGGTTGATTCAGTAAACTTGAGAGAGTTCGCATAGTGTACTTTGGTGTATTGCCAATTGGACTCAGATCGCCTAAGTTGACAGTACACTTTTTCACCTTTTCCAGCTTAGAAGGCGGACATGAATAAGTCTGCACAATGTCTTCGGTTGATGACTGACATGGTTTTGGCATCTCTTAAAGTACCTTTGTTAACACTTAGACTTCATTTCAACCTGCACTCACAACACACATTATTGAAAAGCAATATAAAAAAAGTAAAGCTTCGGTTGCCTCCCCATAAGTGCCTCATTTAACCTTGTGGTACAACATAGTTCTGAATTCCTCAACAATCATTCTTGGGATTTAGTATGATAGCACTAAAAAAGGTTCATTTTTTCCTTGGATTGATATGGGTGGAGATATGGCACATTTGAGTCTCTAGCTATTTGATAGACACCGAATGAGAGGTCATTATTTGAGATAAGGTGGATATGCCAGTTTTCAAGTCTTTCAATAACTTGTCTAACCCTTCAACCTTGTTGAGGATCCATGTGAGTATTTTCTCTATCCGGTTTCCTTATGAACTAGATGGTTCCTTGGTCTTGGACGATCATGGGGAGGAATGTACCTATCTTTTTCTGCCTCCTTGTCTCTCCAGTTTCAACCTCTCCAATCTTAACAACTGTTATCTTGTTCTTTGTTCCAACCTTGGTTTCCACCTTGTCATTGGTAGTTTGGTTGAGAACCACCACCCACAATTTGTTTCTATTGTATTTTACTTATTCATCGTACAATGTCTCAAAATTGGTATCTTTCGGGCACGCCCACTACTTGTTTCAACCACATTAATTGGTTTCAATCCACCTTCCATGACATGTTTGGATAAAAAATCAAGTTGACTCATCATTTAGTCCATGTTTTCAATTTTCTAATGCTCCTTCTCAATTTGTTCTTTTCTCATGCTCAGTTGTAAAGAAGACATTTGGTCCTCTCTAGTATGCCATGCTTGGTTGACTTTGGTCATGTCATCTAGAAACAATGATGCTACCTCATATAGTTGTCGCATTAAACAACCTTGGGAAAGCTTTTTAGCCACACCTTTATTGATTGAATCAAGGCTATAATAAAAGTATTGTACCATTAAATGTTTTGGGACACCATATGTTCGACATTGCAAGAGTAATTTCCAAAACCGCAACCATGTCTCAGGTTAAGGTTCACCATAAATTCTCTTGAAGTTTTGGATCCGGTCCCGAACATTTTCTATCTTCAAGGGAGGAAAGAATATTTCCAAGAAGGCTTTAGTTAACTCCTCCCAAGAAGTGATATATTCATTTTGCAATTCCGCCAACCATCTTATAGCATCATATGTCAAAGAAAAAGGGAATAGCCTCAACCTTATGGACTCTTGTGAGATGCTATTGAACACAAATGACCCACATATATCTACAAATTTTTGAAGGTGCTCATGGGGGTCTTCAGGAGCTAAACACCCAAACATTCTTCTCAATTAGAGTAATTGTAGCATTGTCGTGGTTACATGAAAAACAGCCCTTCATGTTGTAGGAGGTAGCCAGATGGCTCCTATGATTTTAATGACGTTCATGTGCATGTCATTCAAATCACTCATATTATCATTTTGTCTGTAGTGTCTATCATTGTCACTAATGTAGTCACTCATGATTTGCACCTGCAAATCAGCAAACCACACACCAAGCAACAATCTACTACAACTAAAAAAATTCACAAACTAATTTCTAAATGGAATTCATAGCCATCACTTTCCGGCAGCGGTAAAATTTTTTATAATGCTCAAATTACTCTGTAAAACAAATCTAAAGAGTAAGTGGTTGTCGTCAATAAAAATACCTGACTAAGAGTCAAGGTCGACTCACATAGAGAATGATATAGTGCAAGGAATTCTATCAAGAAATTTAGTATGTAAATCAATTTATTTGCAGCAGTAAGAACAATGGGGGATGATTCCACCAAATTTACAAATAGGATTTTGGTATAAAGAGTTACTGTTAAACTTAAATTTCTGAAATTCTAGTAAGTAACAAGTAATCTAGGGGTGCAGGAAATGAAAATCAATGTCACGTAGGGGTAATTGTGTTGCTTAATAGTGTTCAATAATCATGAATAGGCTGGGTTAACTTCAATGACACTAATCTTTTTTCAATCTCATAATATCAGTTCATGGAATCTCATTTCGGTCTCATCTATGTACATAACTAAACAACCCACTACCTTACACTATTCTCTCTTTTGAACATAATTAGGTCAAATAGTTCTGACCCATAAACTCTTCTTCAAGCAAACTATAGATACCAAACATAAATTGCAAGTATTGAACTAATTAACCACTCCAATCAATATCTTTCGAGCATCAATTCTATATTAAAAGAATGATCAAGTTTCAAACCTTAAGCTATAAGATAACCCCATGCTAATTAGCCCGAAACCATGAACGAATAACAAAAAAATAGAGCAAAACACAATACCCACTACATTAAATCAACATCCAACCCCATAATTTCACCCCTAGACTTTGGGGTTTTAGCCATCCATCACAAAATGTAATGAAATTATATCTTTCATGAAAGTAGAAAAGGGTGACATGAAATTAAGCACTTATAGGCAACAATGACTTTGAACTCAACTTCAAATAGTAAATTTTAAGAGCAAAGTTGAAAAACCCCAAGACTAAAGATGTTCACAAGGTAAAATATTTCTCTCTCTAGAAGGAAAAACTCTCACTTCAAAAGTCACAACAGAAAACCCATTTTTTTCTCTACTTTAGGCTATTTATACTTTTCTAAAATTTGGCCAAAAATTCATCGCGTGACCACTTCAGCAATGTTAGTCGGGCTCACTAAGCTGATTCAGCGGATCGTCATTTGCTTCTTAGGTCGCCTTTCTCTTGCATTAGGCTTCAGTTGTTTGAATCTTAATCAGCAAGCTCGTTTGAGTCTTCCTTTCACAATAGGTGAATCACTGAGTACCACATTTGTTCGCCTTTCAAACTTGCAATTTTCCTGTAAGTCATGTCATTTTCGATGATGATCAACATGTTCACCCTTTGCGTTTGGCTTGTCGCCTTTTATTTTAAGTTCACCAACCTGCCTCAATTGTTTCAAGTATTGAAAATTGTCACTTTGGGTGAGGTCATGCCAATTGGGCAATCCACCCTTCTTGTTAGGCGATCGACAATGTGGAGTCTACATTTTTTCCCCATGTTTTTGGCCTTTCTTCCAAATATTCATCCTTGCCTTATCCCTTAGCCTTCATAACCGCCAATCATCAAAAAATTATTAGAATATGACATAATTATTCATTTAGGACACTAATTATTGAAATTAATAGACCTCAAATGAGTGTAAAACTACCACCCATCACCAAGTCCCAGAAGAGTTTCTATGGACCAATACGATGGTTGATATACCTTGAGTTTATGGTATTTTTGATGCATTTCACTTAGAGTTTTTGTGTGTCTTGGGCTAGTTTGTTATTAGAAATAATGTTTTTCTGTATTTCTTGCAGGAAATAAGCTTGGATGCTAGTTGATTTAGACAAGAGCTGAAAAGTGCAGAAGGAGCCATTGTCGGAGCCAACCATGGACCGTAGGTCCATCAATAGGTAGTTGGTGGGCAGTCGTAGGTCCTTCTCAGAAAGCTGATTTTCAGTACTCCTACCACGGAGGGATAGTTCTGACCATAGTCGAATCCACAGACCATAGGTGGAATCGTCTTTTGAAGCCCCTTTAGTATTGCTTAAGTGTTAATCCACGGAAGGAGACCATGGACCGTAGGTTGGCCCATGGTCAGTAGGTCAAGTCGTCTACAGAAACCGCGTCCAAGCTATTGTTTCCTTATTTTGTTTCCTAGTTGGTTTGGGATTTGTTTTCTATAAATATTAGTTGTAATTTTTGTTTTTGTGGGTTAGACATTATTGTAAGGTTTTAGTTTTTGGTCTTTTGAGGATTAGTTTGCAAACAGTAATCAATTTAATTACTGGAAGTTGGTTTATACATGAATTTCAATTCAAGATTTTGGGTTTTATCTATTCTAACTGTAACTTCATGAATTCTTCTATCCTAAGTATGAATTGTGAACTCTCAAGAATGAGTAGCTAAATCCACAACTAGGGTTGTGGGAACCATGAACAATTAACAAAGTATGAATAATAATTAAGTAATTCTTTTAATAGTGTTTATGCATGTATTGTTAATCCTATCATTTAGAAGTCTTTTTAATGGTTGCAAACGTTAGCACTCGCCTCGTTCCTACTTTCCTTACCAAGGGGGTAACAAATGAGAAAAGGATTAAACAACAGAGATTTAGTTAAGGATTTGTTGCTATCTAATAGTCTGACTGTAATCAATTGAAGTGAGGGTGAAAACCCAACTAAATTGACACGATGACTAATCTGGGGTGAAGGTAAGGGTTACTAAAGCACACACCCATAGAATTACCAAGTTGCGAGGTGAAAGCTCCTGCTATGATTACCAATCATGGAGGAATACATAACTTATCGGCCTTGCGTGTCAAACACTGGGAAAAGATTACTATTATTAGGATTACTGCGTTAAGAGCTTGTGGGGAACACATATGCCCTAGTTTTAATCTTATATTGATAGCTCAAATTGTGAATCTTACTTACTTGTCACTTAAGCATTCAAATCAACAAACTGTTACTTATTTTTTTAAAAACCATGTTTACTTTTCTTGGAAATAGTTTGACTAAACAGAGATAATAGTGTGTTAAGTTTAAGTTTGAACCAAATTCCACGTGGGATCAACCCAAACCTACAAGTTGGGTTTTTTATTTGGAAACGATCGCTTATACTTCTTTAGGGAGGTGTAATTTGGGCGTATCAATGGTCTATAGAAACTTATACAGCCCATAAGAAGTGGTCGTAGAAATGTTCCAGACTTGGTGAAATTTTGATATATGTAGGGTCAATAGATGGGTCTGTAGACCGTACAAAGTCCTACGGTATGTAGCCCAAGGCTCCTAAGAAGTAGATGATACTTAGAGAAATTTTGACCTTAGTTTCCATGAAAAGGACCTAGAGTGATAGAAAGTTGTACGGTCCATAGACTATGGCCGTGGAATTTATCAGAAAGTTGAAGTCCCTATAGTCCTTCTATGGTTGACCAGTTGATATACCGTGAGTTTACGGTATTTTTAATACATTTCACTTAAGAGTTGTGTGATTCTAGGGCCTTTTTGTATTAGTTTTTATTGTGTTTTTGTAGGAAATATGTTTGGACACAGAAATAAAGAGACATATGAAAGATGTGCAGAAAAGGGAATCTACGGAGATGATCTACGGACCGTAGGTCCATTGACATTTCGTAAATGGTGATCATAGATTAGAAAGCAAGGCAAGGAAGGCAAATCAAGGAAATCTAACCAAGTGTGGAACTACAGTGGCCATTGACGGTCCGTAGATTGATCTACGGACCGTACTGTTGATCCATAGAATGATACTGCGAAGGTTCCAGTACCTGATTTTTGAAGATTCTAAGTGTGGATCCACGGAGAGGGATCGACAGACCGTAGATCGATCTACCGTGCGTACTGGTGGCTCGTTGTTTGCTTCAGAGAAGTTGAGTTTTGGAAGCTGAAAATATTGCCTAAGTCCTGGGTGACGGAAGGGACTCATGGATCGTAGATCTATTGACGGTCCGTGAGTCAGTTTCATGGAATGAAGACACGTACTTGAACATAATTTCCTTATTTCGTTTCCTTTTTGGTTAGGACTTATTTTTCTATAGATATGGCATGTAAACCTTGTTTTTGGGGGTTAGACTTTATTACCTTCGTTCTACTTTGTGACTTTAAATTATTTTTGGCAAACATAGCAATTCTTGATTTCCTAAGTTGGTTTTGAAGATTTTGGTATTGAAATTCCGAGTTTGTTATTCTCAATTACGTAAGTTCATAATTCTTTCATCTAAAACAATGAATTGTGTTCATATGATTATGGGTAACAAAACTCCACAACTAGGGTTGTGGGAACCATGATCGATTAACAAAGTATGAATAGTAAATAAGCAGTTCTTGAATAGTGTTTTGCATGCATTGATAATTCTTTCGTTTAAAAGTATTTTTAACAGTGCACAACGTTAGAACTCGCCTTATTGCTACTTGCTGGACGAAGGAGGTAATCAACAAGAAAAGAATTATCAATATATATTTAGTGTGATACTATCTAATAGTCTAGTGTCAAGTGGTGCGAAGTAATAACTAAGCCAAACATCGATGTGATGTCTAATATGAGGTAAGGGTAAGGGTTAGTAAATTATACACACGTAGCTAGACCAAGGTGCGGGGTGAAATTCTCTAGATGTCGGACCAAGGATTTAGAGATACCAAGCTTATCACTTTGTAGTACACTAGGAAGGGATTGTTATTACTAGGATTACTGCGTTATGAGCTGGTGGGGAACACGTATACCCTAGTTAATTCTCTCATCTTGATAACAACCAAAATTGACATTTGTTTACTGATTACTTACTAAATTCTTACAATTTGTTTCACAAATCGCCCCCTTTAATTACTTGTTTCTAGAAGTAATTTGACTAAACGAATATATTTGTTGGTTAAAGTTAAGTCTAGACCATTTTCCTCATGGGATCGACCCCAACCTACAAGTTGGGTTATGTACTTGATAACGATCGCTTATGCTTCTTTAGGGTGGTGTAATTTGAGCGTATCAAATTTTGGCGTCACTGCCGGGGAATTTGGCTTTTAGATTTATTTTAACTACATTGTTGAACTTTAGTCAAATATTTCATAATTTTAATTTTTTTTCTTTTTGTTTTTGTCTCTCTGAGGTTCTGACTCTAGTGTATGCCAAGTACACGGAGCCAAGGTGAACCACTTACTCCTTACGATCCAGAGTTGAACCAAACTTTACGAAGAATGAACAATCAAGGAGTTCAAATTAATCCTATTGGAGGCAATCTAGGTGATGAAGTTGAGTTGCAACCTCCGAGGGTAATTGGTGCAGACAACCAGGTTCCAACTGAAAATCAGTTGGGAGCTGCATTGAGGATGCAGGGTCCACCAGGCCCACGACTGCATGAAAACTATAGGGGCAACGTCATTATAGTTGACTCTGATGGACCTCTTGTCCTACCTCATTTACCTCCAGGGCACACATTTGTAGTGACTTGTAGCTTGATGCAGATGCTTACAGCGAGGGGCTTGTTCTTAGGGTTGCCATCGAAGGACCCACATGCTCACATATCCAAGCTAAGGGTGGTTTACAAGAGATGTGTAGGTCGACCAGACTTAGATATGGATGTCATCGAATTACGAGTGTTCCCTCTATCACTGACAGGAAATCTTGATGTATGGTTCATTGAGCTTCCTTATAACTCAATCTATACATGGGACCAACTGAAGGACATGTTCTTAGCAAGATATTATCCAGTGTCCAAGAAGCTCAATCACAAATATAAGGTCAACAATTTTGTGGCATTACCTGGAGAGTCTGTTAGTAGATCTTGGGACAGACTCACTGCATTCATAAGAGGTGTTCCGAATCACCATATTGATGATGAGTCACTGAAGGAATATTTCTATCGAGGTCAAGATGACAACAATAAAACGGTGCTTGATACTACTGCTGGAGGCTCATATGGTAAGTGCACATACACATATATTGCAGAAAAGCTGGAGAAGATCTCTCGCAACAATAAAGCAAGGAGCACTAGGAGGTCGGATACTAGGAGAAACACATTTGTCATTCATGCTACAAACAACTAGTCTACAGATGAGATTCGTGAGGAGATGGTTGAGATGAGGACCAAGTTGGGGTTTGTATTGAAGCATGTGAGCGGAGGTGTGGAAAAGGTAAATGTTGTGACCTACTTGACTAGAACTCCACCACCAATTGAAGAGTGTTACTATGAAGAGGATGCTTATGCGGTGAATGATCAGACGGGGGGTTTCTGACCAAACGCCCAAGGATCCAACACGGACAATTGGCGCCAAGGTCAAGGAAACCAAGGTCGAAACTATGGCTAATACAACCGAGAGGGTCAATATGTTCGGGATGGGAACTTCAATCGCGACAACAACTACAATGGAAACAACTATGGCAACAGAAATGATTGGGTTGGACCTTATGTTCCCCCTCAAAATCGGGAATCTGGTACTAGGGAAGTTGGAGGAAATATAGCGTGTATTGAAGATATGATGCAGAAGATGGTGAGAAGGTTTGATCCAACTAATGAGAATGTGAAGGAGATGAGAAACGACTTGTCTGGTATTGGTCAATCTCGAGCTGAGTGTTAGGATATGGGACTAGGGCTCAGCCTTTCAGGCTGAACCCATGTCGACTCACTCCTTAGGCTAACACTCTAGTGGTCTTGGTTTCGCGACCTCCCTCTCGGGCAAGCCGAAAACACATGGGTTATTTTGTATTTGCAACTACAAACCCATTAAATTAAACCACAACCACTACATGAAATCACCATTAAAATACATTTAACCTATCAGCAAGCAAGACCCAACAACAATATCGACACATATTTGCTAAATCACACACCAAGAATGGGGTTTTTAGCCACACATCAAGAAATAAAAAATTACACGTAAAATGATAATAAAATCAAATGGGCATAAGGAATTAAACCTTGATTTAAGCAAACGAAGAAGAATGGAGAAGGCCCACTTCCAACTTGGGGAAGATGAAATCCTTCTTTCTTCAAGTCTCTCTCCAAACTTGAGAGAAAAATATCCTAAAAAGTACTATTCAATTCTAAAAATTATATTAATAATTCGAGTCTCAAAAATTAATAAAGAGTTCAGTATTTGTAAACTTCAAAAATTAGTGCTGGGGGATCGCTCAGCGAGGTTAGTTGATATCGCCGAATGACTCGGTGACTCGCCCTTCTTCTATTTCATCGTCGTTCCGTGCTTGCCTTTAGCATCTTCACATTCTGGACCATTGGGCGGTATAGTACTGCTCCACGGAACTATTCGGCGAAGCACCGACATCTCCTTTCATCGCCTTTTTGATCCTTCTCCTTCAGCGCTTCGCGTACTGGAACAAAGGGCGGAGTGCATCCCTTCGGTGAATTGCCAAGTGTGCTTGGCGATGCTCAGGCTTCAGCTTCCTTGTTCTTTTCAGCCTTTTTGTTCCTTTTTGCGCCTAAGTGTCCATGCTTCCACTAAAACTTCAAATACCTGAAACTTAAAAGTTTTAATCAGATATTGAGACAAAGTAAGCATATGAGGATACTATTTTTATCAAAATAAAGCCCTAAATGAGTCCAATTTGTGGACTCATCAACAACCCCAACTTAAACTTTTGCTTGTCCTCAGCAAACTTAAGTTCAGCCGTTCAAAAAGGGTGTCTCAAACAATGCTACACAAGACTCAATTGTGAATGCACACAACAAGACTCAATTTACTTATGCAATGATCAATTATGTACTCAAAGATTCAAGTTGTGACACACCCTTACCAAAGATTCTCATGCTCGCAATACTTGCTACTTGTGCAAGTTCAAGCTCAACAAAAAGTATCTCAATGCCCGCACATAAAAGATGATTCCATATTTACACACACAGGTTAATCAATTCAAGACTAGGAATCAAATGCAACGCTCATAATCAAAAATGAGGAACACAATGCATGTTTTCACCCATAGGTTTGCCCTTATTTTCCCATCAACTTTCGATTCGACTTACTCAATATCAAAAAGGTCTTTCTAAGGCTTGTAATGGGGATGAGTGCAAATATATGGTCATTTAGGCTCAGTGACTTCTTCCTCGTGAGATGTGGTACTCTCAAGGCATTCCCTTCTTTTCATTTATCAATCCTTTTTCTAGTGCTTCTAAGTCATCTTTTTATTCACCTCCATGGATTGCTTGGAAACCTGATTTCCTTGGTACTTTATTCCACAAATATGGTTTTTTTTCGAAGGGTTTCCATTGTTCTACGACACCAGGGGTTACGGGGGACTTTTCTTGCACTTCTTGACTTCTCCTTTTCCTTTTTACCACACCCCCAACTTAGGCTTTTGGCCTAAGTTGGCTATTTGCTAAACCACAAATCAAGAGGATTATAGGTAGTGGGTCAAGTATGGTCTAGGGTTCTTCAAGATTTTTTCAAAGAAAGGTAAGGCTCAAAGGGTGTTCAAAAGAGTTTCACACGCCCATGGGTAGTCAACAAAAGAGGTATATGACAAATTTGGCTCATACTCTTTAAAGTTGCCTAAGATCATTTCAAGAGCACACCTTTCTAAATCAATCATACTAATAGGGAAAATTTTAGGTTTACTCATGCAAGGTTCAAGGCAAGCTAATCACACAAGGCATCGACACTTAAATCAAACAAGATCACACACTTTCCCTAGTGTGCAACAGTCATTACAAGAAAATCAATTCGATAAATGGCTAATCACAACGAGACGCAAAGAGTTCACATATTGTCTATGCAACTTCATTTGGCCTCATCGTAACCGTACATTCATGTTTGTTCAATTGTAAGCACTATTGAAGTCATCGGTATTGATCGAAATCGAGACTCAAATTTTTGCAAAAGAACAGCCACATTCAACACAAGTTGTGCCGAAATATTTTGGAAAATAATAATAATAATTTTTTGGAAGGGTCAAAATTTGCAATAAAAAAAATAAGCGGAGCCACAAGCTCAAACAATCGCAAAGCAATTTTAAAAACACAATTAAAAACATACGACCCAAATATATACAAAACACGAATCACAAATAGCACACACAAGTGGGTCTCACCCCACCACAAATAAAAATCATTTGTCCTCAAATGCAAATAAAATTAACCAAGATTTTGAAGATAGCAAAGGTTAGAGAGGGAGGTAAAAAGGGGATCATGGCAAATGGGTCACCTCATCTGTCTCGGCATCAGTACCCAGAGTGACTCCCTGAAGTAAAACAATGGTCCCCGGAGTATTGTTGTTTTGGTCCTCATTGTTTGCCTCTGCAACAAGATTAGTTGCAATCATCTTATCTATCTCATGAGCTACTCTGAAGGCCCGTATTGCATTAACTGAACTTCGAGCCCATGGAGGCATATTAGGGTCGATGGGAATTCGTCTCTTTTCCCTAGCTTCCTTGGTATATTTCCTTTGTCTGGCTAGCTCTGCTTTCTTTTCATCTGTTTTAAACTCTCGTGCTCTTACATTTCGGGGTGGCATACCATTTCTGTAAAAGACTTCGAGGAAAGTTAGACAACATTTTATGCAGGGGTAGGGGAATTCTGGGTGTAGAATAGCTTCACCAAACCAGTTGACGAAGTACTCATCGAGTTAGGCCATTCGCTGAAAATGATGCACAGAAGGTGCAGGGGTGCAAGCAAAGGGTGAACAATGAGCCTTTCGGCGAGTCACTGAGTGTGCTTAGCGGCATTAGGCTCACCGTCGAAAGTTACAAATCGATTAGTGGATGTAACATTCAGTTAAAGGCATAATGGGGGCGTTAGGCGAACCGCTGAGTAATTGAGCGAGTTTGTTCATCTCGCCGAACAGCCAAACGTGTCTATTTTCAACCCATTTCTTTCAAATTTCACCCCGCAACCCAGATAATGCAATTTAGGCTCAAATGACACAATTCAATGATAACCCATAGAAGTTTCACCTTTTCACCCACATAAAAAAAAGTTTTTAACTCAAAGCACAGTCGAATGGAAGTCCCTCAAATCACGCGAAAGCTCCTCAATCATAATCCATAATACATGCAATCCCAGCAACTCAAAGACTCAGCAGAGATTTTATACTATCAATCACCATGCAAATGAGTACAAATTTTGATAAAATAACTTAGGGGTTCGATTACCAACCTTGGTGCTGAATTAGATTGTACTGACGTGCTAGGCAGAAATGCGATCCAAATCCGCACAATTTGACACTTAAAATACTTTTAAAATGTAACAAAGAAAAGGGTAAAGTGTGGGTGTGCGGTTGATAGGATGAAATAGGGAGAGAAAGTGAATGAAATAGAACTTTTAAACATGTGGTTTGTAAAAACCGTCCAATTCCCGCTCATTCAGCGATGTTAGTCAAGTTCGCCCATCCACTCAGCGAACCGCCAAGTGTCTAGTTTATTCGCCAACTGTAACGGGCTCTGCAGCTCATGTGAGGATTCTAATCGATGATTTTCATCGAGTTCGCCACCATGGTCAATGATGCACCACTAATTTTCTTCAGACCGCCGAGTTTTACAGGATCCAAGATGACAATGCCTTGAGTCAAACGGCGAAAAGAATCGTGTTTGTCGATCTTGTCGGTGATCCGCTAACTGGACCTGTTGCTTGCCTCCATATACTATTTCACTCACCTCCCTTACTTTAACCTATACAAACAACACACCATTATTTTACTAGTAATTAGGAAATACTTAAATGGTTTTGGGTTGCCTCCCAAACAGCACCTTAGTTAATGTCGTGGCACACCGCAAGTCTACCTTCAGACCTCACTCTTGGGGTTAGCCATAGTATCACTAGGTAAACACCCTTGTTTTCTTGGATTGAGATGAGACGAGATATGACCCATTTGGGTCTCTAACTGCTTGATCGAAATTGAATGAGAGGTGACAGTCTGGAGGAGGGTAGACATGTCTTCTTTCATGCCTTTCATCATTTTGTCTGACCCTTCAACTTTGTTTAGGATACGCGAGAGCATATCCTCAAACCTACCACCTTCCGAATCCATGGGCTTCTGACACTCGTGGAGGGACACATATTTATCTTTCTCCCCATCTTTCCAATTTGGATTACGGTCCCTCCATTCACGATCTCAATCCTTCCAGCCTTCGTCTCTAACCCATCCTTTATTACCACATTGCCTTGGGTAGTTTGAACGATAGCCCCCGCCTTGGTTAGCTAGAAAATTTACTTCCTCGTCATACATGGCTTCAAACTTCATCTACTCAGGATTCGCACCCCCGACTCCCACAGCATTGACACCACGGGTACCAACCCCCGTGACATTTTTGGATAAAATGTCAAGCTGCGTCATGATCTTGGCCATGTTTTGGTCTCTCTCATTATCTTTTTGAACCTGCTCCTTGGATAGCTGAAATGTGACCGGTGAGACCTGGTCTTCGCGGGTGTACCACGCCCTGTTGATGGTTTTCATGCCATCGAGAATTTGAGTTGCTACTGCATATGGTTTCTGCATTAATCCTCTGGGGGAGAGTTGGCTAGCTACACTTTTGTTTACCGAGTGTAGACTCCGGTAAAGGTATTAACAGAGCACATTATCAGGTAGACCATGGGTTGGGCATTGTATCACCAATTTCTTAAACCGGAGCCAAGTTTCGTGTAGAAGCTCTCCATTCACACGCTTAAAGCTTTGGATGCTATCCCGAATAGTCATCATCTTTGATGGAGGGAAGAATCGCACATTAAATACGGTGACCAACTCCGCCCAAGAAGTGATCGAGTTACGTGGCAACTCAGCTAGCCACTTGCACGCTTCCCCCACCAATGAGAAAGGGAACAGTTTTAATAGAACTGAATCTTGAGAGATGTTCTTGAACGAGAAAGGTCCACACACATTTACGAAGTTTCGAAGATGCTCATGTGGGTCCTCATGAGCTAATCCACTGTTGCAAAAGTTGCAACATGGTGCTTGTTATGTGGAACACCGTATTTCCCTCTGCTGGAGGTAGATGGATGGCTCCAACACCTCCCATGAGTTGTGGATCATTGATGTTGGGCTCTTGGACACCGTTGAGGTTGCCAATGTCGTCCTGATGGCCCACTTGGCTCCCGTTACTACCGTTAACACTCATGCTTTCTGAAATGTTTACACAATCAACTGAACAAAACTAAAAATTAAATTAGTAAACTACCACTAATAAGAACAGAAACTCTATTAAACTAAAAATTCTCAAACAACATCACTCCCCGACAGCGGTGCCATTTTGATGATTATCGTGACCAACGACACTAAGCTACAATACGAGTGTCTATGATCGTCGATAATATAGTAACCCAACCAAGGGTTCAGGTCCTGTCCCAAGGGAGTGGTTTTGAGAATTAGTAGAAAAATAAAATATAGTTCAAACTAGTCGTAGCTAAAGACATTAATGATTAATAACATTGTAAATTAAAAGGGGTGACACAAAGGTGTCAAATATCTAATGGGGTTTTTGTCACAAGTAGGAGAAAAACAACAAAAATAATAAGAAGATCAAGTATGGGGAGAAGTTCTTGGGCTGTGACCACAATACAAGTTGAGATAAATCGTTGGGTACATGCTTTTGATAGGAAACTTGCAAGATAATAGTGACTAGGCTAAGTTTTAGATGGAAATAAGTTCCCTCTTGGGCAACTTGCCCTGTTTCAAATACGTTACTCTCGGACACACATTTTCCGCATAAAGGCTAGCCTATGCCTTACCCCACTCACTCTCTCGAGCTGACTGTTAGGATATGGGACTAGGGCTCACCCTCTCGGGCTGAACCTCATGTCGACCCACTCCTTAGGCCATCAGTCTAGCGGTCTTGGTTTCACGACCTCCCTCTCGAGCAAGCTGAAAAACACATGGGTAGTTATGTATTTGCAACTACAAACACATTAAATTAAACCACAACCACTAGGTGACATCACCATTAAAATACATCTATCCTATCAGGAAGCAAGACCCAACAACAACATCAACACATATTTGCTAAATCATACCCCAGGAATGGGGGGTTTTAGCCACATATCAAGAAATAACAAAATACACCTAAAAATGACACTAAAATCAAATGGGTATAAGGAATTATACCTTGATTTAAGCAAAGGAAGAAGAATGGAGAAGACCCACTTCCAGCTTGGGGAAGATGAAATCCTTCTTTCTTCCAGTCTCCCAAAAACCCTCTCCAAACTTGACAGAAAATATCCCAAAAAGTACTATTCTATTTTGGAAATTAAAATAAATGTTCGACTTTTTAAAATTAATAACAAGTTTAGTATTTATAAACTTCAGAAAAAAGTGCTGGCGGATCTTTCGGTGAGGTTAGTCGGAATCACCGATTAACTCGGTGATTCGCCCTGGGGTGTAGTTCATCGCCGTCTTGCACTAGCCTTCAGCATCATCGTGCTCTGTGTCATTGGGCGACCTAGTACTGCTTCGCGGAATTATTTGGCGAAATGCCAACCACTCCTTTCATCGCCTTTTTGATCCTGCAACTTCAAGTTTTTGCGTACTGGAACAAAAGGCGGAGTGCGTCCCTTCGGCGAATCGCCAAGCATGCGCAGGCTTCAATTTCTTCATTCTTTTCAGTCTTTTTGTTCCTTTTTTCGCCTAAGTGTCCATGCTTCCACTAAAACTTCGAATACCTAAAACATAAGAGTTTTCATCAGACACTTGGACAAAATATGCATTTGAGGACACTATTCCTATCAAAATTAATCCCTAAAAGAGTCCAATTTGTGGACTCATCAGTGGAAACTGATCCCATGTTTATGCGGGAACGTGGCAACCGATCCCATGTTTATGGTGAAACGTGGCAACTGATCCCAGTTAGTGTGTTGGAACGCAACACCCGATCAATTCAATAAGCCACAATCACAATCACACGTATATTCTCAAATTCACACAATCAAGTCATGATTCATAGCGTTCATTAGTCATCTATCCTCATTTACAATTAGTGTGATCAATAATGCAACATTCGCATACATACATGTATTATAATGAAGCAAGAACAAACATACATCACACCATATGAAATCACAACCATCACCTACCTCGAACAAAGGTTGAATCTCCTAAGAAAATTGATTCTTCTCTTTCCAGTTTCTTTCTGCTTGTTCTTGCTCTACAAACAATCAATCTAACACGGGAATCAATAAACGATGTCTAATTACTCGGATTTAAATCAACACTATCAACCCTAGATCAAACCCATGATCCCCATACCCAGATTAGGTCTTTTTCCATCATAATTTCGAGATCACAACCTTCCCCCATCGATAATTACCCACGAAACTAAGTTCTACGGATCGAAAAATGGATCGGGGAGTGAAACCTTACCTTTAGCCTCAAAAATGGTGGAAACTGTCAAGAAAACACATGGGGTTGTTCCTTAGCTCTCAAAATCGAAAAGGGCAGAATAAAATGTTTTTGGGGTTTATTTTCGATTTAATTCGCGACCATCCTGCCACAACAATCCTCACCACGCTATAGCGGCCTCGCCCTGGTGGGAAAATCCTACCTTAGCGGCTTGCACGAAAACAGTGAGCAAATTTAAGAATTCCAATACCCTCATTTCACAACACACCTTCAACCAATGACACTCAGAAACTACCCGTTCACGCCATTATTAATTTCGGGAGTTCTACTCACCCGAATTCAATTTCGTAAAGCTGCATGGGTTCCTTAACGTCTTAGATATCTACTCATGTGATCAAAATCATAATTAGATCATCTAATTGTTACTAGATTTCCCTAGACCTTACTGACTCCTATTTTGTCCAAATCTGGACTAGGTTGGGAAATTCCAAGTTACTACGAAAAAGTTTTCCAGCCCAAAAATTTTCCCCGTTGGCTTTTCTATAACGACGGGAACATGTCGTTATAATAGATACCAATTTACCCATCACACATCCCCAGGTGACAAACTTAGGAAAAATAGGCTAAAGAAGAAATCGAGTAGTACATGAATTGACGAACAACTGGGATACTTGTCTCATATGTTCTTCTCGATTTCCCAACTAACTTCCTCAAATGGACAA
Organism: Solanum okadae; assembly: GCA_036553675.1. Lineage (NCBI taxonomy): Eukaryota > Viridiplantae > Streptophyta > Magnoliopsida > Solanales > Solanaceae > Solanum > Solanum okadae. The sequence goes on from CM071687.1 coordinate 22,314,891, forward strand.
TGCTTCCATTAAGCTTTCACAGACTTAATCTCCTTGTTCCTCAGCTTACGCACATTATGATCAAGAATTGCAACCGGTTTCTCCTCATATTGGAGGTCTTTTTCTAACACAATTGAGTCCCACTTAATGATGTAATCTCTGCCACTATGATATCTCTTCTACATGGACACATGAAATATTGGATGAACCCCATATAAATTAGGAGGTAAAGCCAATTTATACGCTATTGGCCCTATACATTCAAGAACCTCAAAGGGACCAATGTATCGATGGCTTAACTTGCCCTTCTTGCCAAATCTCATCACCCCTTTCATGGGTGATACCTTAAGAAGAACATTCTCACCAGTCTGAAATGTCATGTCTCTTACATTATGATCCACATACTTCTTCTTTCTACTCTGGGCTGCTAGAAGCTTAGCTTGGATGCTCCTCACCTTATCTTGAGCATCCTTCACTAAATCAACCCCCAAAAGTTTCACATCTCCAGCCTCAAACCATCCTATAGGTAATCTACATCCCCTCCCATAAAGTGCCTCAAATGGTGTCATATCTATGTTGGAGTGATAACTATTATTATAGGAGAACTCACACAACGGTAGGAACTTATCCCATTGCCCTCCAAAATAGATCACACTTGCCCTCAACATGTCTTCTAACACTTGAATAGTCCTCTTTGACTACCCGTCCGTCTGTGGGTAGAAAGTTGTACTAAAAGCGAGTTGTGTGCCCAATTCCTCATGTAATTTTCCCCAAAACTTGGATGTGAATTGCATACCATGGTCTAAGATGATAGAAAGAGGCACCCCATGCAACCTCACTATTTTTTTCACATAAACCTTAGCCAATTGTTCAGCATTATAATCTATTCTAACCGAAATAAAATGGGATGACTTAATCAATCTATCAACCACTACCCAAATAGAATCAAACTTCCCCAAAGTCTTGGGAAGCCCAACCACAAAATCCATTGCTATCCTTTCCAACCTCCATTCTGAAATTGGCATTCTCTGAAGCAAACCCGCTGGCCTTTGATGTTCATACTTTACTTGTTGGCAATTTTGACACTTAGTCACAAACTCCGCTATGTCTTTCTTATTGCCCGACCACCAATAAATTCGCTTCAAATCTCGGTACATCTTGGTCACACTCGGATGAATGGAATATCGCGAACCATGGGATTCTGTCAACAATTTCTGAATCAAGTCATCAACTCAAGGAACACAGATCCTTCCTTTAAAGCTAAGCACACCTTCCGCATCAAGAGTGGTCTCTTGTGCCTTACCAATCGAAGTCCTCTTCTTAAGCTCGTTCAAATTTTCATCCTCAAACTGTTTGGCCTTGATCTCCTCGATGAATGTGGCCCCAAACTCAATGCTAGCTAACACCCCACCTTTTTCCAAGATGCCCAACTGCATGAACTTAGACTCCAAGGTCTGAATCTCCTTAGCCAAAGGTCGCCTAGTTACACTCAAGGAAGCCAAACTACCCATACTCACCGCCTTTTGACTTACTGCGTCTGCCATCACATGAGCCTTGCCCGGATGATATTGGATGGTCACATCATAATCCTTAAGTAGCCCCATCCACCTTCACTGTCTTAAATTCAGATCGTTTTGAGTGAATACATGTTGTAGACTGTGTTGATCAGTAAATACCTCACACTTTACACTATAAAGATAATGCCACCAGATCTTAAGAGCAAATACTACTGCTGCCAAATCCAAATCATGCATTGGATAATTCCTCTTTTGCACCTTCAACTGTCGTGATGCATAGGCTATGACATTATTTTCTTGCATCAACACCGCACCCAAACCAGAATGTGAAGCATCATAATAAGCTATAAAATATTTACCTTCAACCGGTAGTGCTAGAATAGGTGTTGTGGTCAAGAGAGTCTTGAGCTTTTGAAAGCTCTCCTCACATTTTTCAGTCCATTCAAATGGTATCTCTTTTTCAGTCAAATTTGTCAAGTGAGTGGCAATATAAGCAAAGTTCTTCACAAATCGACGATAGTAGTTAGCGAGCCCCATAAAACTCCTAACTTCCGTCATAGAGCTAGGACAAACCCAATCCTTAACCGCCTCAATCTTTTGAGGGTCTACCATTACCCCTTCTTTTGAAACTACATGCCCTAAAAATGCAACCGAAGTCAACCAAAATTCACACTTAGAAAAATTTTCATACAACCTTTGTTTCCTAAGAACAATACGAAGATGGTCGGCATGCTCTTCCTCACTTTTCGAATAGACCAAAATGTCATCAATAAAGACTATTACAAATGAATCTAGAAATGACTTAAACACCCCATTCATTAAAACACATAAAATCTGCAGGCGCATTAGTCAATCCAGACGACATAACTAGAAACTTGTAGTGCCTATAACGAGTTCTAAACGCCGTCTTGGGCACATCCTCAGGCCTAATCTTTAACTGATGGTAACCAGACCTTAGATCAATCTTAGAGAAAGCTGATGCACCTTGCAATTGATCAAAGAGTTCATCCATTCGAGGCAATGGGTACTTGTTTCGAATGGTGACCCTATTCAATTGTCGGTAATCTATAAACATCCTCATACTACCATCATTTTACTTAATAAACAAAACTGGAGCACCCCATGGGGAAGAACTAGAACGAATAAATCCTTTATCAAGAAGTTCTTGGATTTGAGCCTTAAGCTCTCTTAATTCTATCAGAGCCATGCGATATGGAGGGATGGAAATGGGACGACTCCCATGTCCTAAATCAATGCAGAAGTCTATATCCCTATCCGAAGGCATACCAGACAAATTAGTAGGAAACACTTCTCTAAAATCTGACACCACATGAATAGATTCAATAGAAGGAGACTCAACCTCAACATTTCGAATATGAGCGAAATAAGCCAAACAACCCTGCCCTACCATTTTCCTAGCTCGAATGGAGGATATGATCTTAGCCTTCTTAGGCTTGTACACCCCTTCCCACTTTAACTTTTCCCTTCTCGGAATTTCTAGAGTTACAGACTTAGTATTACAATTAAGCACATCATAATAGGGGGACAACCAAATCATGCCTAAGATTATATCAAAGTCAGTCATATCCAAAATCACCAAATCAGCCCAAATATGAAAACCCATAAACAAAATAGAACAAACACGATAGACATGGGTGACTATGACAGACTTTCAAACTAGAGTAGCAACATGGATGGGGGCGTCAAGTATATCACAAATCATAGCATATGATGAGGCAAAACGCACGGACACATAAGAATAAGTAGAACCCGGATCAAATAACATATTCGCCATTTGATCAGAGACAAGAATAGTACATGTGATTATTGCCTCAGACGCCTCTGCCTCGTTCTTGGTCGGAAAGGCGTAACACTGAGCCCTATCGTCATGACAAGTGACTTCCCTACCTGGTTGCGTCGTACCTCTGCATGCATTACTATTACCCCTACCTCTGCGGCCTCGCTAATTTCCTTCTCACCCACCTTGTGAACTCCCTCGACCATTATTACCATTTCTCGTAGGTACCACTGCTCTAGTCTGCTGCTGTGCGGAATCTATCATGCATAGGTAAGGACAATCTCTCCTCATATGCTCAGGTTCTCCATAGTTATAATAAGTATGATCAAAAGAAGGCCTGTTGCCTGCCGAAGGTGTGGCTCCCTGCTATTCTGAATCAAATTCTGAGGTAGAGTTCCCGAGTAACTACCTATAGAAGCAGGCATAGCGGACTGAATCGGCCGGGTTGAAAGTGTCGGCCTCCCTGAACCCCTGGAGTAAGAACCCAGAAAGTTACCTGAATTCTTGGCATTTTTAGCCAATGACTTAGCATTACCGTCTCCTCTCACCCCTTTCACTTTCTTCATAAAATATGTTACCTCATCGAAGTTTTTCCTGTAGAGGTCATATGAACAGACAATACCTGCAACTCAGAATTTAGTCCCTTAACAAACAGACGGATCCTCTATTCTTCAGTAGTCACCAGTTGCGTAGTATATCTAGACAAGGCATGAAACTTAGCCTCATAAGCAGCCACAAACATACCACCTTGCTCCAAAGCCATGAACTCATCCTTTTTGCAATATCTCAAGGTCCAGGGCACATACTTCTTCAAGAACAACACATGAAACTGGATCCAAGTGAGTGGGGGTAAAGTTGAAGATCTGCATTCCACATAAGCTCTCTACCACTGCTTAGCCTCGCCCTCAAGTTGGAAGGTCATAAACTCTACTCCATGCTGATGAACAATTCCTAACTTATGAAGCCTCTCATAGCAATCTAGGATGAACTCATAGGTGTCTTGACTCTCAGAACCATGGAACACTGGCGATTTCAATTTCAAGAACTTAGTGAACATCTCATGCTCATTACCAGTCATAACAGGACTCAACAAAGGACAGAAAAAGCATAATTACCTATAGTTCCACCCACCTTGGGGACAGTGATAGAAATAGAGGGATTAACGGGAGCTTGAGTTGCTTGAAAAAGGGAAGAACTCTAGGACCAACCAATCCTTTCAAGAACGACATGATCTATTGAGCCAAAACTGGGTCTAAGGGAGGAATACATGTAGTCTCAGCCTACACCTTTTCCTCTTGTCCAACATTCTCCCCATCCTCAACCTCTACATTCTCATCTACCTCCTCATTATGTGCAGGAGGATTTTCATTTCTGGGAGCATTTTCAACAGAATCTCCATCCCTAGTAGGTGCTACCTTTCCTCGGCCTCTGCCTCTTTCTCTTTCTCTACACCTGCCTGGACCGCGATCTCTTGCTGTAGATTCCTCAATGGCGCATCGACGGGAGCTACGAGCCTGACGCCGTTGAACCTAGTGTTAACGATATGTAGACAGAAGAGTGAATGATATTAGATACCATTTTAAATCACCAAATACCAATTGGAACCAAGTTATAGCACGAAAAGAGACAAGAGAAAATAGAGATATTTCCTAAAGTCCTATAGCCTCTCGAAGAAAAGTACAGACATCTCCATACTGTTCCGCAAGACTCTACTAAATTCGTTTTGGTACATCGAGATCAACGAACCTAGGCTTTAATACCAACTTTGTCACAACCCAGACCATCGTGATTGGCACCCACACTCATCAAAACTAAGGCATTTAAAGATACAGAAGCAGTTTTAAATGTTAAGGAAAAGAAATAAAGTTCCCATAAACTCCAAAAGTCTAACAAATAATGTGAAAAATAACGCCTAGAACTTGAAAGTCGATGTACCAAAACTCTAAGAAGAACCATAAGTCTAAACAAGAAGGGTACAACCCCATACTAAACATAAGAATAACTAACTAAAAAGTCTAAGACCGAAATGTGGACATAAACAGAAAGAGAACTCATGGCAGCCCAGAAGAACTGGCTCACCCTTGAATTCGAAATGACCCCTGATCTTTTAAGCGAGGTTTGTCAATAGCCGCCTGAAGATGCCCTGTACTCAACAAAGAAAGAGCAAGTGCAGTATCAGTACACAACCACAGTGAACTGGTAGGATCACGCGGCTATCCTGCTAAGTGCAACATATATAAGCCATTAAAACATAATAATAACCTGCATACACCGAACATATACAATATCAACATCACTTATGAATAACGTACAATTTTCACAATTCTCAAGATATATAGTTATGTCAATTCAATGGTCCTCTCATTGAACCCAATCCCAGACTGTTAGTGTACTGGCTAGTGGTACCCGATCCATTGTTTATGTCGGAACATGGCAACCGATCCCATATTTATACCGGAACATAGCAACCGATCCCAGTTAGTGTGTCGGAACACAACACCCGATCCATTCAACAAGACACAATCACAATCACACGTATATTCTAAAATTCATACAATCAAGTCATGATTCATGGCATTCATCATTCATCAATATTCATTTATAATTAGTGTGATCAATAATACAACATTCGCATACATACATGTATAATAATGAAGCAAGAACAAACATGCATCATGCCACACGAAATCACAACCATCACCTACCTCAAACAAATGTTGAATACCCTAAGAAACGTGATTCTTCCATTTTCAAATTCTTTCTGCTTGTACTTGATCTACAAACAATCAATATAACACGAGAATCAATAAACAATATCTAATTACTCAGATTTAAATCAACACTATCAACCCTAGATCAAACCCATAATCCCCATACCCTGATTAGGACTTTTTCTATCATAATTTCTAGATCACAACCCTCCCCCGTCGATAATTTCCCATGAAACTAAGTTCTACGGATTGAAAAATGGATTTGGAGAGCGAAACCTTAGCTTTAACCTCAAGAATGGTGGAAAACGTTCAAGAAAACACCTGGGGTCATTCCTTAGCTCTCAAAGTCGAAAAGTGCAGAGTAAAATGTTTTGGAGTTTATTTCTGATTTAATTTGTGATTATCCCGCCACAGCGGTCCTCACCCCGCTACAATGGCCCCACCCTGGTAGGAAAATCCCTCCTTAGCAGCTTGCACAGAAACAGTGAGCAAATTTAAGAATTCCAATACCCCCATTTCACAACACACTTTCAACCAATTACACTCAAAAACTACTCGTTCACGCCAAGATCAGTTTCGGGAGTTCTAGTCGCCCGAATTCAATTTTGTAAAGTCGCACAGGTTCCTTACATAACACAATGTAAATCAGGCATAATAATTTTACATGGAAACCCCCTTGCTCAAGGGTGGTGAAAACCACGACCTGTACTTACATGATTTCAACCCAAACTCCATTTCATTCAAACGGAGAAAAGTTTCAAATTACAACTATTGCAACCTAGGAATTAAAACTATTTAATGCCTTCCCCCTTACAGTAGTAACCCTACTACAAAGGAAACTAAGAAATAATCATATTGCCCACTAAACCAACAAACTTTAGTTGATCTAGACTTTAAGAACCTAATCAAGGCTGACTCTAGCCACCAACTCCGATCTCCAAGATAAGAGCTAAACAAGAAGCAACTCTACTGCACCCAAACATCAACCAACTCTAGTTGACACTCCTAGGAAACTCTACCCAAAAGAACATCAAAACAATGATGTAAAAATCTTGACTAAGACAAAGATGATTTGACTAACTAAGTCTAGAGAATATGGCTCAACCTAAAGAATAAGACAAACAATTGATCTACTATCCTTTATAACTTATGAGTAGATTTACAATGTAAGCACATAAGACACAAAGCTCAAAATACAACAAATACACTTAAGCACTCCATCAGGTCCTTGTTGGTATGAGCAATGTTGTTCCTTGAAGATGGCTTCTTCTTTGTAAGCTTATGAATTTTGTTTGCCAAATCTTAGTTTGAATTTTGTGTTAAGAGAATATATTGAATGAACACAAACTTCTTAAGACAATCCATTGGCTGAGAGCCTGCTTCTCTTAAAAAGACGTGCCCCTACCACATCAGAAGTGGCAGCTTTTCTTACAGTTGTCTTGTCGTCTTTTCACATATGCAGTCTTGCAGGGACCAGGTCCCTTGCAATGTGTTCTTTGTGAGTTCTTGAGAAAACTTCTAACTCTCTCTCCTTTTTGAATGAATGAATTCTTTTTATTGTTTGTCATTTTGATTAAATCAACCAGAATGAGTTATTAAATATTGGAAAAACAACCCTCGTCCATTTCTATTGGTTAAGTACGCTGACAACTTCACCAACTTACTGACAGGATAGCTTTCCAGTTGTACATCATTTTGAATCTGGACGAGAGCACTTCTGCCAGGGACCAAGTCCCTGCATTTGTGAGGATCATCTAAACACATAGAATATAACAATAAGTAATGAACCAATGGATATAATAGTCCGTCTTGGAGTATCACTTGCACTTTAGAGCGGTTTTAATCGAATGAATTGTATAAGAGATGATGTCGTTTGCATTTTTGATTGACATGATATGAAGATTTCTAGCAGGAAGGTTGTTCGCCATCATTTGAAACCCTATAGTCACCGATCCACTATAGACTCCATTATATTTAATAGTGAGGAGGAGGAATTGTGGTAGCGCCACGTAAGTCGGCCCAAGGTTATCATATATATATATATATATATATATATATATATATATATATGATTATTTTTTGACAACATAAGAAGGATCTAATTGGATCAGAGGATGTAAATTAGCTATTGATCTTCTTATTAGTTTTTTTTGTTTCTATTATGCAAGACATTTGTAAACTCATTTATTTAATTGTTTTATGTGTACATATAAGTATGTACGTCAAAATCCCAAACATCAATGTTTAAAGATACCAAAGTCTGAGTTTTTTGTTTGTTCATGTTTTATGAAATATATGTTTTAATGACCCTCCAGGTTATTTTTGTGCAAATACCTTATTTTCATCATTTAGAGTGTTCTTATAGAAGCCTAGGATGGATAACTCGATCACTTGGTCGTTCATTTGATTTTTATTCAAGTTTATATGCTTTAGAGCTTTTAAAATTTGAACAGTTGATTTTGGTCAAAAGTTTAGGAAGACATTCTCAGAATGCGATTCTAATGGTCCTATCAACTCCAAAATATTGAGTTTGGTCTAGAATGACCATTCGTGTCAATCCTGAGGCTTTCGGGATAATTTAGAGCCCCTTTAGAATTTTGGCGTAAATTGGAGATAGGGTGTGAGACTCACTTTTTGTTGGCATGACCTCAAATGATAATTTTAACTTGAGTTTGGAATGTCTAATTTTGTTGTGTAGCATATGTTGTTTGCATTCATGGGGTTCCGAACCAATATCGAGCACTTACGCGAAGCTTGGGGGCTTAGTTGAATTTTTTTTGGTGCCTAATGCTCGTGCCCCTACTTTTGCGGCCCTGACGTTACTTAGTGGTCTTCACTTCAATGGTCAAGGCTTCGCTTTAGCGGGCTAGGCCACCTAGGCGGCAACCACTTTTGTAGACTTCGCTTGCTTAACGAGCACCGCTTTAGTGGCGAAGGTGTCACTTTAGCGAGCCTTGCCAACTCAGGCCATGTCACTTAAGCAACCCTGACATCACTGATGTGACTCCCACTTTAGAGACCATAAGCTTGCTTTAGTGAGTTCGACCTTTCTTGCCCAACCACTATAGCACCATTAATGGCCACTTTTGCTACACCTACATCAATCTTAAGAACCAGACGTGATCAGCTCTCACCGTAAGTTCTTAAATTAGATAGTGAGAGCTTTAGGACTACAAAATTGGTGATTGAAAGCTTGGTTTGATCGGGGAGCTCGAGGCTACATGTTAGTGTAGTCAGGGAGCATTGAGGAGAATTATTTTGAGGTATTTTTTACCCCAAAGGTGCTACCTAACCCTTGTATTTAGCTTTATTGGTGTTCATATTGCATGTGATTATTTGCTGTGTTTTGAGCCACGAATTGTATTCCATTTTTGGACACAAGTTCGAGGAGGTAATTAGGACGTTTTGACAGAGTCAATTTCAGAATTTTCAATGTGTGCCCCACTTTCCAATTTGAAATTTAATTTGGGTGTCTATTCATTTCATGTCAATTTAGTCTCTAAGCAACCTTATTAATGTTGTGATTCTATAATTGATAGCATGAGAACGTTTAAAGGTTGTTCGAAAGGAAAAGGATTCAGAGACGTGATTTGGAGCATGTGTGTTGAACCTAAAGATAGGCTACCACTTTCCATTCTTTAGATTGAGCTTGATTATGTGAATGCATGTTGATTTGTATGAATCTGTTTGAAAGCATGTTTCAGGTTTTTATTAGGTTTTTCAGACTAGACGCTTGTCAATTGGTAATTTTGATTATCCTTACCTTGTGGTGTGCCTTCTTTGTTGTTATTATTGATATATTTGAGCATGTTTGGCCTCAGTCTAGAATTTGACTAGTGATTGCCTTAGACTTGCGTAATTTGGAACCAATTGGTCTTAGTTTTTCTCAGACGTCTTTTTGGATGACTTAGATCCATGTAGACTAGTGTAGCATACTTGGGTCTAATAGAATGAGCCTTAGAAAAGGCATTGAATCAGCCTTAATGACCTTCTATCCATCCCCCCTCTTTCTATGTCCCATTGGTTTACGAATACGATATTAGGTTTCACCTGCCGACTTAGAATCTGGAGTTGGTTCAACTTGGAGTATTGCACTGAATACTTGGGAGTGGATGTAGTTCCAAGGTGGTTCTTTGATGCTGATTTGACATGAGATCCTCTGAAAAGAATTATAGTCTCAGACTCGAGGTCTGGGCATTTGATCTATAGTCGCGGTCTATTGTTCAGGCTCTTTTATACTCTAAAAAGTTGATACATATCAGCTAGATCCTATTGGATACTTTGGAGGCCTATCCGTAATTCGAGGTTCGGGTTAGCACTCCCATGATTGGATGAGTTTATTAGCCCTTTTGGAGGCTAACCACAGTTCAAGGTCTTGGCTACGTACTCCTTATCTATGGGAAAATCTTATTGGTTACCTGGGAGGTTAGTTTGAGGTGTGGGTTACTCATTTTACGGATCTGGACTCACTAGGTATTACTTTTAGTAGTTCTAGCTATTCTATGTACTTGTCGGGCTTATGGGGTTCGTTCGAGTTGTTACTTAAACTTCTGCACGAGTGTACCTTCTTGTTTATTTGAGGTGGGGGAGTGATTAGGTTTAATTAGTTGTACTTATTTCATTTATGTTCTTAATTAGTACACTTGTGTGCATCTCTTTTAAGTTCCGCTCTTGACCTCTGTTTGTGTTTTGTTCTAGCATTCTATATTGCTTTTACCTTTCTTGCTCACTTGACCTATGACGCCATTAAGTACCTATTGTTTTGGTACTCATACTACACTGTACGTCTGCTTCATGATGCAAGTCCGAGCACTAGTTACCAATGGTAAAATTTGAGATTGTTGCAGCTTTAGTTCAGAGGTGAGGGTGAACACATGGTGTTTTGGACTTACCTGTCTCTATCTATGTTTTGTTGGCTAGTTTTTTGCTTTTCAGATAACCCTTGTATTTTGGGTCCACTTTGGGACTTTTACTCTTTTACTTTAGTAGCTATGTACTTGTGACCAAGCTCTGGGATGGATCTTTTATTGTGTGTGTATATATATATATATATATATTTGCTGCTTCCATCTATTCTTTTATTTCTTTTACATAATTGTCGCTTCTGCTTTATTTCTAGTCTTACACTCATTACTGGTTGTTTTGGATTATTAGTTGGTTTACCTACTGGTGGGTTACACTAGGTGACATCATGACCATTTTGGATGTGTATGCACCCAAGTTTTAATATTTGAAACGAATAGCCACCACTTCATTTTTGTTTACACTTAGAAACTCATGACCACATGGACCAAAACAAAGTTACATTGGATTTTTTTTTTGTACATATAGGAGCAATGTTGCAATGTGTTCAAAAGTTTTGAAAGTAACGAACATCCGACAAATCAGTGTTATTTATGTTTGGTCACTTCTATATGTTGGAGTAAGGTAATTAAGAAGATTGATAATTATAGACAAATTATCTATTATAAAATTGTTATATATTTTCCTCCTCTAATTAGTTGGTTGAAATGTGAAATCGATGGTGCATCTTAGTACAATAATTTTTTATACAAGGAATCACATGACAATATAATAGGGGCTAACGTAGTGAGTATTCCTGATTCAACTAATCTAGTAGCTCAAAGCAATAACAATTAAAGGCCTTCAAGAGAATAGCTTGCAGCATGAAAGTGGAGGTCAACTCTATCAACAGAATAATGAATACTTATCAGTAAAAACACAACACTTCTTCAGAGAGGATACTACTCTTGTTGATTATTCTGGTCATTTCATTTTTTATTTTGTAGATTATTATGAGTTTAAATCATTTAAGGGAGTGTACACAAGAAAACTCTAGGTAAAGATCTAATGCAATATTTGCTTTGGACTATTGTTGACCCCCTACATGTTCAAACGAAAAGAATAACTTAGTTATAGATAAACGATAAATAAAAGGAACTAATAATATCATATTTATAGAAAACACAACAATTAATCACTCACATTAGCACATAAAAGAGAAATGTCACTGTTAAGATTTTGATCCTTGGAAATGTGCACACACAGTTGCATTGGATCATTATCGGACAAGACATCCCATTGGCCCTTTTTTTTATTTATTATCAATGAAGAATTCAAAAAAGTATTTTTTTTCATGGGTAACCTAATTGTCTTTGTGGAACTTAACTACACCAATAGGTTCACCCAGATCACTAATGTCCGTCCTTGTCATCAACATGGGATATTCTCCATTTTCTAATTGAATTATTTTCCACTTGTGAGTAGTTTTAGAAACCCCTGCACAAAAATTGTGCGTCATGCGTTAAGCCAACATCCACATACCTATAACATCCTTTGAACCAACTGCCATAAATGAAATATCATCAGAATCCCATTTTTTAATCAATACTCAAAAGTGTAAAAAAGGGCACAAAGGATTTGCATGATTACACCTTTGTACACATTCAAATCCTTTGTACCCCATTTTTTACACCTTTGAGTATTGATAAAAAAAATTGATTCTATGATATTTCATTTATGGCAGTTGGTTCAAAGGATGAGATAGGTATGTGGATATTGGCACAACGCATGACTCACAATTTCTTTGCAGGGGTTTGTGCAACTACTCACAAGTGGAAAAGAAAATGTAGAATATCCAAAGTTGATGACAAGGACGAATATTAGTGATCTCGGTGAACCTATTGGTGTAGAGTTAAGTGCCACAAAGACAATTTGGTTACCCATGAAACAACAATATTTGTTTGAATTCTTCATTAATAATAAAAACAAGGAGCCAATGGGATGTCTAGTCCAATAATGGTCCAATGCAACCATTGGCGCACATTTCCAAGGATCAAGATCTTAACAGTGACATTTCTCTTTTATGGGATAATGTGAGTGATTAATTGTTGTATTTTTTTAGAAATATGATATTATTATTTCTTTTAATTTATCGTTGATCCATAACTAAGTTATTCTTTTGGTTTGAACATGTAAGGGGACAACAATAGTGCAAAGCAAATCTTGTAACTAAGATACAATAGTTACTAGATCAGTAAACCCTTCCGAATGATGTAACACCTTATCCAAGTAATACACACAAAATAGGTTCATGCATTAGTAAAGAAAAATAATTAGTATAAACTTTAGATGGTCTATGTTGTATTCTAGGTGTTTTGATGATCCTCAAAAATGCAAGGACCAGGTTCCTAGTAGAGTGTTCTCGTCCAGGTACAAAAGGATGTACAGTTGTAAAGTTGTCGTGTCAGCTACTTGGTGAGCAGGTGAGCATACTTCACCAATAGGATCAGACGAGGTTGTTTGTTCATTGGTCAATAACTCTCCTTGTTGATTGATATATTCAAAGTAACAAACAACTTTACATTCATTCATTCAAAGCAAGAGAAAATTTCTTCTCAAGAACTCAAGCATAAAAGAACTCATACAACAAGAGACATAATAGAACAAAAAAGAGCAATCTTTATCTGCTGGTGTTGTTGAATGCTTGTATTGTGCTAAACTTGAAGGATTCGTTTCACATTCATAAAGAAACGTTTCAAAACCTTTGTGTGTATTGTTTTAAGAACGCAGTTAGAGTTAATTGTGTGTCTTAGGTGTTGAAGTCTATATTAATTTGTGGTAGTAAACTTGCAGACCAATCAGCTTGTAAGATTCATCCAATAGGGAAGGAAACAAGGAGAATTCAGTAGCACTAAAGGTATCTCAAAATGATGCCTCCGAAGATGAAGATGAGATGGTTTATTTGACTAAAGGTTTCAAAAAATAGTCAAAAAACATGAAGGGTTTCAAAAGAAGGGAAACTCCAGCACAACAGCAAAAACAAATGACCTATGTCATAAATGCAGAAAGCCAAGGCACTTTATGAGCGATTATGAGAGCCATAAGCATGAATTTCAAGACTTCAAAGAAAGGTGAAGGGACAAGGTGCCTAGCCATGCTAAAAGAAAGGCTAATACTGATCAAGTGGTGAAGAAGGCATTTGTAGTATAGGGGAAATGCCTACAGTGACTCTGAAGAGGGAGAACACCATGAAGATGTCTCTATGATGGCAGTCAAAGATGATGAGGACATATTCAACTCCATCTTCTCATTGATGGCAAAGACTAAAGATGAAGACGACTAGGACGATGTAACACTTCTTGACCTCAAGGGAGACATAGACACCCTGTCAATTAAAAGGTTTAGAAAACTTGCCATTGTGTTAATCAACTCTGTTGATGAATTAACAAATGAAAAAATGGTCTTATGTGAAAACCTGGATCATTGTCGAGATGAAAAGTCAGCCCTTATTTCTCAGATGTTTGAAATGGATGTTAGGCTGAGTATTCTGGAAATTGAGGGTTGTCAGCATAAGAAAGAACTAGAAACCTCTAAGAATGTAAAAAGGAAGCTCAGTAGTTTTCATCTTGATATAGAGAAGAGTCTAAATATTTCTGAGTCCAAACTAGTTGTCGCCTTTGAAAGAAACTCATAGCTAGTAAGGGACTTAACTCAAGTTAAAAAAGAGCTAAATCAATCTTTGAAATGGACTGATTCTTTATAACTTGGAAAATCGGAAATTCAATAGTGGTAAGGGTTTATGTTGTCAAAATAGCAAGTATGTGTCTGTCTCTAATAAGTTATGCACTCACTGTGGCAGAAATAGTCACTTGAAAAGAAACTGTGAAACCTTGAAAAAGACCAAAGAAAATCAAGGAAGTTTCTTTAAATCTGAGAAAAAGAAAGCGCCTGGTCCTAGATATCGTTTCAATTAGAACACTTTGCCACTATGGACGGGAAGGCTTCTCATCAAGCCTCTTAATAGTGTGTGGGAACTCCATCTTATGTGGGTTCCTAAATCTAACAAGTGATTCTTTTTGCAGAAGGGAGGAAGCAATCACTGTTGGTTCAAGGACAGTGGTTGGTCAAAGCATATGACTGGAGAAACTCATCACTTCCTCTCTCTAGAAGCACACCAAGGTAGTGGTGTGTCATTTGGAAATGGCAAGAAAGGGTTTATCCTTGGCATTGGGAATATTAGGAGATCTGTGGAACACTCCATAGATAATGTGTACTATTTGAATGGGTTAAAATACAACCTTCTCAGTGTGTCTCAGATTTGAGATAAAGGAAATGAAGTGAGATTTTTTTCAAATAAATGCTTCGTCACTAATCTTACTTCTAAAGAAGTTATTCTTACAACTAAAATGCTTAAGAATATGTATGTTGCAGACCTTGATTATATAAAAGAAGATAATCTCACATGCCTGAGTGCTCAGGGTGACAGTGCTGATTTGTGGCACAAAAGGTTTGGACATGTAAGCTTCTCACTGTTGAATAAGTTGGTTTCAGGGGACTTGGTCTGTGGCTTACCCAAGCTGAAATTTGTAGAGAACAAAATGTGTGATGCTTGCATAAGAGGTAAGCATACGAGATCTTCTTTTAAGCAAAATAAAGGTGTCAGCACAACTAGGCCACTAGAACTTCTTCACATGGACTTGTGTAGGGCCTGTGAGAATTCAAAGCAGGGGTGGGAAGAAATACATTTTGGTGGTTGTCGACGACTTCTCAAGGTTCACCTCGAACATGTTCATGCGAACAAAGGATGAAACAACTCAGCTAGTAATGTTCTTTGTGAAAAGGATCCAGATGAAGCTGAATTGCAAGATTGTAGGGATCAGATCATACCATGGTACAGAGTTTGAAAATTCCCAAATCAAAGGTTTTTGCGCTGACCATGGAATTCATCATAACTTTTCTTCTCCCATAACTCCTCAACAAAATGGGGTTGTTGAGAGAAAGAATAGAACACTAGTGGATATTGCTAGAACCATGCTCATTGATTCAGGTCTTGCAATGAATTTTTGGATAGAAGCAGCAAATACATCTAGCTATATTAGAAACAAATCTCTCATCAGACCAGTGCTCAAGAAAACTCCATATGAGCTATTGAATGGAAGAAATCCATCACTCAGTTATCTGAAGGCATTTGGCTGCAAGTTCTTTGTGCTGAACAACGGGATGGATGATCTTGGCAAATTTGATCCAAAGAGTGATGAAAGAGTCTTTGTAGGGTACTCCTCGACAAGCAAGGCATACAGAGTCTACAACAAAGAAAACTATGTACATAGAGGAAACTGCTCATGTTATCTTCGATGAATTTGGTAAAATGAGCATCTTTGGAGACAGGGATGATCTTGAACTTGAAAAACTAATGCAAATGCAAAGAGATAGTCTTGTGCAAGACACTATGGTGGAAAAGGTTCCAAATGAAGAAATTGACGCAGATGCTACAAAAGAACTTGGTCCTTCTATTGTCTCAAATGTTCGTAATAGAGAAAAAACCAACAAAGAGAGTTCTAAAGAAGGGGAACAAGTTGTTGAACCCAACGAAAATACTATGAGGAAATCAGGGTGGAAACATCAGTTTTCTCATCCCTTGGACAATCTTGTTTCTCCATTGGAATCCGGAATGCACACTAGATCAAAGACAAGAAATCTAGTTGCATTTTCTGCTTTCATCTCCACTATTGAACGCAAGAACATCGAAGAAGCTCTAAAGGATGCTGACTGGGTGAACTCAATGTAGGAGGAGCTTCTTCAGTTTGAAAGAAGTAAAGTCTGGAACCTGGTTACAGACCTTTCAACAGAACTATTGTTGGGACCAGATGGGTGTTCAGAAATAACTTAGACGAACATGGGACTAGCACAAGGAATAAGTCATGACTAGTGGAGCAGGGATACAATCAAGAAGAAGGAATTGATTATGATGAGACTTTTTCCCCAATGGAAAAAATTGAATAAATGAGAATCCTAATTGCTTTTTCTACCCATATAGCGTTTAATCTGTTTCAAATGGATGTTAAAAGTGTTTTTCTGAATGGATATCCGAAGAAGAAGTCTATGTTAAGCACCATCAAGGGTTTGAAGATCTTGACTTGCCAAATCATGTGTTGAAGTTAGACAAAGCCTTGTATGTCCTAAAGCATGCTCCCAGAGCTTCGTATGAACGACTGTCAAAATTTCTTCTTGAAAATTGTTTCAAAAAAGGAAAAATTGAGAACACTTTATTCTTGAAGTCAAGAGGAAAGGAGCTTCTTATAGCACAAGTATATGTGGATGAAGTAATATTCACAGCTACTTAAAATCCTCATTCAAAAGAGTTTGCAGTACTGATGGGAAGTGAATTTCAGATGAGTATGATGGGGAACTCACCTTCTTCTTAGGTTTGGAGATCAGACAGTTTCTTCAGGGCCCTTCTATTTGTCAAGAAAAATATATCAAAGAGATTCTCAAAAGGTTCAATATGCAGTAGGCCAAGATAATTGATACACCCATGAGCATGAGTTCCAAACTTGGCAGTGATGAGGCAGGCATTGACGTAAATGAAATAATGTATAGAGGAATCATTGGATCTCTCCTATATCATACTGTAAACAGGCAATATACTGTCTTTAGTGTGGGGGATATGTTCTAGATTTCAAACAGCTCCAAACGAATCACACTTGAAGGTAGAAAAACAAAATTCTAAGATATTTAAAGGGTTCTTAGGACATGATCCTATTTTATCCTTAAGGGGATTCTTTTTACTTAGTTTGATATGTTAATGCTGATTATGCAGGTTTTTTGATTGACAAGAAAAGCACCTCAGGTATGGCCCATTTTCTAGGGTCATCACTGATTTCATGGGAAACAAAGAACCAAAACTCATTAGCTTTTCTACAGCTGAAGTTGTGTATGTAGTTGTTGCTTCGTGTTGTGCTCAACTCTTGTGAATGAAACATCAGCATGAAGATTTTTGTGTTATCAGTGACACAATTCCTCTTATGTGTGACAACACAGGTGCAATGAACATGGAAAAAAATCTAGTCTAACATAAGAGACCCAAGAACATTGATGTGAGACATCATTCCTTTGAGACAATGTTGATATAGGGAATCTGGTGATAAGATTCTGCAAAATGGAGGACCAAATAGCTTACATATTTACCAAAAGACTAAGCAAGGAACATTTTGTCAAGAACAGATTGAGTTTGGGAATGCACAAGCGACACTAATTCCTCAGCAAATTTGCAAGCAACCTCCACATTGACTAAACTAAGGAGGGAAGGTATCTACACTTGTGTTATTGCTTATTGTTTGTGAATTCACCACATGTTCCTCACTCAGGTATACACTCATGACAGTCTAGCTAAAGAGAAGATTCAGTCATGTTGGTTAGGGTTTTCTATGAAGCTGAGTATGTAGTTGTTGCTTCGTGTTGTGCTCAACTCTTGTCAATGAAACATCATCTTGAAGATTTTTGTGTTATCACTGCCACAATTCCTCTTATGTGTGACAACACAAGTGCAGTGAACATGGAAAAAAGTCCAGTCTAACATAAGAGACCCAAGACCATTGATGTGAGACGTCATTTCTTCGAGACAATGTTGATATAGGGAATCAAGTGATAAGATTCTACAAAATGGAGGACCAAATATCTTACATCTTTACCAAAAGACTAAGCAAGGAACATTTTGTCAAGAACAGATTGAGTTTGAGAATGCACAAGCTACACTAATTCCTCAGCAAATTTGCAAGTAACCTCCACATTGACCAAGCTAAGGAGGGAAGGTATCTACACTTGTGTTATTGCTTATTGTTTGTGAATTCACCACTTGTTCCTCACTCAGGTATACACTCATGACAGTCTAGCTAAAGAGAAAATTCAGTCATGTTGGTTGGGGCTTTCTATGGCAAGGGACCATTTCCTCTTGAAAGGTTAGTATCACTCTACTATATTCATTACCACGCGTCATTGCTCTGTTTCCTATGTCAGTTACAGACATCTTTTCAGTTTGAAAATTAAGGGTCACCTTTGTTCCTGGACACAATACCAATGATAAATAGGCTTTTTATTTCAAATATTTCTTGTGTCTAAGAAATCTAACCTCTCTCTTAAACTCAAAAAAAAATCTACTATTCATTCTTAGAAGATGTCGAATCCCTCGTCTCTCTTAAGAACTCTTCTATCTCCAAAAATGGTAAACTCTAATCCCTTGCGATTCTCAACTCCTCCTACGAAGCCCTCTTCCTCTACTCCCATGTGTGGAATGGGAGAAACCGGTGAATCTATTATGCTACAGACTGAAGTCGTGGATCAGTCTTTAGTCAATCCTGTTGAAGGTCTCCTTTGTTCTCCCACTCTAGTTTCATCGGGTAAAAATTCCCTAAATTCTGAAGCATAGTCCATGGTTAAGACTACTAGCGGTGTGCCTACTTAAGAGCTTGATGTTACTTCTCAACCACGCCCAGTGTCCTCAATGATGTCTGAATGGTTGTTTGATGGGGACCTACCTGAAGGAAAAGTAACAGAATCTAACATTTTAGCCACATCAGAGGAGTGGTTTGTGCAGAGTTTGGCGTCTTTAAAAGTTCTTATTCAGCTACCTTTCTCTGAAAATGAATGTAAGTCACCGAATCCGGTCCTAAACATATTTAACCCCGTGTTTCATCAAACCTATGATATTGCTGCACCTACTGATGCTAGTCAAAAGGAATATGTGAAAAACGATTAGGATATTCCTCTCTCTTGGACGAGGAAAGGAGTTAGAGGAGAACATACTCTGAAGCAGCCACTGTTAACATTGAAGGGAGTGGTCTTGATATTAAAGACAAAAGTTTTGAATGACCTAGTGAATCTGAGCGCAAAAAAAAAAAAAAAAAAGGGAAAGGGAAGTTGGTGGAATCTTCCTCAAAAAGGGTGATCGGAAGTATGTCACAAGGGGAACCACACAATAGTTGATGAGTAATGCCATGATTGCAAATAAGGCTCAAGCAATTCGAAATCGTAGGGAAAGAAAAGCTGATAATATGCCTATTGTGAACCCTGTAGTGTTGTCTTAAGATGCAGGGTCCAATGAAACTGAGTCTGAGAAAATCATGAGAGCGGTAGCAAAAAGTCAAAAGGGAGTGGAGGAACAACGTGAAAAAGCTCTAAGAATCACAAGAGCAAACAAGAAATCACCAGCCAAGAAGGCCCGTGTAAAGACAAAGGTTGATTCTAAGCCTGAGCCTGTTATGGGACCTAGTCCATTTGCAAAAACAAAAGGAGGAAGAAAAGGTATTAACCAAGGAAGAAAGAATTGCAGAGCTTAAAAAACAGAAGGTACTAAATGGTAGGGTGTTTGATCTTGAGATTTTGACTGAACCTGGAATATTTTCCCTGTTTGATTTTGTGGCATGGCAACGCTGGGAACATATGTTCAAATGTCCTGTGCCATTTCTACATGAATCTTAGGTACGTGTGTGTTACTACAATATGAATCTTCTTAAAGATGGTGGAATCAATACAGTTGTTCGTGCAGTAGATATCACTTTAAGTGAAGAAGTTTTGGGCATAATCTTGGGTGTACCCTGCAAAAGGATCTGATCTGTTGAATGATGCAAGCCTTCTACTGAGTATGTCCAACGGGCAACGAAATATGGTAACATGAAGTGTGCTCGGCTTCCAAAAAAAATTCTCAAGGGGGAGCACAATTATTCTTTGAGTTTGTCAATAAGGTACTCCTACCTAGAACTAAAAAGCGAACAATGGCCTCTTCGGCAAACCTTTTCCTCATGGAACAGTTGGATGAGCTTGAAGCAATAAATCTTCCCAGAATCATGCTTGAACACATGCATCAGATAATGACATTAAGGAATGCAAAGCATGGCATAGCTTATGGGTAACTTCTGAACTTGGTTTTTGATCATTTTGAGGTACCCCTTGGTAGAGGGGTAGCAGGTACTATCAAGCAGAATTTCTCTACAGCCACACTTATTGAGTGTGAATGTGTGGAGGGAAAGGTGGTCTTAGGTTTCTGAACTCCTTAAAAAGCAGGAAACTCTTAAACGTGAAATGGACGATTTCACTGCTCTTCTAGGGGCTAAGGATGTAAAGATTTCTCAACTCCAGGACCTACTTCAACAGAAAAAATCTCAAGGACCTGGTACCAACACTGTGGCTAAGGAGAAAATCGACATGTTAAAGACTGACAATGCTTGACTGGTAGAATCAAATGTCTCATTGAGTGAGGAAGTCAAGTCCCTCACTGAGCAGCTTCTTCAGGTGCACATTATTGCTAATTCTCGATTGAACATCTTGTTACAGTCCTTTTCTCCTCGTCCCCCTCCATCCTAAAGTGTATGTCCTCTTTTCTTCTTGTTTTTACTTCCTGACAAAGTTGTAATGGCAATGTAGTTGTTTTTGTGGTACTCAATAGCTAGTTTTGTGATACACTGATCCAAAATGAAATTGCCCTGTTCTTTTTGTCTTTGTCTTCTCCACTTTCCCTGTTTGCTCATATACTGTGCTGCCTATGGCTCTGAATTCCTTACTACTTTTCATTTCGCTTGTGTATGTTTACTACTTACCTTTTCAATGATGTCTAAAGGGGGATTTCGTTTGTACATGTTGTTGAATGTAATAGGTGGGCATGATGACAGGGGAATGAATGGCTTTTAGTAACAAGTGGACATGGTGACAGGGGAATGAATGAATACACTCAATGTTAGATGGATATTTGTTTTTCATCAACAAAAAGGGGGAAATGTTGTATTCTAGGTGTTTTGATGATCCTCATAAATTAAGGGATCAGGTCCCTAGCAGAGTGTTCTCGTCCAGGTTCAAAAGGATGTACAACTATAAAGTTGTCGTGTCAGCTACTTGGTGAGCAGGTTAGTGTACTTCACCGATAGGAGCAGACGAGGTTGTTTGTTCATTAGTCAATAACTCTACTTGTTGATTGATATATTCAAAGTAACAAACTACTTTACATTCATTCATTCAAAGCAAGAGCAAATTTCTTCTCAAGTACTCAAGAATAAAAGAACTCATACAACAAGAGACATAATAGAACAAAAAAGAGCAATCTTTATCTGCTGGTGTTGTTGAATGCTTGTATTGTGCTAAACTTGAAGGATTCGTTTCACATTCATAAAGAAACGTTTCAAAACCTTTGTGTGTATTGTTTTAAGAACGCAGTTAGAGTTAATTGTGTGTCTTAGGTGTTGAAGTCTATATTAATTTGTGGTAGTTAATATAGTGGGGAATGGATGCATTGCTTTTGCTCAGTAAGTAATAGAGGGGTATTACTTAGTGTGAGATTAAGAGTTTAGTCTCATTGTTGTAGTTGGAATTTGGATTCACTTTTGCTTGAGATTAGTGAAAGCAGTTGAAAATCCTGTGTGACAGGTCGTGGTTGTACTCCTTTGAGCAAGGAGATTTCCACGTAAAACTCTTGTGCCTGATTTAACATGAGTTATTCAATTTCCGCACTATTACTCTATCAAAGGACCTAGTCCACTGATCACTAGTGGACGCATACATTCTAGCAGTCTAACCTTAAGATGGTAATATTAATTTCAATATGAGATTAGCCATCAAATAAAAGACTTGATAAATGGTAAATTATCTAAAATCTTAGGAGTGTACTTGAAGAAGATTATGATATATTTGAGAAAAAGAAGATAAAGTTGGTAGCTTCATTAGTAGTGGAACAACATTATACACATCAGGATCAAATCCCACAAACTAAAGCATTAAAAAGATAAAGTAATCCGCACAAGAATTGAATACAAAAGAATAAGGTCTCCCTACTTAAGCTCAGAAGAAATTGGAGACTCTTAGTGATGATGTCTGAACCTAGCTCTGACCAACCATAGCCTAGATCTCTTCACCTCAAGTATACCTCACCTGCCATAGGAGTAGGTCAGTGTGGCGGTGATGACATAAAGGGATGAGAAGAGGAAAAATCAATCAAGAAACCCTTCAGAAACCTAGTAGACTTTCCTTTTATTGTTTATATTTCTTTCTATTATTGAGATGGGCCGGGTTTGGTTCATTTCATTGATTCTGAATAAATATTTTTAAAGACCCGATTTATGAATTTTAAAAAAAGAAGAGTATCTATGAGAGAATTATTTATATTAAACTGATCCACGAGATTTGAACTATTTCTTTATCCTGAAACATTTAATTTCGACTAATCTTAACTTCATATGCATGCTTTTGTTACAATTTGGTCCACCATTAATGATTTATGACAAGCTATTAGATGGAGGCTAGAGGGACAAAAAAAATATACTAGAAATGTAAAAAACTAGTTGTAAGAGTCTTGTTGTGGAAAAATCTATTAAGTGCGCTACATATAGCTTAGAAATAATAAAAGCACTTCGGAAACCTTTCAAAACTTCTTAATATTACTTGTTTGAAATTCTCAAAAATTCTATGTAACTTTTGAGGTAACAAACTCATTGTATATTAATTCGTCAAAAGGGATTAAAAAATATTCCCCAAAAGAAAAAAAATACATTTCATTTATAGATTAATTGGAAGATGGAAGACCTCAATTGAATAATCATGAATGTGCCTTTTTCCCTTTTTGTATTGATACAATGAATGTATTGTATGAATGATATGAATGATTTTTCCCTTTCGTATTCATACCATGAATGTCCTATAATATTTGTTAATTACTTATAATATAATGTATATTTACTTTTAATGTGGCATGTGAAAAAAAAATTGTTACGCATTTTAACATTATTACTATTAATGATTAATTTAATTTATAAGGGTTGTGAAGAAATAATTTATTTTGTTTTAGAAAGGGTATTACAGTCACTCAACTTTAATAGGATTTGTTTTTCTTTCAATAATTTAGCTAGTGGCTTTCCCTTTAAGGAGGCGTTTGGATATGCGATTTCATATTGTAGCGTTTAGACATGTGATTTCACGTTGATTTGGAAATCTTAAATCATGATATGAGATTTTTCAAATTTAAAGTTGACCTAAAAATAAATTTATATTTTATAAAAACAATCCCGCATTTATATCTACTAACAATTTCTTTCATATATAAATAAAATTTATAATTCATATTATTACTTTTAAACCATTTATATCAATTCCTACTCTACCATTTATTAATAATTCATGTCAATTCCTACTCTACCATTTATATTCATTAAATTTGATCAACTTTACGTACCAACCAAATGACTCAAAGTAACAATGTTAGTTTGTCTTCTCAGTTATATAGTCAAGAAATGTTAGTTCAACATGAGAAGATTGTCCATAGTATATGTGGGAGGAATATATTAAAGACCAGAAACTACAACTTATGTTTAATTTAATTTTTTATTGAATAATGTTTGATCAATAAATGTTGTAATTTTTTAGAATAGCTTTGTGATAGTATATTATGCGATTTTATAAACTTTTGTTTTTTTGGTAAGATTATAAAAAGAATTCAGATAATCTTAATACTTTTAAAACTTATGAGAATTTTATGCTTATGAAAAAACATACAACATAAAATGTCCAAATTGCATTTCCAAATAAAACTTCAACTACATCTCATAATTTATATCATGATTTCAAATTATAATTTCATATCAGATGACCAAACGGGCACTAAGTATAATAATATATTAATATAATATGATATGATATAATATAATAATGAAAAATAGTTGATTAAAATGATGATTTGATATCTCAGTCGTTCAACTTTAATAGTCCACTTAGAAAGTCACTCAACTTTGTTTTATAATATAAAAGTCACTCAATTTAGAATAATTCACTTAAAAAGTTACTCAACTTTTTTTTATAAACAAAAGTCACCCAACCTCTAGTAGCTCATTTATAAAGTCACCCAACGTTGTTTTATAACTCAAAAATCACTCGGCTATTTTTATTCGACTTAGAAATCACTCAGTTCAACTATTGATATCACCCTTAGAACGTCATCAAACTAATTTAAATAGTTTTTAAAGTTAGTTTTGTTGAAATATAATTTTTGTTTTAAATTAAGTATTGTAAGACGCTACACCATATAATAGTCAGGAACAGTGGGGCATCACATGTTTGGATAAAACTAATCACTATTACAGAAGAGGTAGAACAAGATATATGGTGGACAATCAAAGCTAGAAACTCTAGATTTTGGTTTGACAACTGGACCAAGCAAGGGTCCCCGTATTTCATGGGAGATGAGGCAGTCAGAGAGGAAGATCTGGAAGTAAAGGCTTTTATCATAAATGGTTCATGGGATGTCGAAAACTGCTTTCTTTCACATAAGAACAAATGGTGGTGCATATCACGGACACCATTAAGCCCAACATGAATGAAGAACAGATTAATAAGGCTTGGTGATTAGGAAACACAAGGGGAAGTTTTACAGTGAGCTCAACTTTCAATAATCTAAGGAGAAAAAACGAAGAGATTGACTGGATGAAGAACATTTGGATCAAAGGACTGTCTTTTAAGATAGCTTTCTTCCAATGGAGAATATGGAGAAGAAGGATTGCAACTGATGACAACCTTAAAAGAATGAGGATACAACTGGTATCCAAATGCTATTATTGTGAACTAGGGAATATGAAAACAATGACACATTTATTTCTAACGGCCTACATAGCCCAAAATTTATGGAAGAAATTTGTTTCTTGTGCAGGTATAAAGATTGAAGGACTCCAACTTGAACAACTCATAATTAAATAGTGGGAACGTAAATCAAATAAAAATCTAGATCATGTTCTAAAGGTAGTCCCAACTGTTTTAATATGGGAACTTTTGAAAAGGAGAAATGCAAAAAGACATGGGAAGGAATACTCTTTTACTTGGATGAATCATCAATGTCAAATGATAATTCATCAGCTAATAAGAGTAAAATTCCCATGGATTAAGAAGGTTCCATATCAGTGGAAAGGAATGGTAGATCAGCTACAGAACTATAAGTATACACTATACTACCACCTAGTGAAGTGGAAGTTGCCTGAGAAGGGTCTGATTAAATGTAATACTGATGGTGCGAGCAAAGGAAACCCAGGTCAAAGTTCATATGGTTTTTGCATCAGAAACAACACATGAGAGCTACTCTATGCAGAAGCACAAGGCATAGGAGTTACCACCAACATAGATGCAGAATCAATGGCCATCTAGAAGGCGTTCATGCTTTGTTTAAGCCAAGGTTACCAACAAGTGAGTCTGGAAACACCTTACTTTGAAACACCTATTGGTCATAAATTGGAGGATTCCTTGGGAATTAGTGGAAAGGGTAGAAAACATTCAAGAGATTATGTCCCAAATGAATGTTACAATCAAGCATATTTTTAGGAGAGCTAATCAGCTAGCAGATTACATTGCTAATTAAGCTACAAACACAATGGGAAGGCAACAATTTCAAAACTATAATCAACTACTAAGCATGGGAAGGAAAATTCATAATACAGACAAACAACAGATTCCTTCAATAAAAGTTAAAACAAGGAAGATTTACAGCAACAACAACGACTAACATGCTTAGGTACAAATTTGAAGCCACTGAGTTCCACAACTATATATACAGATCAGATTGGAGCTACGTTTGGAGCAAAAGGGTTGTGTATGAACTAGCTAATCTAAGCTAAGAGAGTCTGCAAAAAAAAATACATATACCAGCAAAAAACAAGAACTAAGGAATCAAATCTGCAATCTTAACTTGCATCCAACTAAGCGGTCATGAAAATGAAGCGCATGAGCAGGTCATCTCCTATTTGTCTTCAACTAAGGAAAAGCAGGTTGTTAGAAATCAAACACCATCACAAGGTAGGAGGAAAGAAGGCTACTTACAGAGATTCTTGAAATTAGACTATAAGGTTCGCTCTCTCCCAAGAGTTCTTCATGAACTCATACATTTCAACCAGGTAGTACACCTTCAAAGAAAATGGACACATAAGCTAAGATTAAAACAACATAAAGGAGCAGCGATAAAAGGCTCAAACCTTTACCAACTGCTCGTGGATGCGATTGGAGAAGCTCGCCTATGAAGGATGTTAATCACTCATAGAAGGAGAAGGAGAAGACCACTATTAGGAGTCATAAGGATAAACATCTTCCAAGAAGCGCTACTGTTAAGACAAAGTAGAAATGGAAGTCTCAAATTAGGAAACCCCATCGTGGGTCTTGTCGTTCTATACATGAATAGTCACTTTTGGGCCATTTAGGGTTGATTGTTCTTGTTCACTAATGGACTATCTTAGGTCAATTAGTCGATTTTAATAAAGGACCGCGAGTCCAAATTTGATTAAAAAGTGATATTTTTTTTAAATAAAATAAATGTACTTAGTATAGTTCTTCTCTTCACTAGAGATCCGCAAATCTTCTATATACAAACAATTCGTCGTTTTTAAGTTGTTAGTCGCAAGTTCCTATAGCTCCACGATTGTGATCAAGGCTTGGCTCCACACTTGCGGGGAAGTTTCACTAAGTATGCTTCCTTCACAAAGTCAACCCCTAAGGGCTTCACATCATCAGTCTAAAATAACCCTATAGGCGTTCTACACCTTCTTCCCTAAAGTGCCTCAAATGGTGCAACATCAATACTAGAGTGATAAATTTTATTGTATGACAATTCACACAACGATAAGAACTAATTCCAATGAACCCCAAGGTTATTGCACATTTGTATTACACCAACAGTCCTTCAGCCTACATGATAACATACATACCTTGTTTGATTTTGAATGTGGCAGTATCTATCCTCAGGGGAAATATGATACTTGCACTAAAAAGATATTCTCATTGAACAAATATTAATGGGATAAGATAATGATTCTATCACGACCCAGAAATGGACGTGAGGACACTTCTCTATTCCCACAAAGACAAGTCACCCTCAACCCAACAAAAAGAAAGAAAATGTGGAAAACAGTAAAGCAAGAACAAGACAAAGACGCAAAACGTATTCATTCTAAGCAACATCCCAAAACCTAGTTGTCACATGTACAAGCCACTAATGAAAATACATAATTCAAAGATAAATACAAGTCTCAGTTTTTGTTTCTCAAGTAGAACAAAGATAAAAAAGGAAAAGGGAAATAGGGCCCTCCAGGATGACAAGTAGCTACCTTTCAGATCTTTCAATGAGCCTTTACTGTTAGGAGAAGAAGAAGAAGATCACGCGGGTCCGGACTCAGAACCTACACATGTGTAGAAGTAAGGGGTGAGTACTAACAACATGGTACCCAACAAGCGACCTACTAAACAAAGCAACTAGTTAGAAATCGAATACCACTTACGCTCCAATAGAACCTCCTTAAACTACAACCTGCACAGAAATCAACCAAACATAGCAATTCTAAAATACAACGGCTCACAAAGCCCAATATTCACAGTGTAATCTTCACAATTTAACAATCAATCAAATCAAATAAGCCAATCCCAATGTCAAGTATTTTAGTTACACGTAACAAGTGCATCAATCACAATCACCAAGTAACTCACGCATAAGCATCAAATACATCAAGTACCAATGATCAATCTCTTGCCGAAATCATTTCCCATCGGCTTTATATCACATCACTAGTAAAAACCATATTCCATCGGTTTTATTTCACATCACTAGCCGCAGCCATTTCCATAGGCTTTATATCATCTCACAAGTCGGAACCATTTCCCATCGGCTTTATATCACATCACTAGCCAGAACCATTTCCCATCGGCCTTATATTCACATCACTAGCCGGAATCATTTCCCATCGGCTTTATAACATTATCACATGTCTCATCACAGTGTTTACAGTCAATGCACACAAGCAATATCACTCCACATGAAACAGAAAACAATTCATACAATTCAAATCTAGAATTATGCCATCAAGCATTTCATCAATCAATCAACAGGGACAATAAGGCAATTAACATCATCATGTTCATCATATAGACTTTTTCATTTCATTGATTTTTTATTCATTTAGATATAACAAATGGACAATTTAAACCCTTCACCTCATCCCCCATTACTCCCAACACACAATCAACTAAGGACGCAAACGAATTAAACTAGAATACAAGGTTTAAGAAGTCATTTGCCTTAAATCAATCAACAATCACTCCAATAGTTGAGTCTTCCCTTTCCGAATCATTTCCAAAGCCAAAAAATATATAAACAAAGCAAGTATTCACAATCACTTTTCAGAAATAACAACACCCACAACAATTCCCTTGAAAGGTGGGTTAATCAACACAATACTTAATTAAAAAAACCACGGTTTGTATCAGAAATTTAATACTTGAAAACATTAGTCAAGGCTTTAGGAACTCATTTGGGAATATCATTTCGAAATAGGACTTGATATCAGTTCACAAACTCCATTTTAGTTAAGAACTTGGGTTCTTGAAAAACCTCATTATTCACCAATCAAAACCTCATTTTTTTATGTTAAAACTCATAATTAATCAATGGAAATTGAAGGCTAAGGAACAAGAACACTTAACCAACTGATCTAGCATATAAATTCCTTCCAAAACTCACCACCAAGGGTTCCCCAAGTTCAAAAATAGTGAAATGGGGGTTAAACCCTGAAATTTGCAACAAAATACCTCTCAGGTACCACTTAAGCGAACCCCAATAAAACTGTAGGCTTTGCTTCTGTGATCAAGCCTTTGCTTAAGCAAAGGTCACTTAAGCGATGGTTGCTTCGCAAATGCGAAGGCAATAGGGGTATACCCTTCACAAAAGCGAACCAAGCCTCGCAAAAGAATAAGTTCACCAAAACTCAGACATCAGAAAATCACCCAACTCTCAAAATATTGAAAGGACCCATTGGATTCATTCAGAACCCCATACACATAAACCACATATGCAAATCAATTATACTTGAATTTATGGTCTCAATGGAACCATCAAAACGAATCTGAGGTCTCCTTGACCCAACATCTGTGGAAACCACAAAAAACTAACTCACGCCTAAAAAGGCTAAACAAGATGAGGACCTCTCAAAAATCAACCAACACCTCAACCAGGCCTTAAATCATCCCCCGAATACAATGAAACTCTCAGAATTCCGATCCGAGCATCCGAACTCCAAATGTTGACCAAAGTTAACCCAAAGGCTAAAATTCCACAATTAGGACCTCAAATCGTCAAAAAGATTCAGAAACCAAAACCGACAACTCTCATGGATCATGTTTCACATTTTGGGACTGATGGAATAGACGAAATTTCATTCCGACACTCGAAACTCCAAAAGACACTGAAAACCACTTTCTTAACAACTTAGCTTTTAAAACTCAAAACTTACCAAATTCTCAACTTGTAACTCCAAGTTCAAGGACCAACTTTATAAAACTCAAACAAAGGAGACTCAGGGTCAATCACGGAGGGAAAAATTGTAATATCCATGAAAAAATAAAAAAATAACCGACCGGGTTATTATAGATATAAAGTAAAGCGAAGTAATTTTCACAATCTTATTCCCTGATAATAATGCTAAAATTTGACATACTTTAATCAAACCTTATAATTAGTGCAAGTTATCGCAGTCAAATATAGTAATCTAATTGTTTGGGGTTAAATCCTACATGGAATATAGTAAAAAAAAACTTTACTTGAGGTGGCATATTTATTCTACTATCTGTCGAATCCTATTCAGCAAAGATTTTCAAGAGATTGGCATTATTTTACAGGAGTTTTTACATAAACATTATGTGTTGTTTTTATACTTTATGTAAATACCAGGGTTGTTTCCCTTCTTGATGGTAAGCTTTTGTCAAACACTTGCAATAATACATGTTTTAGCAAGTTATTTTTTGTGTGCAGTGAACTCTACCCTATCGTTCAACATTTTCCAATAGGTAAACGATATTAATGAAATACATGGGTCCACTACTAGTCAATGGATCAAGTCTCTTGACTCAATAAAAGAGTGTGTAAAGTAAAAGCTTAAAATAAGAACACAAAGAGTTAATGTGGAAACCCTCTTACTCAAGGAAGGAGAAAACCATGACATGTCTCACGGAATTTCAACACAACTCCATTGAATTCAAAGAGCTAAGATTCATATTACAAACTCTTGCAACATAGGAATTAAACTATCAATCTCTTCTCCTTCTCTGTAACAACTATATTACATAAAGTAGAGCAATACTTGTATTTCCCACAACACCAATTACTCAGTCGATATAGAAATCAAGACCACGACATAGCTAGCTCTAGCTACAACTTAGAATAATGAAAAAAGACTCAAACTGATCTAATTCCTTTATAACTCTGGAATAGATCTTACATTGAATAAGCACAAAACTATGTCCTCAAATAACAACTAAGAACGAAAGATAACACTATCAAGTCTCTTGCTGCATATGAGAAATATTGCTTACGAGAATGACTTTCCTGTGTGATTCTCATAGAATGCAAAAACTAAGGTTATGACATTTGTGAAAAGCTTTTATATGATGGACAAAACATTAGAACAATTCCATTGTAGTAGTGGTAGTGGTTGCAGCTTTTTACAACTTTCCTTTTCACGTAACTTAACTCTCAATCTCTCATTGGATCAGGTCCCTTGTCAGATCTCATAGTGTATTAAGTCATTGAAACTTCACTATAAATTTGGGATAACATCTCCCCCCCCCCCCTTTTTCATGAAGATAAACTTACTCAACAACTTCCCCTTCTCAACATGACTAGGTCATTGCTTACAACTGGCTAATGCCTCATAACCATAGCATAATCTTCCCCCTTTTGAAGTGTGCGGTTTAGGAAAATTCATGGCCACTTGAGTAACACTAAGCATGATTAGAAATGCATAAAGTAATAAGAGAAGCCAGTAAGCATAAGGAAGAAACATTAATTGATCATAAAACGTTAGCATTCAAAATACTACAATAAAAGTACAAGAAGATCTGGACAATGCCAACTTAAATGATCAACAAGAAAAATAGGAAGGGGACAAAATAAGAGTTTAGGAAGTAGGAGGCTTGGAAGTGAGAGATTTGAGGAGAAGTTCATTCGAACATCCGCCTCGGCATGAGCATAGAGTTTCCTAGCTTTTAGCTCGACATTTTCCACAGTCAGGCCCTCATTTTGAATTTTTAAAGACACCAATTAAGCTGCACCTAATCCCACTACATTGTCCTTAAACAACTAAGCATTTGGGCGAGTAATTTCTACATCCCTTTTTTCCAGTTTCACTATCATCTCTTCTAAAGAATGTTTCAAATATTCATGTCCCTCATGCAGTTCAGAGCTCTTATTGTTATTCCATGTCCTTCCTTCCACACATTCACACTTAAAAGTGTTTTTAGAGAGATGGTCGTCTTAAAGTTCTTTTGATCCCTTTGCCCTAATGAATATCAAAGTGCTTGAATACCCTTGTCAGTAGATAGCCATATCGCATTCAATGTTTTCCATCCAAAGCAGTGATAATCTTGTTCATATGCTCCAACATAATAGTAGGGATATTGATATCTACGACCTTGCTAAGAGATACCATGACGAATAGATCAACAACAGATGCAATAATTCACTTTCTAGTCCTAAGGAAAAAGTACCTTATTGATAAATTTGAAATAAAGCTCATATTTTCCTTTGAGAAATTTTTTGGTAATACCCACACAACTGATAATTGGATGTTTTCCAATTTCCTAAATAAATCCTTTGAAGGAGATCTTTTTGCAACTATCTTGATTCCTTTCCCGGCACTTTAAGAATCTCTCCCAGAATTTCCTCATTCAAGTGAAGAATAATTCCATTCACTTTGGGTGTTCAGACTGCCATCCTTGGTAAATTCCACGTTGTGGTAGAACTTTCTCACTTCTTTTTCATACAACACATTCACATGCCCCTGAAACTGGTGTATCCAGCTCTGCAGTTCAACATCATCAACCAAGACCCTCAGATCTGGTTCTGATCTTAAGGTTGAAGACCCTCCCATTGAGTACCTTTTGTGTTTTCAAAATACTAACCCATTTTCTCTAGTCTATTCTTTATCCACTTTTCTCTTTTTGCGATCTGTTGCAGGTCCCATCTCAGACTCAAAACTTGGTTCAATAGACTCCTCTCTTTTCTTTTCGCATTCTCCTACTTACTTTTCTTCGCAAGTTCTTCCTTCCTTTTCTTGTAGGCTTCTTCCACTCTTTTTGCTCATGCCTTTCCAATTCTTGCAGTCTGTGTGGGCTTTGCCTTAAGAGAATCATTCATCCTCTTCACAACTACCGCAATAATGTCCTAAGACTTTGTTTCACTGCCCTTTTTTTCCTCAATTACATTAACATAGATGATATGATCCTTATCAATCACATACCTACTTCTTTTTATGTTTTCTAATGTTCTAGCCTTGATTGTTGTCATAGAATCGCTCATCGATTTCCTCTGAAAGGTCGTAGTAGGATAAGGCTTTGTAGTAACTATTATTGTAAGCAAACTCGATGAGAGGTAGGTGATCATACCAATTACCCTTGAAATCAATCACACAGTCCTTCAATATATCTTCTAAAGTCTGAACGTGCACTCTGTTTGACTGGAGGTGGTTGACGATTATATGAGGTAGCTCCGCGAGTCGTTAATATCATAACTTATTTCTCCTTTTTCTTTCCAAAGGAACCAGTTTAATAGGCCATATTAGCAAACTGAGATGAGGTGTAACTTGTTATTCTGCCAGTCTTGAGACCATCTTCAATCATTTCTCGAGCCTTAATAACTTCAGCAAATGTCTTTCCACCCATTGTCACCATTCGCTCATAGTATTCAGAGTCTTGATCTTGAATGAAGTAGGTAATCATTTCTGATCCCTCCAACGAATGGCATATTCTCGAAAGCATTTAGTTGACTTTGGTTTTAGCTTGGTAATAGAGATCCTATCAGAAGAGATCTCAACATGAAACTTGTAGGGATCCACAAAAGCATTCGCTAGATCATCCCAAGTACACCATTTGGTCACATCTTACTTGAGTACCATTCCAAGGCTTTTCCAGTCAGACTTTGATTGAATAGCTTGATTCTTATCCCTTCGTTGTTTCCAGTGCCAATCAACTTTTCACAGTAAATTTTCAAATGGAAGAAAGGATTTCCTAATCCACTGACCATTTCAAACTTTGGAATCTTGTAACGGGTGGAAGCTCAACTTCAAGGAATGTGCACAACTCTTCATATCTCACACTTTGGCTACTATAGAACCCACGAAGACCTCCCATAGCATCTTCTAAGCTTTTCATCTTCCTACTCATCATTTCAGCATCAGTTGATTTTGTATCATTTTCAATTTCAACATAGGGGTTAACATCTTGGCGGTGAAACTCCTGAGCCTTGGTAATAGGTGGAGCAGTGACATAAGTGTACACCGGCGGAGCATGATGTGTTACCGTTGGAGCTTTTGGAGGTGCAAATGTGTACACAAGAGGATTATCCTGAGTTGAATGAGTGAGCGAAGCAATTAGAGTTTGCTGAAAGGTGGTAAAATGATCTCCTTGATTGAGCTCACCTGAAGTCGGAAACGAAGGTGGCATGGGCCCTTTTTTGCGAGCATTTGGTGGTAGGTTCTATAAAGCAGCTTGGTATTGAGTTACCAAAAAATTCAGTTCACCAATTTGTCGCTCTAGACGAGCAATGACTTCTATGGGTGATTATGTTGCTACCGAGACGCTAGGATTGGCCGCGACAGAAGAAGTGGGGATCATTTCGGATGAAGCAACCATGTTGATAGTGGAATCCATTTTTGAACGAGTCCTCTTAGTAGTCCAACTAAGAAATGAAGAGTCTATAGAAATTTCCTTGACCTTTGACCATGTAAAATATGGATGTTCTGCTAGCGGGTACTTTGGTGAAGTGAGCAAGTTTGATTACCAACAAAAACCAGTCTCTTCTTCTAAAAACAACTTAAAAAATAAGAGAGTTAGTCCATTAATCATAATAATCAACCAAAGTAACATATAAAACAAATAACATTTGTTTTGCTTAAAACAAATTAGACCAAAATTCGAAGACCAAAAGACTCTAAAAGGGGGACAAAATAGGAAAACTTTGATCATTTTGTGAACTAAAATTTTAACAAAAGAAAGGAGTTTGAACAAAGCAAACTATATGATTTTTGTAAAGATTCAAATGTTGACTTTTTGAAAGGTTCAATTGAAAAACCCTTTTGAGAATAAAGACGTCTTAAAATTGACATGAAACTGACAGAATATTTAGTAACGCCGGCTAGGTAGGTGTAGAAAATAATTTGCAAGAATGATGAGGTCAACGTGAATTTAAATGATGACCCAACAATCTTTTTGAGTATTTAATGAACTCGAAACTTGAGTGATTTTGACGGATTATGATAATGGACTCAAATATCGAGAGGGATCAAAATTTGGGTTGATATGCCAAACAATGTTTTAAGACTTTGGAATGGAATAATGGACCAATCATATTTAAAGCAAAACATATGTATGTAAACACATAGGTCAAACAAGCACAAACGAAATAAAATTTGTAGCAATTAACACATAAACAATATAACGCATCCTCACATACATGTGACCTTATAAGCCAAAGGTAAGCCTAGCGTTTGAAGGATGTGTATATCGTTTGTTAAACATTCCATTGCCCCAAAAATATTTATACAAACGTTATATATAAAACAAATGGGGATACATAATAGAGGAGAGGGAAATAAATATCAGTCCCACACAGGGGTACAATGGTAAACTCATCTAAGCTTCCATATGAAATCTTCATTCCTCAACTTCTTGATGCTTTTGAATTTATTCCGGATGAGGAGGATCTTCATTTGACTTAAACAAAGAAACTACCTATAAAATAAAAACTCAACCCCAAGGGACAATGGTACGCACAAATCGACATACAAAATCTTCAAATTTAACAAATAGTTGGATGATCATCTTATATTGACCGGGGGTCAATTAGACACAAGGTGGTCTTCTAATGGGCCAAATACACCTTGGGTATTGGGTCATCTTAGGTTAATGCACCTAAAAGAAGGTTTTGGTTTCTCTCTACACTAGCTAACTAAGAGTGGTTTTTGAAACGAGACATGGTTACCCGAGTTGGACAACTTTGAGGTGAATATAATAAACGACGTTGGACGACCACAAATCAACTATTCATTTATTACTTCCGAGAGCAATGTGTTCTTTTCTGAAGGCACAGCCGTGGATACCCACATAACTGTCCTTTCCTAATGCATTCTATTTGTCATTAAAAGGAATTGCATGACATGAGATGCAATGACAATAATCTATTCAAAATTTAAACACATAATTGAAAAATAGCAATTAATACAAATAAATAGTAATCCAAACAATGAAATCCTTTTGGTTAGAACCTAGATGAATCTCCAGTGGAGTCGTCATTCTGTTACGACCCGATTTCGAAAACTAAAGGTTTCGAAGCCATTTCGCAACTTGGCAATTTTGTCACGTTTTGGAAAAAATTATAATTTTGGAAGTCACCACTTAATTTTTTAGGAAAAATTAAGAAAACCATTTAAAAAGGGGGTTTTTGAAAGAAAAAACATTTTAAATAAAACTAGAGTTGGGTAAGGATTCAAATAATTCTCTAAGGAAGGGTTTAGGCATCTTAGAGAATCCAATTACATGCAGTTGACGGACGGATTAAAAAGTTAGCTAATTTTTAAACAAAAATTTGAGATTGCTTGTAAAAGCTTATTTGAAAATAACAAAACTCTTTGATACTTATACACTCATCTTATTCCAAAAATGAAATAAGTCAAATGATAAAGTGCCAAAATAATAATTTTAACTTAACATATTATCTTAGTCAAGTTTTTGAGTCGAAAAAAATCAATACAATAACTTAAACGTGAATTTGAAAGCTAAATACTAACTATGAAAGAATATGAAAAATTCTCTAGTTAGTCTTGAAGCTTTAGATTGCCTAATTTAAAAGAGATTTTGAAAATTTGAATGCTTAAATAAACAAATAACGAAATAAAAGAGCCATTAAAAACCTCCGAAGGATTCATCAAAGTTAATGAAAGTTAGCATTTCCAAAACAAATTAAGAGCATAAATCAAGATAATATATAATAAGAATCTAGGCCCTTGGCCTAAATGCTCTTTATTTCTGCCATGGCGCTATTATTGCCGATCTAATTGGACTTTTTAAGTCCAAAAAAGAATCAAATTTTCAACCCTTTGGGGCTGCTGCCATCCTGCTGGTTAAATTGGACTCTTTTAAGTCCAAATTTTCCAATTTTCAGCTTTTGGGAGTGTTGTAACTCTGCTATGGAGCTGGTTCTGGACAGCGAACTGGATGGGCGAGTTTGACGGAGACGATTCCACCTCTTCAACTCATACAGCCACAAAACATTTTAAAATTTTAAACTTTTAGGGTACTCTTTGGTCTCCGAAAATATGTCCCCATGAACAGTGAGAAAAGGGGCTTTTTATAGGAGAGATTTGGGGAGAATTTCTTGTTAGAAAGGATGTGGGAAGTGGGAAATTTCCAAAATCCTTGAGTGGATAAGGATTGCCCACTAGCTAGTGTATGAATTCGTACCAACTCGAATGGAAATTGAATAAAAAAAAAGGGAAATTGGAATGAATATTATCGTTTGGGAACGTTCTGGAAGTATGCGGGTACAAGGGCTCGTGACTTCCACATAACCAGACAAGCTAAGCAAAGAGGAAACCTTGGTGTCGTTTTGGATTCTTTTTCTCTGTTGAATCTTGCATTTTAGGTCGCTTTGGTTGAGTTCACTAGAGATGAGAGTACTGTTGCGAGGATCACAGAGAAAGAGGAGAGCATAGGGGTTAATTGGGTCGGGTCAGGTGACTAGGCCAGGAAATTAGCCGTTCTTTTGATCCAAATGGGCCTTGGTTGAAGGACCTGCTCCTTTTACCACATCTTAAATAAATTGAAACCGAAATAAATTACGTATTTAATTAACTATTAAGCTTCTTAACTTTAACAATGTAAAATAATCATTTAACATAACAATTAAAATTATTTTGAAATAAAGAGAGTAGTTATATACTCTAATTGATCTTTCGGGGAAATAAAATGCACAATTAGTTAAAACTCTATTTTTAGTAAAACCATTTTTTTTCTAAATATTTATTCAAAGTAATAAATACATAAATCCATATATTATAAGTATATGAAGATATATATATTTTATAGTAAATAACCCAATTACCTTGAAAATGGTCCCGAAAGATTCGTGAATAATTATTTCAAATTGTTTGAAATCAAAGAAGTTTGCAAATTAACTAAATTATGGAGGGCCAAAATTGGGTGTCAACAACTTGTTCAACTGACGGTAATCTATACACATTCTAAGGGAACCATCATTCTTCCTTACAAATAAGACCGGAGCCCCCAAGGTGAGACACTTGGTCGAATGAAACCTTTCTCTAGGAGATCTTTCAACTGTTCTTTCAACTCTTTTAACTCTGTTGGTGCCATCCTATATGTCGGAATAGATCTTGGACGAGTGTCAGGAAGAAGGTCTATACCGAAGTCTATATCTCTCTCAGGAGGGACTCTGGGAAGATCATCTAGAAAGACTTCTGGAAACTCTTTTACTACTGGAACTGACTGAATAGGAGGTATCTCAACACTAGAGTCATTAACTCAGACTAAGTGATAGACACACACCTTGGAAACTAACTTCCTTAAGGTACGAAATAAAACGACCCTTAGGCACTGTTGAACTACTCTTACACTCTATAACTAGCTTATTAGGAAACTGGAACTTGACAACTCGAGTTCTACAATCAACTGAGGCATAACAGGCATAAAGCCGGTCCATACCTAGAATGACATCAAAATCTACCATGTCTAACTCAACTAAATCGTCCATGGTGCTCTTTTGATTGACAAAAATGGTACAATCAGGATATACTCTCTCTACTAGAATAGACTCACTAATAGGTGTAGAAACACTGAAGGGCTCACTAAGTTTCTCAGGAAGAATATCAAAACTCATCGCAACATAAGGATTTACAAGGGGTAAACTCGCTCCTGGATCTAGCAAATCATAAACATCAAAATTAAAGACTTGGATCATACCAGGGACAATATCTGGCGAATCCTCTTGCTCTTGGCGACTAGTGATAGCATACAAATGGTTTCCTCCTCCGTCTGCCCCTGAAGTAGCTCCTCTAGATAAAGCTCTGTCTATTGGAGCAACTGAAGAAGACTAGGCTCTATTGCCGCTATTACCATTATCCTGCTTGTTCTTCGGACACTCTCGTATAAAATGATCATTCTGTCCACACTTAAAGCAACCAGTGGAGCCATCACGACACATCCCTGAGTGGTTCCTACCACACTTAGCACATGCATGAGACTTACTACCCCTTTGTGCCATACTACCTTGAGAATAGGCAGGTTTAGCTCTGAAATTCTGACTAATGTACTCACCTTTGTTCTTTGGTGCAAGTGCATTAGCAGATGATGGAGCAGGTCCATTTTGTTTCTGTTGGAAGGATGACCGGTTCACATTACTCTTCTGCTAACCAGACTCATTCCTTGATGTCTTAGCCCTCTTATTCTTAAACTCTTCTCTATCCCTCAGCTTGTCCTCCTCAACTTGTTGCACATGGATCATTAGCCTTGTTATGTCCATATCCCCTATCAGCATAGCTGCCTTACCTTCCTTGCTTGACAGGCGAGACAACCCAGCAATGAATAAACTCATCTTGTTCCTCATGTCAGCAACCATCTCCAGAGCATAGAAGGAAAGTTGTGTGAACTTCAGAATGTACTCATGGACGCTCAAAGAATCCTGCTTAAGAGTGAGGAACTCTCGTATATACCTTTGCTTCTCTCAGTTCTCGGGAGAAGAAACACTCCAAGAAGGCTTCCTCAAAACAAGCCCAACTCACAGGTGGTGCACCCTCAGCTCGCTTCTTCTTCCATTGATTAAACCTGATCCTAGAGACACCCTTCATTTGGTATGCAACTAGTTTCACCGTCTCAGCATCAGCAACATGCATGATCTCAAAAACATTCTGAAGCTCCTCAACAAAGTTCTTTGGATCCTCAGTAACACTTGAACCAATAAAGCTTGGCAGATTCATCCTTAAGAATTCACGGATCCTTGAAGTATCAGCCACTTCCCGTCGATTCTCTCTCTGTTGCCCATCTTGGTTGGTCACAACTTGTCTCAACATCTGTATGGCCTCACGGAACTCAGCATTGGTGACCTTTCCTTGGGGTTGCACTTCTAGTGCATTAGGTACCCCTTGTTCATGTGGTTCAACATTTCTTCTAGTCGGATGACCTCTGACAGCTCTTCGTGGAGGCATGATCTTAAAAACATGCGCAAGCACGAGTTAGAGGGAACTTTTATAGAGATGCACTCTATCGCACGAAATGAGTATGAAATAAGTGAGATAGTTCCGAAATGTTGCAGCCTCCTAATTATAGATGTGGCGTGCTTCACATCGATAACCAGAACTCTACAGACATGGCTTCATAGACTCCCTAGGACTCTTGAACCTTGTGCTCTTATACCAAATTTGTCACGCCCCGAGCCTACACCCTGGGCGGGACTGCCACTAGAGAACCATTGTTGGCCCCAAGCGAACCCTTGGCCTGGCTTACTTACTCAGCGAAAGACTTAAATCAACATAAATGTACCTTTAAAAGTAAACGGAAAACTCACAGATAACTGAAAATGTAATAAAATAACATTCACTGGCCAAAGTGGCGACTAAAGTCTCAACATAATAGAATGAAAATGAAATGACAAGAACTAACATCTGATTGTCTTTGAAGCCTCTAACAACTGAGATGGACATCGAGACAAGACCCACAACATCCTAATGAACTAAACATAATGAAAGCAATAAAAGGGATCCTTCGGAAGCAAAAAGGCTCACCAACAACTCTGAAGCTCAACTAGAATCTTGGTTACCTGTATCTGCATCATAAAAAAATGTAGGCCAAATGGCATCAATACATTGAATGTACGAGCATGTGAGGGGAATACTAAAACAAGACATAAGCTTGAAAGTAACTGAAAAAAGAAACCTGGTCTCAACTCAACTCAACTGAACTGAACTCATTTCAATATAAAGTAGTATAAATAACTGCATTATAAAGAAAAGCATTAAAACATGGGTATCAACTTTGAGTATTTAGAAATACAATAGTAACTTTGTATGTATGCAAAGATACAATATAAACTCTTGATGTCTATGAAAATACAAGTAACTCTGTGTATATAATAATACAAAATACTTCTGTGGGAGTTTCTCTAACCAACAGCCATCATGTAAGAGCTATTGTGATGATACAACATTTTGCCTCCCGATACCAAGGCCATCATATACCTTACCGAGGGTATAGAACCTGACTACTAGGTGGATCCACTAGTCTATGCTAAAAATCACTAAGGAATCATTTCAAAAGTATGACTCTTTTCTACCCATGATGGATACATGATATATAGAGGCTGCGAGTTGTCTGAACTCTCCCCCATATTGGTGCTCAATACTACTCCCAAAATATCATACTAGCTCTTTTTTCTGTGGTTTGAGATAATTTCTCAAAACTTATCTCAAAGGCTATCTTGGAAATCAAAGTTTCCTCTCTTGCTAAATTGTAAAAGCATTTACTTTTTACTGAAAAACTAGCTCAAAGGCTCTTTTGGAAATCAAAGTTTCCTTTCTTGCTTAAATGTGAAAACATTTTACTCTTTGGGAATACATAGTCCCCATATACTTGTTTGAAGAAATGAACTTCAATCTTTACACTTTACACTTTACTCAACTCAAAACTCAAGTCTTAAAACAAAGTTAAAACATTTGTAAAAGACTTTTCGAAAACTCTATATATGAACTTCTCTTGACTTGACTCTTAACTTCCCTTGAATTGAATTATGGATTCAATGTTCATGATCTCATGTTATTTATGATTTCATGTTGTTTAGATGTACCTTATAGTGTAGGAATCAACTAGGAAACATAGGTACGTTTCAAGGGAACTAGTACGGAAAGAAGTGGGAAAGGGTAGAAACCATGGCGTCCTTGGCGCTCTGAGTGGCACGGGGCGCCATAGCTTAAACTTCAGAACTGGGGATGGGGCGCACTGGCTGGCGCGGCACCCCAGAGCCCAAACTACAGAACAAAAAGTGGGGCGCTATGGCTGGCACGGTGCCCCACCTCTTTCCCCAGAATTTCCCCGATTTTTCTTGCTCGTTTTTCAGCTGTAAACCCTCTCGATTCAATTGGTTATTTCCCCAAACGCTTAGATTCAAATACATAATCAAAATATGCAAGAATCTACTCAAAACGACATCTAATTTCATGAATCTAACTCGAGAACTTCTCAACAACTTCAACAATCAAGATTCAAATGAAACTTTCAAAAATATTCATCGAGAAATCATAAACTATTCTTTCAAGAACGTAATTATGCTGAATAAAATCATGATTGGTGCATGGGTGAACTAACACAACGCTATGTGATCTCACATACCTTGTAGGGATCACCCCTTGACGAAATCCACAAGCAATTCTTCAAGACTTGGCGATTCCTTGCTTCTCCTTCTCTTTTTTCCTCTTCTTTTCTCTTCTGTTAAAACCCTAAGTTATTTTTCAATAGAGTAAACTAAATCCCATCAGTTGAGACCCCAACTTAATTACCAAAAACGAAATTACATAATTGGGTAGTGAAAAGACCACAATACCCTTCTAAAATCCGGCTTTGACTTTCCTTATCTAGACAGCCCATCTTCAAATGGGCATATCTCACTCATACAAACTTGAAACTACACAAACTCAGCGGCGTTGGAAAGATAATTCAAAGATCTTTCCTACGGTATCTTGTAGAACACCTAGATCATCCTGAGCTAGGAGTTATGGTTATTTGAAGTGGACCCAAAACTCATACTTAATTTTGTCAAATATCCAGATTTTTCATTCTTTCCAAAAATGACTCTTTCTAATTCTAGCTCTTTCTAGTTGCGGGATGTTACAAAGTTCATATCAATCGGAATCTTATTCAGTCTATCACACACATTTTTGAGTAAGACACTTTTTCTCGCATGAAAGTTACTTGACAAATATTGAATCTCATGTGAGCTAATTGATTTAAGTGTATTATTTTTATTGGTATTTTCATTTTTTATTGTGAAAAAGTTTGAAGAAGAGTTTTGCAAAAGCAAATTTAATAGATGGAAATGGGTTGTTCAGTAAGGTATGACATTTAAATTATAATTTATTTTATTATCTGAGATGATTCATTTGAAGCTATAAGTTCTTGCAAGTTGGAACTATTTAAGTTTTTATATGTCGAACTATATGAAGATTTTATAATATAATTTTTATATAACTAGACAAATCTCACTTAGAGCCCGTTTGAAATAATTTGTTTTTAGTGTTTTAAATGTAAAACAGTTTTTAAGTTCTTTTATAATGTTTGGGTAAAATAAAAGAGTGTTTTACCCAAATAGACAAAATAAGTACTCCCTCCATTTCAAAAAGATTGGTCTGGTT
Organism: Solanum okadae; assembly: GCA_036553675.1. Classification (NCBI taxonomy): domain Eukaryota; kingdom Viridiplantae; phylum Streptophyta; class Magnoliopsida; order Solanales; family Solanaceae; genus Solanum; species Solanum okadae. The sequence goes on from CM071687.1 coordinate 22,358,134, forward strand.
TGACTTGGCACAAAGTTTAAGAAATTAAAGAAGACTTTTGAATCTTGTGGTCATAAATTAAAGTTATGTCAAATGTACAAAATTGCCCTTAATCTTGTGGTCTTAAACATGCCACGTGGAAAGCAAAAAGCAAAATGTTACCAAAAAAGGAAAGAGGTCATTTTTTTTTAAACTGACTAAAAAGGAAAGGAGGTCATTCTTTGTGAAACGGAGGGAGTAATAATTTAGAATTTAGAATTTTAAAAACTATAAGCACATCCATCTATTTATTTTGATTTATAACTTACACGTCTTCATCTTCATAACTTATATTCTTAATTAGTATTAGTAATATCTACAACTTCCAAATCTAATACATTTTTATCACCCCCCAATTACTTAATGTTCAAGTTTATGACATCTTAAAGTCACATTAAAATAATATTTTTATCCAAAAATATTTTGAGCTTAGTTATTTTCTACTTTAATTTGGTAATGCAATAGCTATCAACAAAGACTACTTTGTGTAGTTAATTTTATTTCTAAGGAGGATACGAAATAAGATATATAAAATGGAATAACTAGTTAAGTAGACATACATCCCTATCATATATACTAAAATTACATCTAATTTCAAACAATTACATATATTACCAATTTTAATATTTTATATCATATATTTTAAAAGATACAATTAGATACAAAAATCCCTCAAAACTAGGATTGATTAATTATTTTTACATTTAAACACCAAAATTAATGGTCCAATTGGAATTAATAATTTTTTTCTCTCTCATCTACCATTTCCTCTGTCAATCCCCTACTCCAACAATATCTCTACTCCCTCACGTCCTCCACCCCCTCCACCATTTCTCTCCCTTCCTTCATCCTCTTAATATCAAAATTGATTCTTGCTCATCTTCCAGCGAAACTATTAAGTAAAAGAGGCTAAACTTATTCTCTCTTATTCCGGCGAAACTATGGTGCCGTTAAGTCTCTGAAAGGACAATACTCAGCTACTGTCGGAGGTCCGTTCATCATCACAAGCGAGGAGATGTACTATATCTTCGGCAAGTACGGTGCTATAATGCTGATTCGTATTGACACAACTAAGGATACGCGTGGAACTGCTTTCGTCGTTCATGAAGATATATATGATGCAAAAACCATCATCGATCATTTTTCCGCCTTCAATGTCGCTAATCAATACTTGATAGTTCTGTATTACCAGCAAGTGGATATGAGTAAAAAAAATTGACTAGAAGAAGAAGGAGGACAAGATACATGTTTTTGGCTATAACTTATGAAATTGATATTTGATACATCAAATTAATACTAGATACATGAAATTACACTAGGTCATAAACATAGATACATAAAATTAATACTAGATACATATAACAAATACATGAAATTAATATGAGATACTTCTATGATACATATGCATATACTTGTGCGCCCATGTATCATAGTCTACTTATTCATATGGAATAAGATATTAATATGTCTTCATGATACTCCGGATTGTATGTTTTTATGTCCATCTGATCAAAGTCCATCAGTTTTTTTTATGTGTCTAAGAGGCTAGTACATGTTCATGATACATATAAAGAGAAAAGACATAAAGTCACTGAAGTTGTCTCGAATTTTTAAAAAGACACATTTACTTTGCATGTGTCCTATTACCCCATAAAAGTATTAAATACCCTTGTAAATAGACCATTTTGACTAATTTCCTCATCTATGAAGAGGTGTGTGATGCTCACCTTTTTGACCATTTTAATTAAATTTAAATATTAATAAAAGTGAGAATAATCCGACCCGAATTTTAACAAAAACACTTCCATTTCTTTTCTTTTTCATTATTCAAATTTTCTCTTCTTTTCCATTGAAATTTGCTCCCACCCTCCTTAAAGAAAATTGAAGTTGCGGCTAGGTCTTCATCTTCTTCATCAAATTAAAGTATGGTGTATGCGACAATGAAGCCGACAAAACCAGGGCTAGAGGGGCCCGAGAGAAGATTGATTAAGACAACTCTCTCTACCAAAAACGTTAAGAATCTTGAGAAAATGTGTACGGATTTGGTTTATGGTGCTAAGGACAGAAGTTTCAGAGTGAAGGGACATGTAGAAATGCCAACAAAGGTTCTTAGCATTATCCCTATGAAGTCTTCCTATGGAGAAGGCACAAATACATGGGACAAGTCTGAGCTGCGGGTTCACGAGTGTGAATTGACCCAGATGTTGTCAAGCAAATCACCTCAATCACCACTGAACCTGGTGTCGAGGTTGATGTCACTATTGTTGATTCCTAAAAGTACTTGTTTGAAAAAATCTTCTCCAACATCAAATTTCGGGAATATGAAGTATTTAATTATTTAATTAATTAATAAAGAAAACAGTTGAAATGTGGCATTTTTTAATTGGGTTTTGGCAGTTAAATAAACCTTCACGCGTTGTTATTTGAGTGTTCACAAAGATAGTGAGAAAATGGATCAAAATGATCATTTTACAAAGATATCCAATACTTTTGTGGGGTAATAGGATGCTCGTAAAGTTAAGATGTCTTTTTGAAAATTCAGGACAACTTTAGTGGTGACTTTATGTCTTTTTTCTACATATAAATGTATATATGCAACTGTATAGTACATTTTCATGATACATATAAATGTATATGTTCAATTGTACACTCATGTATCTAAGTGTCTAGTTTGTTGGATACATCATATATTGATAATATATACATCAAATTAATGAATTTATTATTTTAAGAGTACATAACAAAAATATACAAGTTTTGGTCTTTTATCAATAATATTAATAAATTTATTATTTAAAAGAGTAATAAAATGAAATTAATTAACCATAGATACACTCCTTGATTTCCGCATTATATTAAGGGATTTGATAAATTAAATTTCAGAATTAATTGTTCATATATTCTGAAAATCCTCAATTACTCCTTTAATTAAGGAAATCAGTTACAACCATTTAATTCAAACAAATAAAACATGTATCTCAATTTTTAAAATCGTCAAATTACATGTATCTGACGAGTAATGATACATGTATCCAAAGGAAGAAATATGGTACACGAAGTAACATTTGAAACTATTGTGAATCTTAGTAATTATGATCTAAACTAGTGGAATTTATGTAGTTTGCCCATATAAAATAGCAAAATTAATTTGAAACTTTTCAATGAAATAATAAGAGCAAGATCATTATTAAAAGTTAGCATCGAGAATAATTGTCAAAAAAAATCAAGTACGTTCGTGGATGCACTTATCGGCGAAATATAATCAAAATTATTATGAAGTTATTTTTAGATTTTTCATATAAAACATGAATCATGAAAATAAGAAAAAATTAATTAAGAGAATTGATTTTTGACATTTTACATAAATTAGTAAAAATTTAAAGATAAGCTAACTTGATTATTTTAAGATACGATGCTAATTGTTGATGTTTTCTCGGTGGAATTGAATAAGCAAAGATGAAAAAAAGAAAATGAAAATAAGGAAAAAGTGAGAATCGAAAAATAATGTTGGAATAAATACAAAGAAATGAAATTATATAAGAGAGATTTATTAAGGATTTCTTTTTTTTTTTAAAAACAGATTATAAAAAGGGAAAATAATCTAAAAAGGTTAATCAAAAGGAAAAGAAAAAATTTAAATTTGTCAACAAAGTAATGTTGCGGATTTTGTAAAATTAAAAAAAAAAAACATTTTTTAGTTTATTTTTTTGTTAACTGAATTTCCAAAACTATGAAACAACTTTTTGACTTATAAATATTTTAACATGCATGTTATGTTTGTACATGATTTCCACACTAATGCACATGTGGTGTTTGATAAAATGTCTGAAATAATTGAATAGAAGTATGAGTTTTCTTGCTTCTAGTTTTCTTCTCTGACATATTTTCCCCTCTTCTTTCAGTAAGAATAAAAAAGTGACCACTGTAAAGAAGTTGGTTGATGGCACTGGCGGATTCAGGATTTAGAGTTCGTGGGTGTCAAATAGATTTATCGATTAAATTAATTTTATATTTGATTAAATTATTCGTCTTTTCGATATATATCATAAATCAATCAATAAAATATAAATAATAAGATATTACACTTTTATTGAGTATTTAATCAAATAAAAGAAAAGTCAAAGGAGTAATAATGTAATTAATTTAATTTAAGTCAATAACAATTATAAAAAATAAAATAAATTGTGCTAGCTGTTTTTCCTTAAAAAAATGTGCTTGGAGACATTTTTTGTTCTTAAAAAACGTCTACAGCAAATTTCTCAAAAAAAATAGGTACAAATGGAATTCGAACCCGCAACATCAGTCTTCTAAAGTTGCCCTCCTACCGTGGCACCACAAGCCAATTTTGTTCTCTGGGTGGCACGCTTTATATTTATATAAATATTATATATATACATATATATATATACATATATATATACCTATGTATATATAGAGTTTCCGTCGAAGTTCGGGGGTGGCGTGGCACCCCCACACCCCTTCATAGATCCACCCCTGGTTGATGGTGTTATTGACGAGTCATATTGCGAGGTGAGAATTGGACTTCCCATTTTTCAGAAAAATTGTGAGAATATATTCCATTTCTAAGAAACCATCAAACCTTGTTCAGTCAATTTGTTAAAACAACGAGAAAATGACATAAATAGTCCCTTAACTATAAACCTAAGCTATTTGTATTTAAACAAAATGAACAAAGACCAAACCTGATAAGTTTTTGAATATTTAAAGGACTAAAATCGGTAAGTCTATAGTTAAGGGACTAAAACCGGTAAGTGTATAGTTAAGAGACCAAAGGTGATAAGTTTTTGAATAGTTAAAGGACTAAATCCGTTAAGAGTATAGTTAAGAAACCATTTTAGACCTACTACTATAGTTAAGGGACTATTTATGTCATTTTCTCTTAAAACAACCTAACATAGTTTCAATTTTTTGATTGTATCTTTGCCTGTCATGTATTTACAAATGTTCTTGGTTCATTATTATAGAGATTAATATAATTCTTCAGTTCTTTTATGTTATTTTAAAGTGTTTTTACACATAGTTAATGTTGAAACATCATATTTAGTTTTCGAGCACCAAACAATTCTGAAACTTTACTGTGATCCTTGAGTTCTTCTTCATATGCGGTAGTGGAAAACTGATGAGAAGACATAGATGCATCTCAAGAAAATGAAGAAGGTATCATTAAATATAAAAAGGTCCCATGTTGCTGTGTCAGATGAAGGAACATGGCATGTCCCTGGAAAACTTAGGCAAAGATTTTCCTGAAGTATGAAGAAGATGTTACTTTAGATGGATATCACTTTCAACTTGTATGGTCTATGTAATGCTTCATCAGTTCTTTTTCAATTTCTCATTATGCCTTGCCCTTAGCATAACATACATGGTTAATTGTAAATGCTTCACTTTTCTTTAAAGATACACAGGAAAGGGACTATGCGAACTCATTTAACTCTTCAACAAGTAAGCCTTGAAATTCTCAGTAAAAATTCTCTAAACACTTGGATTAAATATTAGCGAAGAAGAAAGACATTAAGCTAAAATTACACCCTCATATTTTTTTTCAGTAGGCATCAAATCAATAAATCGTTGTGCGTTTTACACTTTCGATTTCTTGAGTTGAAAGTATTAACACTTTGTCTTTGTTGATTATTTTATGCTCTTATTTATTATCCAGAATGTATTTAAGCTTCAAAAGTAATTGGAATTGGGACATTTGATTGTGGAAACAGAGGATTTATTTCTGAGTAAATAACCGTCAGAGAACTCTGCTCCGAGAAATTAATTTTCAGTTGTTGTTGTTTAAAAATGTAACATGTTTCTCCTAAATGTCATGCTTCATCTCCAAATTTTTTTCTCAGTAGGCATCAAGTCAACTGATTGATGTGCATTTTACGCTATTGATATCTTGAGTTGAAGCACTTTGTCTTTGTTGATTGCTTTATGCTCTCATCACATTTCTCTTTCCACATCTCAATTGCAAAAGAGATCATGTGTAACAACTAACATGTAAAAAATCATGTAGAATAGACAGGTTTTTGTTCTTTGATCACATATTTCATATTAAAAATGAAATTTTGCTTCACATTACCTTTCTTTGCATATTGTGTGTTTAATTAATTTCTTTATGTAGAACTGCTTTTATCTAAGAACAAAAAATGATTTTATGTTGGTGTAACATCTTGCTATTTGAAAGAACTAGGGAGAGCTAGAATTAGAAAGAGTTGTTTTTGGAAAGAATGAAAATCTGGAAAATTTGTTAAGTATGTTAAGTTTGAGTTTTTGGTCAACTTCAAACGACCATAACTCCTAGCGGATGATTTAGGTGTGGTTCCAGATACCGTAGGAAAGATCTTCGAATTATCTTCCAACGCTGTCGAGTTTGCGCGATTCCGAGTTTGTATGAGTGAGATATGCCCATTTGAAGTTGGGTTGTTCAAATAAGGATAGTCTAATCCGGATTTTAGAAGGGCATTATGGTCTTTTCATTACCCAATTAATTAAATCCGTTTTTAGTAAAATACTTGGGGTGTAAACTGAGTTAATTCAGTTTACGCTATTGAGAATTAAGCTATGGCTTTGAGAGAAGAGAAAAGAGGAGGAAAGGAGAAGAAAAATCAAGATTTCGTCATCTTCGTGAGGAATTGATTGCGGGTTTCGCCAAGGATTTGATCCTACAAGGTATGTGAGTCTTTCATAGCATTGGGTTCGTTCACCACGCTCCAATCACGTTTATTTCAGTGAAGTTCGTTCTAGAAAGTTGAAAGTTGATAAATCTTGAATGGTGTTCTTGAAATTGGCCTTCATTCTTGAGTTAGGTTGAGATTGAGGAGTTCCTTGAGGTTAAAATGTTATTTCTTTGAGTTGTTTAAGTTAGATTCTTGTGTATACATACTGGGTATCTGAATCTAAAGGGAATTTGAGAAAAAGAACTGAGTTTAAGCGAATTGGGGTTAGAAAACGAAGAAGGAACAAGTCAGGCAAATCTGGGTACTAGGTCCGCGTCGCGGACCTGTTCCTCAGAATTGACAATTTTCTCCTTGCGTCGCAGAGCGGTCACAGACCGTTCTGCCTCAAATTTATTTTTGCAACCAAATATTTAAATACTTCTCCGCGTCGTGGACTAGTTTCCAGACAATGATTTCATGATCTTTTCTCATGTTTAACTATCTAAAAACATTCCTAAGCATCATGAGATCGTTCCTATCACAAATCACAATCCTTGAATCCATAATTCAATTCAAGGAAAGTTAAGAGTCAAGTCAAGGAAAGTTAAGAGCCAAGTCAAAGAAAGTTAAGAGTCAAGTTAAGAGAAATTCAAAAAGTTTTCCAAAAGTCTTTTACAAACGTTTTAACTTTGTTTTAAGACTTAAACTCTGAGTTGAGTAAAAGGTAAGAGTAAAAGTTCATTTCTTCAAAGATTATACGGGAACTAAGTATTCCCAAGAGTTAAAAATGTCTTCACATTTGAGCAAGAAAGGGAACATCGATTCCAACAGAGCTTTTAAGCTAAGTTTTGAGTAATTATTTCAAACCAAAAAAGAAGTTTTGCTTTAAAACATATGAGCTAAGTATATTTTTGGGAGTAGTATTGAGCACCGATATGGGGATGTGAGTTCATAATAACTCAAGTCTCCATAAACCATGTAGCCATCATGGGTAGTAAAGGATCATAATTTTTATATGAGTCCTTAAGTGCTTTTTAGCATAGACTAGTGGACCCACTTAAATAAGGCATTCAATATGACGGCAAAGTATATGACAGTTCTGGCAGTGTGGGCAAGACATTGTATCACCACTTAGGCTCATAGTGATGGTTGTCGGTTAGAGAAACTCCCACAGAAATTATATTACTTTATTATATGAGTAAGTTGAGTTGTTATTGCATTTCTTTAACAAACTGGGTTGCTTTCTACTGTTTTAAAAGCTTTCCATATATTGCATGTGCATTGTTGCTTTATATTGAGTTAAGTTATTCATGAGTTGAGTAAAGCCAAGGTAAGTGTTCTTTTCAGATTCTTTTCAAGCTTATGTATTGTTCAGTATTCCCCTCGCATACTCATACAATCAATGTATTGATGTCATTTGGTATGCATCGTTTTATGATGTAGACACAGGTAACCAGGATCAGCATCCAGTGCCTCGTTGATCCAATTGAGCACTCAGAGTCAGTTGGTGAGCCTCCTTGCTATCCGGAGGACTCCTCTTTATCATTTGTTTTAGTATTTAGTTCATTAGGATGTTGTGGGTCTTGTCCCGACATCCCTCTTTGTTTTAGAGGTTTCATAGACAGTAAGACAGTTAGTAGTTCAGTTGTCTTTACATTATTATTTCTTATGTTAAGACTTGAGTTGTCATCTATGGCTAGTTGAATGTTTTATCCTTAAACGTTCTGAGTTTAATTTGAGGCAGTTGTTTTATAAGTGCATTTGATCATTGTAATAATGCTTAGAGTCTTCTGCTGAGAGTCTAGCCTGGCCAAGGGTTTGCTTGGGGCCAGAAATGATTCTCGAGTGCCAGTCCCGCTAAGGGTGTAGACTCGGGGCGTGATAGTTGGCTACTCTTTGTCACTATTAAAACCATAACTACTTGAATTTTTTTTAATGTTCAAGGAAATGGACTTTATTATTCGTAATAGTGTCACTCATTTGGATAATGGTTACATATAGTGCAAGTCAGCTACAATCTGTAGATGGCGAATACATTTAGTTGAATTTGAAGTAGAATTATGGCTTGTGAATTCATTAAGTTAAAACAATCATATGGTCATGTTAGTTTGTTGAGCTCCAGTTATTTATCGAGAATATTGAGCAACTTCTATGAATGATTTTTCGGTTCAATTCCCTTCAGGTATAGATAGGACAAATTACACCATTTTTTTCTCATGAACTGTATTCTACCACGTTATGATAGTGATTTCTATCTTCTTAAATTGAATGAGTTGAACAATATACACTAAAAGTATTCTCCACATTATAATAGTGATTTCTGTAATATTGCATATAATATGTCGTGTTGTACTAAAGTACTTTAGTATTTATTTTTGGTATAGATGAACAAATCATGTTGTATTCATTTTCATAATTTAATTCAATTGTGTCTCTTGATCAATTCTAGAGGTTTTGGAATATCTTTTTCATTTTGAGCAGCTGCACCAAAACAGATTAAAGAAGCTATAAAGTTAGGTGGCCTTAACAATGTTGAAGTGAAAAGTCATTTGCAGTTTTCATTTCAAACAATGTAGTCATTTATAGTTTTTCTTTCCAAACAATGCATAATACTATTCTTTACCAATTCTCATGTCAATTCATAGCACTTGATGTTTGGATATATAGATTGAATGCTTCTTAAATTGAAGATATACATTCATGGATCTCAATCTTGAGATGCCCAAAGATCGTTATTTGTGTAGGGGGAAAGGTACAAGTACCCTCTTAGACTATGACCGAAATCCAGAGACGCACCTTAACTAAACTAAGGTCCTATTACCCCCTGAACCCTTTTTTTTGTAATTTTGTGCACCTTTTTGGCTTACAGGTGTACAAAATTACAAATAAATAAGTTCAGGAGGGTAATAGGACCTTAGTTTAGTTAAGGTGTGTCTCTGGGATTTCGGTCATAGTCTAGGGGGCTACTTGTGCCTTATCCCTTTGTGTAGGAGTATATGTATGCTTGAATGTTATAGTTTCTAGAATCGCATAATATTCATCCAAAGATGGAACTAAAGTATATTTGTGCATACAACTATTGTCATATCCTATCACGTACGTGGTTAATTTGAACTTGTAGATATAGTGATCGTAGGATTTGACTAAAAAGAGTACATGACAATTCAATACTCTCTCTAGTAAATAATATAATTAAGAAGGAAGGGTTAAAATTATGTATTTTTACCATATGTGTGTCATCTGATTGTGAAATATTAAAGTGGAGGGCCTAAGAGCTGACGTGGCAAAGTGAGTGTATTCACTCTCCTCAAAGCGCGTGAAATAATAAAACTAAAAAGAACTGAAAGGTAAAATCATACACATGACATTTTTTTCTTGGTCAATATATAACTAATAATTTTTTTAAAAAAATTATAAGTTAAAGTTAAAAAAAAAATGTGAAATTTCTTGTTTAGAAGTAAATGAAATTTGGGGGGTTCAATTTTTTTTTAAAAAAAATTCAATCTTTTTGTTCTCTCTTTATTTTGTGGTCTTCCCCAAATGTCTTCTTCTCCATTGAAGCACTCCTTATACCTTTCTTCTTCCTATAACGACTGGTTCCCGTCGTTATAGAAAAGCCAACGGGAAAAATTTTTGGGCCGAAAAACCTTTTCGTAGTAACTTGGAATTTCCCAACCTAGTCCACATTTGGACGAAATCGGAGTCACTAAGGTCTAGGGAAATCTGGTAACAATTGGGTGGTCTAATTATGATTCTAATCACATGAGTAGATAGCTAAGACTTTAAGAAACCCGTATGACTTTACGGAATTGAATTCGGGTGAGTAGAACTCCAAAACTGATCTTAGCATGAACGGGTAATTTATGAGTGTCATGGGTTGAAGGTGTGTTGTGAAATGGGGGTTTGGAATTCTTAAATTTTCTCACTGTTTCCATGCAAGCCGCTAGGGCGGGATTTGTCCGCCAAGGCGGGGCCGCTGTAGCGGGGTGAGGACCGCTGTGGCGGGACAGACGCGACTTAAGTTGGAAATAAACCCCAAAAACATTTTATTCTGCACTTTTCGACTTTGAGAGCTAAGGAACGACCCCAGGGTTTTCTTGAAAGTTTTCCACCATTCTTGAGGCTAAAGGTAAGGTTTTCACTCCCCGAATCCATTTTTCGATCCTAGAATGTAAATTTGTGGGTAATTATTGTTGGGGAAGGGTTTTGGAGCTGTTTGGATGGTGGGAAAAGCCCTAATTTGGATATTGGGATCATGGGTTTGATCTAGGGTTGGTAGTGTTGATTATATTCCGAGTAATTAAGTCTTGTTTATCGATCCGAACATTATATTGATTGCTTGTAAACCAAGAACAAACGGAAAGAATCCGAAAAGGAAAGAATCAAGTTTCTTAGGGGATTCAAGCTTTGTTTGAGGTATGTCATGGTTGTGATCTCATGTTGTGTGATATGTGTTTGTTCCTGCTTGATCATTATAATGCATGTATGTATGTGAATGTTGCATTGTTGATCTCACTAATCGTAAATGAGGGTAATTGAATAATTGCATGATATGAATCATGACTTGATTGTATGATTATGATAATGTACTTGTGATTGTGATTGTGATTGTGATTGTGATTGTGGCTTGTTGAATGGATCAGGTGTTGTGTTCCGACACACTAACTGGGATCGGGTACCACATACCGGTACACTAACAGTTTGGGAGTGGGTTCCGTGAGAGGACCAATGACTTGGCATATTTGTATATCTTGAGATTGTGAAATAGTACGTTATTCGTAAGTGATATTGATATTGTATATGTTCGGTGTATGCATGTTTAAGATGTTGTAATTACTTGCTTATATTGCACTTAGTGGGATAGCCGTGTGATCCTACCATACATTGTGGCTGTGTACTGATACTACACTTGCTCTTTCCTTGTTGAGTACAAGGTATCTTCAAGTGGCTACTGAAAGACCTCGTTTAGAAGATCAATGATCGTCATCGAATTCAAGGATGAGTCAGTTCTTCGGGGCTGCCATGAGTTCTCTTTTCGTTTATGTCCACATCTTCGGACTTAGACTAGTTCTTTAGATTTTCTTACCTTTAATTGGGTTGTACCCATTTCCTTAGACTTATGATCCTTGTTAGAGTTTTGGTACATTGACTTTTAGGTTCTAGGCATTATTTCCGCATTAGTTGTTAGATTTGTTTGATTAGACTTTTGGAGTTTATAGGAACTCTATCTTTCCTTTAGCATTTAAACCTGCTTCCATAACTTTAAATGCCTTAGTTTTGATTAAGTTGTGTAGTTCTTGGTTAGCTAGTTAGTATTAATGGTTCTCCCACCGGAGGGTTAGTGTGGGTGCCAATCACGACAATCTGGGTCCTGACACTTGCATATTAAAAAATTTCCTTCATCTTCATCCCTCACCTCACCCGCCCTTCATTAATCACAAAACCCAACACCTAATTCATATTATTGAATGTAAGATTTCTTGAATTTTAAGTAACCCATTTTAAATTCTATTAGTTGTGATGCAAAATTTGTGGGTCTATCAACTTTCTTACACAATCTTCATTTTTCATTTGAGTTGTTAAGAAAAAAAAATAACTTTCTAAAAATATTATTCGACAAGGGGAAGATTTGTGGGTGAGAGTAGGGTTCGAAGAAGAAAAAGTAAGTATGCTATTTTTTTTTTAAAAAAAATTGATGAATGTTGAAAAAGAAAACAACTATTAAAGGCTGGAATTTCGGGAAAAAAGAAGAAGCTAGTGAAGGAAAGAAGAAAGGGGGGGGGGGGGGGGAGGGTAGAAGAGAAAGGGTGGAAGAAGATGGAGCAATTTTTATTTTAAAATGTATTTTTAATTAATTGATTAGTGTAATGAATTTTAAGAAAATGTTTAAGCAAAAAGGTGAGACGTGGTGCTTACATGTCTATGATGTGGCAGATGAGAGTGGTATCCTACTCTCAGGGTTGTATTTAATTCACTTCAAAGATGTTTAGGGGGGTATTTAAACGCCCGTGTAGTTTAAGTGCTAAAGTAAGTTGTGCTTCCAAGTTTAGGTTTTTTTTATATGTATATATATATATATATATATATTTATTTATTTGTTTGTTTCTGGACACGTGTATCCCATGTTAACCAGTATAACTTTTTAAAATGACTATAGTTTTATTCCTAAACTCTTCCAAATAGATCATTGATCTTTGTTGCATTTTCTTAACCATTTGGCAAAATACAAACTGCATTTTTGGTTAAAAATAATAAAATAAAAGACACAATTGTGCTATTTCAAATAGATCATGCATCATTATAACCGGCCATGCTCATAAAATTTCCAATATAATCTTGTCAAATCTTTCTATTGAATCTTTAGACACTTTTCTGAAAAATAACAAATACCTTCTAATTAAAAAAATGAAAAACATATCAATATTCTCTTTGCAAAACTAAAGAAGAAATACTCACTTTCAAACATATATATATATATATATATATATATATATATATATATATATATATATTGACCTAATTCAAACATATGTGACGACGGGGTGATTGCAATGGTGGTGTTGCTAAAGGAGGAGCTTTTTTTTTTTTAAGCTTGTTAAAAGAGGGTATCAATCAAACAATTCTAAAATTGGATACAACTTAAATGACAATATCAAAATAGGTACCTCGTGAAACTTTTACATATTTTCCCCTTAAATTGACCTACACTGACTACACAATACAAATACAAATACAAACTATCGATCCTCAATGCGGGGCTTGGTCCATGTTCTAGAACTTTCCGCACACATGTAACAATATAACCTACAAAAATGATGCCTCGTGAAACTTTTACACATTTTCCCCTTAAATGGACCTACACGATGCAAATGCCAACTAATCAAGCCTCAATGTGAGGCCAGGTCCAAGCTCTAGAACTATCTACATATTCACAACTAACAATACAACCTATAAAACACGTGCCTCGCAGATCTTTTACACGTTTTCCCCTTAAGTGGATCATGATGTAAATACAAACTAATCGAGCCTGAATGTGGGACCATCCGCACACATAGTTAATAATACAACCATCTACAAAACAAGAAACTCATAAATTGTTTACGCATTTACCCCTTAAATGAACTTGTGATGCAAATACGACCAAATCGAGCCTCAATGTGGGCCCCATTACCAAGCTCTAGAAACTTCCTCACAAAGCTAACAATACAACCTATAAATCAAACTCCATCCTTCAATAAAAAAAATACCCTCTATATATCTCTCTCGTTAACATTCAGTAAACTATAGGTACATATATTTGAATAGCTACAGACATGGAGGTGGCATTAAAGTTAATTCCATCTCTTGAAGGGCTAGCCCCAATTGAAGCCAGATCAATGATTTTTACTCATATTCTTCGATTCGCCATCTCTATTTTGCCATTGGAAGATGTACGTAATATTGTGACAGTGGTGGACGCAACGAACAACTTAATCCCCTTCTTCGAAGGTAATCCTATCAATGCAGAACCTATTTTGGAAGGGTTATCACCTGCATCAACCGCTTCCATTGAAGCGATACCAATGGTTAAGGTTTTAGGTGAAGGGATTGATTGCTCTATTTGTTTGTCGGATTTCGAAATTGGCAAGGAAGCTAAGGAGATGCCTTGTAAACAGCGTTTTCATTCTATCTGTATTGACAAGTGGTTGGGGATCAATGGATCGTGTCCGATTTGTAGGTATAAGATGCCAGTGGACGAACAATGTGAGAAGAAAGATGAAGAAAACGGTGAAGATGAAAGAGGTGATGATGGCAGCAGTGATATAAGCGAAGATAGAGTGATGCTTGTTTTTCATGTTGTCATTACACCAGTAACTACACACCAGCAAACAATATCGATAATAGAAATGCATAGAAATTCTGTTGATATGCTGATGGAAGTTAAAGTGCATAGAGATTCTGAGGTATCCGAATCTAGAGGTGGTGATGTATTCGAAGCTAGAAACGGCAATGTATCTGAAGTTGGTGAAAATGGCGATGAATTCGAAGCTAGAGATGGAGATGTATCCGAAGCTGGAGATGGCAGAGATGGCGGATATGGTGATGTATCCGAAGCTAGAGATGGCGGAGATGACAATGTATCCGAAGCTAGAGATGGCGGAGATGACGGTGAATCTGAAGCTCAAGATGTGGTCATTGATGACAATTAATTTGGTTATTTTCCTTGTTTATTTTCAGCGTCTTCTGCTTAACTAAAATATAAAAAGTTATTTGTACAAAATATCGGGCTTAACTTAATTATAAAAAGTTGTTTGTACAAAATATCCCACAATTTTCACTAAGATGATGACAGGTATTTTGAGATGACCTAGCTCAACATATGGTCATTGACAACAAACAATTTGTTTGTTTATGTATTTGTTTTGGGCATCTTCTAATTTCATAAAACCGAAGTATTTAGATTTTCCTAGATCGAGTCTATTAGAAGTTGACACCAATAAAGTGAAAGTTCATGTGGTCAAACAAATGAGCTGCAATCAAGATTAAATTCTTTGAATAAACTTCTCTTTAGCTAAGCTATTCATAATTTGGTTAGCCACTCCTTATAAAGTGATACGATTCATGGATGTTATGACAATTGTGACAGTGAGTTCACCAGAACCTCTTTTGACAAGCATATATGTTAAACATCATTAAACTTTAAACTCCAACAAATGTCAACATTATCTCTGGTTAATCCAGATATGTTAGCCTTACTAGTATAAGTAAGGAAACTTCTATCTCTATATTGATTGTGATGAGTGCATTGACAAATTGAATTATCAATTGCTTTACTTAATTTTTAAAAAAATAATTGATGTTGCATCTTTTCCCCCAATTTTTCTTTGGTCTTCATATTTACAAGACATGTATTTTTCAATATCTCCAAATTGACCATGATTAGAGTTATGTGTGGTAGAAAGTTGTGTATCCCATTGAGAGGTTTCATCCTCCATCAATTCTACAAAGTGCATTGATTCCTTACATTTACACGTAGTTAACACTTGTTTACGAAATTTAGTCAGATTTTCATTAGAAGGTAATTTCTTTTTTCCAACAATCTCCAAGAGAAGAATGATGTATTAAATGAAATTTTGCTATTCTACATATGGTTTATAAAGTTCATTCTAGGGTAGGGAATCATGATGATTTGTCTCACACTCTTATTAAAAAAAATACTGCTCATAGAGTGTTTTCAAACGTCTTTTCTTATGTTCACTTAATTGATGACATTAATATATTCAATTTCTTCGTCTTTCTATTCCTTCCTTCAATGAAGTCACTAATTTGATACTCTTCAACTTCCTCCAATTACAAGATTGTCCATCTCCCTTTTTCCTAAACACCTGTTCCTAGGCACGTGTGTTGCACGTGTAGCCCATGTTATTGTATAAATATTCTAAGATAATACATACTACTATACAAGAACTGCCATATGTAAAGTTCAATATCCATATATATATCGATCGATTCCAAACTTGTTCAAGGTTCCTCCTTTAAGAAATAATTGTGTTGTAGGCAAAACTCTTCCTCCTGATTTAGGATATCAGCGTCCTAAATCATATAATATAAAATTGATTTTTAATATAAAAACTTACTCATAATATCATATAATCTCCAGTAACTATGACAATTCATATATTCCTCAATAAATAAGAAATAAGTAAAAAAAAAAAAAAAAAAAAGAGATAATTGAATCAATCGAAATTCTTATCGGTAAATATCCTGACACAAAATCACTCCTTTTCCTTAACAAAAGTAAAATAATTCACAAATGACAATACTGCAGTAAGTCTTCTCTGTTATTTTATAAAAAAAATTAATTAAAAATCCAACGAGATGAAAGACATTTAGTTTGTGAAATTTTACTGTGTTTTCAAGATATTCAAGTTCTTTTGGTGGTGAGTTTGATGTTTTTTACTATGTATATAAAGTAAATAATTTTTAATTTTTGCTCTGTTATTTGTTCTTAAGAGATTTTTCTTATTTCTATTTTCTAGTACACAAGGAAAGTAAGAATTCATAAGGTGTGCAACAAGTAATATTAAAGTTTAATACTGATACAAAATTGTGGCTGCTTAATAATCAGTTTCACAAAAAGAAATCCTATTTTATTGTCAAATGACTAAATTCGAAAGATGTTTTCCCAACAACATTTAATTCCCAGTATGACCTCACAAATAAAGTGTTACAGAGAAGTTGTTTCCCATAAACATCAGGTAGAAAAAAAAATGTACAAGATGGATATTTTAGGGGGATTCTATCTCCAAATCTTCATATGGTACAATTTCTTTGCCGGAAGAATCAGCTACAACCTGATCATCATTATTTTGAGTTGTAGTGGTCATCTCTTGAAGTGGAGGTGGATCTACAAGTGTTGTTGTTGGATTATCATTACATGATAAATGAAGCTTCATCTCTCTGTGTTCTTGACACATTGCACACCAATGTAAACAACAATGTACCATACATGGATCACATGGTGAATCCTGATTTTAAGAGAAGGAAAAAGGCGAGTTAATCTAATCAAGCAAGTAATTGGCAAACATGGACAATGACGAGCATGTTAAAGACTTGATACTCCACTTCCTACTAATCATACTTTAATGCAACCTGAATCTGAAAATGTTGAGCTTGGTGAAGAAATTGACCGGACTGGTCTAATGACGAAATACCAAGATAATATGGTGTACATTAGAACATCAAGAGACTGTATAGGGAAGGCATTCCTAAACTCTATCACTTGTATCAAATCTTTTGGGCATTGTTCCTATCGTTACTTATTATGTTGCTTATTCTCATTTATTCAAAACTTATCAATCATGTATGAGCTCTTTTAAGTCATTCTAGAGCCAAGATCTTTTCAGAAGGCCTCACAAAGTAAATGATAGGTAGATTTAATGCAAGTGAAGATTACTGCACTTGAGAAAAAACTTAAATGCAGGATATGTTAAGTAACTGAAGGTGTATGAATCAACATACCAACAATGGAGAAAAACAGAGAAGATTCTGGGGAAGAAGAAGATATTTTCATTATTTTGTAACTGAATACATGTGCCTCTATATATACCATACAAGTAGAAATGACAACTCACTCTAACTAACTGTCTAACAATATTCCTAACTAATCCAGCTTAATGACAAACAAATTAATTAGCTTAGCCTCATAAACAGTACTAACTACTATTAACTAACTAGTCAGTGTTTTGAGACTAAGGTACTTTTGTGCATTTTCCAATTTCCTTTACACTCCCCCTCAAGCTTGGACCTATGAAGATGTTCTTCATTCCGAGCTTGGACATCATGTAAGTATGAGATGCTTTACCAAGGCCTTTAGTGAACAGATCAGCTGGTTGTTCTGATGAAGGCAAATAGGTTGTGACAATCAGACCATCTTGAATCTTTTCTCTAGTGAAGTGACAATCTATATCTATGTGTTTAGTCCTCTCATGAAACACAAGATTGGCAGCTATTTGGAGGGCTGACTTGCTATCAGAAAACAAGGAAACAGGTGTCTTGACTTGCACACCAAGTTCTTTGAACAACCCTATCATCCATATCACTTCTGCAACTGAGGATGCCATAGCTCTATACTCTGCCTCTGCTGAACTCCTTAAGACTGTGGCTTGTTTCTTGGACTTCCATGAAATAGGAGAACTCCCATAGTGCACTAGATAACCAGTTATAGATCTTCTACTGTTTATGCAAGCTCCCCAGTCAGCATCACAATATACTTTCAACAGATTATCACCAGTAGCAGACATCAATATTCCTGATCCCGGTTCATGTTTTACATACCTCACAAGTCTCATGGTTGCCTCCATATGAGACTTCTTTGGGGAATGCATAAATTGACTCAAGCTCTGTACATCAAATGTTATGTCTGGTCTGGTTGTTGTGAGATAGAGTAACCTACCAATAAGTTGCTGATAGCTAGTGGGATCTGCTAGTGTTAAATCTTCAGAAGTTAATGGTACATGTTGGTCAAACTCGACTGTGGTGAGCTTTTGATTCTGCTCCATGGGAGTTGTAACAGACTTAGCACCTGCAAGTCCCATGTCAGCCACTAACTCCAAGGCATACTTTCGCTGATGCATTAAAATCCCCTCATCACTTCTGGCAAACTCAATGCCAAGAAAGTATCTAAGTTCTCCTAGATCCTTGATCTTAAAAGTTGCATGCAATACTTCTTTAGTGTGTTAAATTATGGAATGATCATTACCAGTAATTAGTAAGTCATCCACATAAACCAAGACTATAGCAATCTTGTCACCTTCCCTCTTAGTAAACAGAGAATAATCACTTGAACCTTGATGAAAACCAGATGAGGTCAAGGCAGTAGTAAGCTTAATGTTCCATTGCCGTGAAGCCTGCTTTAGGCCATATAAGGACTTCAAAAGCTTGCATACTTTTCCAGCACTTTTCTCTTTCACAATAAAACCTTCAGGAATGGTCATGTATACTTCTTCATACAAGTCTCCTTGTAAGAATGCATTGTATACATCCATTTGATATAACTTCCACCCCTTGACTGCTGCCAAGGAAATAACAGCTCTGACTGTGGCCATTTTGACAACAGGGGAAAAAGTCTCCTGATAATCCAATCCTTCCTTTTGACTATACCCCTTAGCTACCAGCCGGGCCTTTAGCCTCTCTATTTCACCAGTTGCCTTATACTTTATCTTATATACCCATCTGCATCCTATAGCCTTCTTGCCTTGTGGAAGAGACACAATCTCCCATGTGTTGTTATCCTCCAGTGCTTTCACTTCACACTTCATAGCATGCTGCCATCTAGCATCAGAGGCAGCCTCTGAATAACTGGCAGGTTCAGTTTCAGTTGAAAAATTTGCTACAAAGCTTTGATATTTTGAGGAAAGTCCAGTGTAGTCAACATGATTAGCAATAGAGTGCAAACATTTCTTGGAGCCAGTTTGAAGCACAAAGTCTTTGTGCCATATAGGAGGTCTTGAACCTCTGGCAGACCTTCTGATATCTGCAGCATTGGTTTCATTCACATTAACAATAGCTGGTATGGGGTCTGATACATCATCTTCTTGAGAACCTTCCATACTAGGTGAACCAAGAGGGGCAATCACAGGTTCATCACATAAAGAGATGGGAATGGAAGTAACCAGATCATCATAGGAAAAATGAGTAGTGGTAGAAACATCTTCTTTGTCATTCTGCAAGTCATTCTGAAATGGGAATATCGTTTCCATGAAAACCACATCTCTACTAACAAAGAAAGACTTGATTTCGAGGTCATATAACTTGTATCCCTTTTGATGAGAACTATATCCAACTAACACAGCTCTTACAGCTCGAGGACTGAACTTATCCTTTTGGATGAGAGTGGTGGCAAAACACAAACATCCAATGACTCTTAGATGTAATAAGGAGGGAAGTTTATTGTAGAGCAATTGAAAAGGTGATCTCCCATTCAACACAGTAGAAGGGATCCTATTTAGAATATACACTGCAGCCTCAATGCACAACCCCCAAAATCTACTTGGCAACCCACTTTGAAACTTGACTGCCCTGGCAGTCTCAAGTATGTGTCTATGTCTTCTTTCCACCACACCATTTTGTTGTGGTGTGTATGGACAAGATCTCTCATGTACTATTCCATAATGTTGAAACAATTCTGTGCAAGCATGACTGTAGAACTCCCCACCATTATCTGACCTCAGCCTCTGAACCTTCTTACCAAACTGTGTCTCTACCTCATTAAAAAAGTTTTTTAACAACATCAACACATCAGATTTAAGTCTCATTAAAAATACCCATGTCCACCTTGTGTGATCATCAACAATGGTTAGAAAATATCTCATTCCATCAAAAGTTTCCCATTTGTAGGTAGGGTCCCCATACATCAATATGTAACAATTGAAAACTAGAAGTAGATCTACTCATGCTATGTGGAAAAGGTAATCTGGTTTGCCTTGCTAGTGGACAAACCTAACAATTATTCAAAGTGAAAACAACATTCTTATTTAGATTCTAAAACATAGGTATTTTCCTAAGGACTTTCATTGGCACATGACACATTCTCTGATGCCAAGTAGCAGCATCTACCTCCTGTGTAACTGCAAAACATTTTCCAGTTCCATTCTTCTTGTTTCCTACTTGTGAATATAGGGTATAAAGACCTTCCTCTTCTTTACCAATCTCCCTCACATTCCCAGAGATGAGATCCTGAATAACACAGTTTGGATAAAAAATGGCACAGCAATTCAAGTCCTTTGTCATTTGTGAAACTGACATAAGATTAAACTTGAAGTCTGGCACACACAAAACATTTGTTAAAACATCATTTCCACCTAGATGATAGTTCCCTGTGTGTGAAACTCTAGTTGATTCTCCTGTGGGCAGCTGTACATGGCCTGTATTTTCTATTAATCCCCTATCCAATAAACGTGTGTGATCTCCTTCATATGATTGGAGGCCCCTGTATCGACAATCCATTTTATGAGACCCGGGGAATGAGTAGAGAAATTACCTGCCATATGAGCACTACCATTGACATTGCCATGTCCACCAGCATGTGCTTCTCTGCTATCAGAAGTGCTTGGTACATGTGAATACATGTCCTGTTGCTGCATGTGTGGATAACCAGGTCTAGGGTGCATTGGTTGATGGTGACAACATTGAGAGAAGTTGTCTTGTTGTTGAGAGACCATCTGATGATGATGGTGTTGGTCCTGAGGACCTGCACAATTAGCATCAATTATAGCAGAACTACCTGAAACAGGGCCAGTCACAACATTAGCTCTCCTTTTTCCTTTGAAGTCACTTGGATACCCAATAAGTCTGTAACAATCTCCCTTCACATGTCCAGTGAGATGACAGTGATCACATTTCTTTAGCTTGTTGCAGTCAGCCTTTACATGACCTTTTATGTGACAAAAATCACAGAAAAGATTACCATTGAAATTCCTCTTTGACCTATAATGATCATTACCACCAGGCTTAGAAGTGTACATAGCTGTAGGATTAGAGGTCAGCATCCTATTAGTCCCTGCGACAATCCTTTGACTCTCATCTTGATTGACCATTGCATAAACTTGGTTAACAGAAGGAACCTGTGGCATCATTAAGATCTGACTTCTAGCTTGGCTATAACTATCACTCAATCCCATCAAAAACTATAAAACCCTTTGATATTGAAGATGTTCAATGAATTCTCTAGACTTAGGGCAGTCACAAGAAGGAGGAGGCATAATTGAATCATTTTCATCCCACAAATCCTTGAGTCTAGAGTAGTATACAGAAACTGAAGAAGTACCTTGAATTGAAGTAAAAATTTCCTTGTGCAATTGGAAGGTTCTGGAACTATTGATCTTGTCAAATCTCTCTCTTAAGTCCTCCCAAATCAAGTTACTATTTGAGCAAAATAGCACACCACTGAGAAGATCCTTGCTGACATTGCACATTAACCAGGAGACTACAATTGCATTACATCGGTCCCAAATCTTGGCCAAATCTCCTGTGAACTGATTCGTCTTGACAGAACCGTCAATGAATCCTAGTTTGTTTCTCCCTAGCAGGGCAAGTTTAACAGCTCGACTCCACAATGTGTAATTGTCTGATCCAGTCAACATGATTCCGATCGAAAGAGAACCAGGAGCATCTGATGGATACAGATAGAGAGGGTGATGATAATCAATTGTAGTTGTAACGTTCGCAGAAGCATTTTCCCCCATGAATCCTAAATCTGGCAGAATACCTAATCTGGCAAAAACCTAGCTGAAAATTGGCAGAAACAGAAAATTGAGTAAACTAAGCGAGAACAAGCACACAATCCCTCGAATTCTTCACAGCATGTGAGCAATCCCCTCGATTTGCACCTGTCGTGGCTCTGATACCATGTTAAGTAACTAAAGGTGTATGAATCAACATACCAACAATGGAGAAAAACAGAGAAGATTCTGGGGAAGAAGAAGATATTTTCATTATTTTGTAACTGAATACATGTGCCTCTATATATACCATACAAGTAGAAATGACAGCTCACTCTAACTAACTGTCTAACAATATTCCTAACTAATCCAGCTTAATGACAAACAAATTAATTAGCTTAGCCTCATAAACAGTACTAACTAGTCAGTGTTTTGAGACTAAGGTACTTTTGTGCATTTTCCAATTTCCTTTACAGGATATAGTCGGAGTTCACATGACCATTCATTGTTTACTAAACAACATGGTTAGGACATTGCGTTGTTGTTAATCTATGTTGATGATGTCCTTCTTACAGGTAGCAAGTTTTCTCTTATTCTTGATACTAAGCAGTATTTGGATATCCTGTTTTATGTGAAGATTTGGGAGCTAAGACTGCCTTTACATTTTCGGAGGCCACTGTTATAATGACTACTTTAGATTATTGACAAGACAGATGATCCTTTATTTGATGATATTTTCAGCTGACAAAGTCTTGTTGGTAAGCTATTTATTTGATCATTACTAGGCCAAACATAAGCCAGTTCATGAAACACCCTAAGCACTTACATTGGAATGTTGCCTTGAGTGTAGTGAGATATGCCAAAAGCTTATCAAGTTTGGGCATTTTTACGAGGACATGACCTATAATATTCGAGTAGGGGTGCTTATCGTGACTTTGATTGGGCTGCTTGTCCTAATACTAGAAGATCATTCACACATTCCGTGATTCAATTGGGAACTTCTCTGATTTTTTGGATGTCAAAGAAGCAACACATTGTAATTCAAATCTTAAATGAGATAGAATCAATTTTTGCAGAAGTCATCTGGTTGGTAGGTTTACTACGGAACTCATTATCATAATTACGATTCATATTTATATCTTTTGTGATAGCAAGGTTGCTATGTGGATTGCTGCAAATTTGTGAATGTACCAAACACATTGAAATTGATCATCACTTCATCCGTGATAATCTCAATGGTCGCCGACTTCAATTTTACTTTGCAAAGAATGGAAAAAACAGAAGTTGAGTAGTTCACCTTAAGATGATATTTTCTTTGCAACATTTGTCTGGCCATGCCAGTATAGATACCACAAACCCACCAAGAGAAGAGGAGACCTTCAGTAATAAGGCATGCAGTATCAGGATCAATGCCATGAAATGCCGCAGTAAGTGCAGCAAGAGCAATCCCACCTTCAATGCACACTAAATGACCAACACAAGCTCCTCTGCTTGAAATTTCATCATTCAAACTCTCCATGTGTCGTCCAAACAAAACACAAGGGCAAAATAGCCCAACCAAACCTAAAAATCAAACATCAAAAACGGCAAAGAATATTGAAGTTTTTTATCTTAAAAATGTCATGAGATGCTTACAACTATCAACATCTTCTGTACACCCAAATATTCCAGTTGCCCAATCTTCATCAGCAGGAGGTTCATATGATGGAGGTAGATTTTGCCCACAATGTTCACATTTAGCACATGATTGCTGTCAAATAATATAATAAAAGACATTTAATGATTTTTGTTTTATTGATTACATAAGTAAATAAACCAAGACATATATTCTATATAACCTGATCATGAGATGGTGTTTAATTTTATTTTATTTTCAAAATATGCTTCTAATTGTTCTAACTCCACTCTTTAACTGATAATTATTATACATCTTATTAGGAGCCATTTATGAGAATTTAAAAATAATAACTCCCTCTATTCTTATAGGAATTAATGTTATTAGTGATTAACAATTTCCTTATTATGATCTTATCGAGGGAATTAAACTCATAAATATATATGGCAATGCAAATTCTTCATTCACCTTTTAGATGAGTTGTTCTTTATTTGGTCCCCATTTTCTTTTAATGAAGTAAGTAAAAACAAATTGTTCTTTTTTCCATCAATTCACTCGATCAAATAAACATATAGTCGAATAATTTATAATTGACGATGCATGCATATATAATAATGTATGATAAATCGACAGGGTTAGGATGTGGTTTTTCCCCCTTGGTTAAAAACCAAGAATACCTATGTTAATACAAACAAAAATGATAAAAATAAAATAAAATTATTAGAATGTGAACATATGATATCATAGATAGTTAAGCAGAATATACTTTTAAATTCGTTCAACTCACACATGCAGGGCAAAGATCAGATCCATTTTCTCTATTACCATTCAAGGCACAAATGGATAGGCTTATTAATTCTCATTGAAGATAATTAGAAGAAATGTAATGAAAGATTAAAATAACCTTTTGGACATCAATAGGTTGATTAAGCTCGCCAGGAGTAATATTTTGCAATGAAGATTCTTGATCCTTTGTTAATCGAACATAAGTCCCCGTTGCCATCGTCTTAGATTTATTTGATAATCAATTAATAACAATAATTGAGTTGGTGTAACATATATACCTTCATTAAGGTAATGTTAGTTACAAACAAGTAGATAAGAGAGGAAAAAGGGATAGGGAGATTGTACCGTAAAACTTGGAAGTTTTTTTATTTTAATTGCAAAATACTAATAAATAAGAGAGTACCTAATCAAGAGATATAATTTTGAATCAACTTTTGAAGAATTAATGAAAATACTATACTGCAATTCATGGTTGACATGGTTTTGCGCACCCGACTAACGTCGTGCTAGTGGCATGCCAATTACCATCAAGGAGTTCGATGGAATGTGAGATCGTATGTATCTTCTTAATCAGAAATTTTAGGTCCAAGCCTTGTCATAAAAAAATAGTAATAAATTATTTCTTAAATTGTATACATATTTTAAAATATTTGAGTTTAAATCCAAATGCCATACAAAAAAAATATGTAGCACCACTTTTTAACTGTATATACTTGTGTGTTAAATCATATATAGTCCTTTGTATTTTAAGAAAAAAAAATTGTAATCATAATACTCTAAAGAACAAAACAATTAGTGGCAATCCTACTTTACCAAGGAGCTAATTCGTTCGGAACTCAATTGATTGCTTCGATAGAGAAGGTAGAGCGTCCTTGGCTCATCATTATAGCACATATATAGGGCTTCAATGCTATAACAACGCTTCACTAATTCGAAACACCCCGCTATAAGAATCTAGCTTCGCTGATGCTCAGATAAGTCTTGAACCTTCAGGATGTCTGTTTTCATTCTCAGTAACAAAAACACTTCTCTTTGCCCCTTAACAAAAATTTAAGGACAAGAAAAAGATTAATGGTTTTCTTGCTCCCGCTTCCTCATCTGCGCTCCTCAAGCCAACTTTGCTATTTAGTTTAGTCTCGAGGATGAGATAATAGGGGCGTACCACTGAATATGTAGGAGTAGTCTCACCCTTTCTGAATCATATCATAGGTTTTTTTTTTTTTTGATAACAAAGAAAACCCGCAATCGCTATTCTTTGGGTGCGCCACCGCTCCTATGCAATAGCTCGCAAACAAAACAGGAGAGGTAACCGCACTCAGCAAGTCTAGTGCGACAAGCTCGATCCATAAGACAAACTCTTTGCTTTCCCTGGCAAAGAATCTCGAACTTGAGCCCAAACCACCGGATCATCTCAAAGGGTTCGTTCCATAGGTTTTTTCTTTAAGAATAAGTGCACCTGTGCAGCATGCCATATACAACAGTAATATAAATATCATTTCTAGTATAAACATGGTGCCTTTTGATAGAATTTGTTGGTCAGACCAAAGTAATCATATTTGAGTCGCAGTATAAAAAATATATTTTATGTGACAAATAAAATTGAACAAGGAAATATATACTTTAAAGTTATAATGAAAAAGCAATTTGTGGAAATAAATAAATAATGAGAAAAATCAATAATATGAATCGATGAAAATGTTATCCTCCAATTTGTTGGGATTTTTTGTGAAATAAACTCATATCAATTAATTATAATTAATAACATAAACAATTTTTAAAAAAATTTAAATCTTATATTAAAAAAAAATCTCTTATACTTTTTTCATTTTAGCAAATTACGGAAAAAATTATATTTTTGTATAATATATATTTTTTCATTAAGTAATTATATGAAATCTAATAGTCAATTTTATTAATATTTTATAATATATTTTTATAAAATAAAAATCTATCTAAAACCTATAGTTTTAATTAAAGAAACCTAATAATTTATCTGGTACAATTCAATGTGGTCATTACTTTGATTTCTAAAATTTGACTATTAAAATTGAAAAAATATATTTCGCAAATGCATACTATACTCTTAAATAATTAGGAATTAAGATTTATTTAGAACATTAATAAACTTCATATATAATGTTGGGCCCGTGCTGACACGGGCCATTTTCCGCTAGTAGGTGTAGGGGGAGGGGTAGATGAGGGAAATGGGTGATGTGGGGTGAGAGTGATGGGTTTATGGGGTGGTTAAGTTTTTATTTAATAATTAATATATATATATATATATATATATATATATATATATATATATAAAATAATACTAATAACAAAATTTTAGCTAACTATTTTAAACAAATAGAAATATAAGAAATGTTAAATAGCTGATTAAAAAATATAATAAAGAAACATTAACTTATTTATAAAACATAAATTAAAAGAAATAACATATATTTTTATAAGTTTTCATTTTTTTTTTGTTGAATAAATTGAAAACAAAATGTACCTTAAAGTGTGACTTTATTTTTCTAGTTTCCAACCCTTTTAAAATAAATTTATCAAGATATGATGAAAAAAATAAGATATTTAATTTAGATCTATAAGAATATTTTTTTAAAAATAGTGTAAAACTTTAGATTCGATCAAAAATTATGTGTCTACAGTTGCTATCAGGATAGGTATAATTTCTTTACCTTTTGTGAAGGGTGGTTAAATCCTCGTGTCTAGGGGTGCAATTATGGGGTTGGGTGCTGATTTAATGCGGTGGGTATTGTGTTTTGCTCTATTTTATTATTCTTCATTCATGGATTTATGCTAATTAGCATGGGGTTAATTCATGGGTTAGGGTTGAAAACTTAATCCTATTTTCGATCTCAATTGATGCTCGAAAGAGATCGATTGGAGTGAGTAATTAGTTAAATGCATGAAAGTTATGTTTGATTTCTATGGTTTGCTTGAAAGAAAGATTATGGTTCAGAGCTATTTACCCAAATCGGCTTGAAAGAGAGATTCTGTAAGGTAATGAGTTGGTTTTTTTATTCACATAGATGAGACCGAAAAAAGATTCTATGAATTGGTACTATGAGATCGAAAGAAGATTAGCATCATTGAAGATGACCCAGCCTATCCATGATTGTTTAACACTATTGAGCAACACAATTACCCATATATGACATTGATTCCAATCCCGGAACCCCTAGATTACTTGTTAATTTTTTGAACTTCTTAATTTTAGTTAAATTTTTATAGTAAATTTGGTGGAATCATCCACCCATTTGTCCTAACGTGCTACAATGAATAGGTCCGGATTTTTAATTTCCTAAATTGAATTCTTATCGATATATCATTCTTTGTGTGATTCGACCCTGACTCTTAGTTGGGTATTTTTATTGATAACGATCACTTATTCTCTTACTTGTTTTTGAGGATAGTTTGAGTGTTATCAAGATTCGATCACGACCTAGTTGGGTTACTATATTTCGACAACGATCACTTTATTTTTATTTGAGGGTATAATTTGGGTGGCATCATATCACCAATTAGTTGCAAAGTTGTGTTGTATTAAATTCCCTTTTTGCTAATATAACACCACTTTGACATTGTCAAGATACTTGAATAAAAGAATATTTTTTGTTATTTTAATTCTAAGGACACACATAGATACTAATGTGCCTCAAAAAATGCTAGTATGCCTACTATAACCAAACATGGAAAAAGAACCACAACCTACAAGTCAGAGACCAAATGAGTTGGCAAAAGAGTCAGATACTAAATGAGTCAGATACTAAATATATACAATTAAAAACACAATGGAAACTTGGACACATTATTATATTCATACCCATAATTCCAGCCATTCATGGATACTATATATATAATATACTAGATTTCACTTACAAAATCAGAAGGGCGTGGAATTGTTACATGACAAAGAACAAACATAATTATCAAAAAAGTGTTTTTTTCAAATTCATTAGTCAAATACAAACTGCTACTTTTTGAATTTTTTTTTCAAACCATACATGTTTGAGTAAGCAGATTTTGATAATTTGGTAAAACAGACTAAAAATTAAATATCCAAACAAATGACATGTCTCAAAATTTAGTCTATCAATATAAAAGATAATGGCAATTACATATCTCATGGTCTTGAGATTCTCAAAAGTCACACAAAGGGAACACAACATCTTTCAAACATATTGATTTGTCTAAGTTTTAAAATCTCCAAAAATAAAAACACATAGACTAAGGAATCATAATTTTAACTAGAGCAACCCAATGCTTCTTTGATCTTTAAAATCGTAGATCTCAAAAGGTTATGAACATAAGTCACCCCCTCCATATGTCGCTGCTGGGAGATTGAATTATTATTGACACAAATCAATTTTTGAAAAGTCACTGTCAAAATTGAACCATTTTTTGCATTTTCATTATTGTCCTTGTCTGAGACGAGGTGACCGTCGGGACTTATAATGATACCTGAGGGAAAAATGAAAACTTTTTTTGCATCACCTCCTTTGACAATTGAAGTGATTGTTGGCATATCTATGGGTGCATAGATTAAAAAAGCTCCCATTTCATCGATGCTTGACTCTTGAAAACTGACATGTTGTTCTCAGTTTGCATATGAGGCTGCATATACATTACAATAATTTAAGATATATTAGTACTATAAAGAATAAGAACTTGTGACGGTCGATTTCTATTGCTAAAAACAAAACTTTTGTCTTTGATCTCATCTAATAACTTATTATCAAATAATCTTGTTAGCTATAGCTTATAAGCAAACAATCTCATATATATATATATATATATATATATATATATATATAACTAGTCCACCTAAAAGAAAGAAAGAATGAAAAGCTGAAATTATTAATTGAGAAAAAAGACAAATACAACTTGCTATAATAGGCTATGTTATGATAATTGAAGAAGATTTTCAAATTGTGAGTGTATATAAATTAAACACGACAAAAGCTAGTCCTTTTTTGTGTGTGTTTAATTTACTACTACTCAAAAGTGAAATTAGACAATAAAAAATATCTTTTGATTTGATAATCAAATATTACAAAATAAAGGCAAAAAAGATACAAATTAGAAAATTTTGGTATTTCTACATGTGAAAACAAGATGAATCATAATCATAAGTAATTTTATTTGATTCTGGAGAAATAGTGAAATACCATTACTTGATAAATTATGCAAAAAAAAAGGTAAACTATAAATAAATAAATATGACAAATACCTGAATGATTGTAATACTATTTTTTGGAAAAGTTCCCGTTAGTAGCCGCTCTATCTCAGTCATCATATTACCACCGGTCAAAACATCCCACTAAAAAAAACAAATCAAACAATAAATTAACTTATAATTTGATGGTCATAAATTAGCTCATGAGATAAGTATTACGATTAATGAGACCATATGATAGAAATAAAAATAAAAGAAGGTCAAACACATAAACAACCCATTTGACTTGCCCCTAAATTTGTTTTTTGCACTTCAACTCAATATTTTTTTTTCATTTTAATCCTCCAACTTCAAGTTCCATGTACCATTTAAATACAAATTATTTTATCAGGTATATAAAAGAAATAAATAGGGAAAATATTGTTAACAATAAAAATGTTAAATAATAGTGTTCAAAAGGATCCCCTCCCGCTTTAAACGATGAGTTATCTCATCAATCTGTCTAGTCAATATTTTGTGTTTAAATGGTACATGAAAACTGGAGTTGGGGTTTAAAATGAATCAACGTTGAGTTGGGGTGACAAAATAACAGAAATTATGCACAATTAGTGCCAAGAGTTGAACATATAGATAACATCATATTGGAGCCCTATATTAGCAAATCAAATTGAATTTAGGGTTTTATCTTAACGGTTTTGAAGATTCTTAATAATGAACTCATTCTACTTTTGATATTATGAGTTCATTCTCAAATTTATTGAAATTATTATGAATTTCACATGAAAATCAATTCAGGAAATTGATAAAAGTTAATCTACAAGGGTAATTTTAGGGATCGTTTGGTTAAGAATAAAGTTATACATAGATTGATAATGCAAAAATTATGTTTTATCAAATGTTTGATTCGTTACATTAGAATTGAATAGACAATGCAAAGATACATACTGTCAGACCTCTATATAACAACAATATTTTCACTATAACATCTAACTTTCTTTGGAATCAATATCAATATCCAATTATATTAATATGTTCTCAATAACAACATTTCTATTTCATAACTAAAATAATATCTTAACAAACCACGTCATTAAAAGTGGTTACCTACATACCTGACATCTTGTCTTGTCATCTTTGCGGAAATCAAAAATAGTTTCAAATGGAAGAGGAAGCCATTGGGAAGTAGCAACAGTGACAATGAAGCCGTTTGGTTGGGTAATTTCATCATTTTGTCTTATAAAAACTCTATCTCCATTATTCAACTGTGATAACGCTTTAAAATCTAATTTATTTTTCATGCTTAGGACTTGACAGAAACTCTTCACCATCCTTTGAGATAATTGCCACACATTTTTCATCTCTTCTAGTATATCATTAATCACTGAAAGTTTTAAAAAAACAAAAAAAATATAGTATTGACTTATCAAATTAGGGTGTGTTTGGTTGTAATGGAAGCCAATTTTCACAGAACGATTTGTTTTTGGAAAAACATTTTGAATTTTTTTTATGAAGATTGATTCATGATAATAATATAGCAAATTAGATAATGTTTGATGAGATTTTCGAGTGTTAAAGATGATAGTAATGTCCTAGTGTTGTTAAAGTATTCATATAATGTGAAAAGTTAAGATAATTGTGAATGAAAATGACTTTTCCCAAAAAAAGAAGAAGTGAAAAGTAATCATTTTTTCTGCTCCTTTGGTTAGAAAATATTCTCTAGAAAATGACTAATTTTTAAAAGAAAAATCAATATATATAACACATCGCTATAGAACTTTAAGGACATGTTTGGAGTTCAAATTTGAGATAATTAAAAAGAAAAATGACTTTCACACAAATAAAAGAGGTGATCATTTTCAGCCCTTTTAGATAGAAAATATTTCTCTAGTCAAACATAAAAAATAACTTATGTTTTTAAGAAACAAAACTTTTGCACCAAACACTTTTAAACAGAAGGTCACGTTTCAGATAAACAAAGAAAAAATAGATGAATTTGACCCCATCAAGATTTTTTTTTTACAAAAGCCACCATGAGGTGACGGAAATTTTGACATAGATCCTTATCATATCTTATAAATTAACATTTAAAAGGCAACAAGTATGTAAAGAAGGGGATATAAAGTCGAACCTCTTTTGAGATAGTGCCTAGTTGGACATGTTGCACCCCTTGCATAATTATATCTCTCAGACATCCTTTGAAGTGTAACAATCCATCTTTTAGCTCCATATATTTGACAATCCAACAACAAATCTCTAAAGATATGATCAACCTGATTTTTTTTCATCTACTTGAACATGCTCAATCCACGTAACCTACAAGAGAAAAAGTAATTAAAAAAGAAAAGAAGAAATATTATTTTGATAATTGAAAACACTTCTCATAGGAATGTATGTTGAAAATTCATTTTTCTTATTAGTGGATGGTATAAGGTAAAGATTATTAAAGACCATATAAGGGGACAACTATTCATCCTATCTTGTTTGTATTTGAGTATTTGGGGGCATGAACAACATAATATGGGTAATTGTTTAACATTATTAAAGTAAGAATAGATATATATTTAACGACTTTGATTTAACATCTTTAAAAATTGGTTACTGAATTGATGCAATCCTAAAATATAACTTATAAGGTTGTTGGAGGGATTTTCCAAGGTTATACATGAAGACAAAATGATCATTTTCTAAACAAATAACAGGGACACTTTAAACAGCCCCAACACATGTTCAAAACTAAATATTTGAAGCATGAACAACATAACATAAAAATCTGAAATTGGATAAATAAAAAGTAATGATAGATTTGATTCTTATGTCATATTAAGAAAAATAGACATCATGAGACAAGCATCAGTACATGGAAGCTTTTACCCATGTAACATACTCCTTAGAAAATAAACTACATGTAAATAGTCATATATTCCATAGATTTGAGCTGTGGAAACCCCTTTTGCAAATATGCAAGGTGAATCTATGTCCTTGAGGTCCAATCATTCCTCGAAATTCGTGCATAATAAAAGATTAGTGGACCAAACTATCTTATTATATAAACAATTATAATACTAATAATATAGATATATATAGAGAGAGTCTTACCATACTTTTGTCATCACCTATATCTTGAATTACACAATCAGAAGGAAACTTCCAAGCATACGAAGTTACACAAGTTTGACTCTCTTTGAATAAATCATATGAAACATCCACCATTATCCATGTTGTTTGATTAAGTTGTTTACAACAACGTATGAAGAAAAAATCTCTAGCTTCCACTAGAGGAGATAAAATATGCAACTTTTCACACATCTGTTTTCAAGAAACAAGAAAAAATTAGATCATTTTTACGAAACAATTTTAATATTTATTTAATTTTTAGGAAAAATAATATAAAAGATTGTTTATCATTTTACCAATTGTATAGAACCTCCCATATTTCAAGAATCAAGAACTTCAAGAATACTAGCGTTTGTGACTATAGTAGGAAACATGTTCATCCAACTGATCTGCATATATAACATCAATTATTTTAAGAATATGATTCATGATTAAATAATAATAATTATGCCTCAATATATTTTCAAGTAATTAAGGGCGTCCATGTAAATACTCATTGTACATGTCTATCGCTCCATTAAAATCATCTTAATCTATATGTATTGGAGAATATTAAAAAATAAAATGACCTATTCAAAGTATCCATGAATTCAAAGTCAATGAGGAATGACCAACAAATTTACAAGTCATTGAAAAATAGTCAATTTGGAACCCACGACATAAGTGCGTTAGATTTCAAAAAATCATGACAGATTCTCTCTCTTTCTCAAGTTCAAAATCTATACCAATTGCATGGTATGTTTCAACATCAAAAGCGGCCAGTTTTCAATATATTCTCAAACACTTAATACTTTTCAAAAATCTATCCAGAAAAGTGGCTAGCAGACACAATTTTTACTCTACAAAACACATGATCGAGAGCTATATATATAATTGAGCATGCTTTAGACCCTACTACAGACACATTCTAAAGTTGCATCAACTTAAGTTTAATGAAGACAATAGCATTTATGAACTGAACTATTATAACATAAAAATATTTAAGAAACTTACCGAATCAAGAAAAAATTGGATCAACTCAATTGCAGTCATAGACACAACTCCACAATCCTTTGTTGACTCTATTCGAGCAGTTGATGATTTATAAGGTCGATTTGGATTTGGAAATATTCTATCATAACTCTCACGATGAATGAACCACCTCTCATCAGTTGGTGATTTTACCCAAATTGGATCATCAACATTCAAAAGTCCAAGCATTTCATTCATAGCAGGAACAACTATCTCACAAATAACCGAGTTCTCCCCATTTTCATGATGTAACCGATAATTGGGATATTATTGATATTTATTGAATGTGCTCCAAAGTTATTATTATGATGAGTATTTTCTTGATGAAATGGAGGATGATATCCAATGGGAGAACCACATAAATTCTTGCTCAACAAACTCTTATCAAGGGGATTTGTTGCTGATTCAAAAGTAGCTTTTGGTGGTGCCAAATTTGAACCCGTCACAGAAGACTTTCCACCAAAACATGAGATGATATTTAATAATCTTGTACGCTACAAAATTACAAAAAAAATAATAACAATTATTAAGTTAAGTTACTTGCTAAATATGTAATTATTTATAATAAAATAATTTTGAAAGATAGAATAAATAATTTGCTATCAATGTATATAACGTAAATTCTTTTTATTCAATTAATTGACTATGAGAAGAAGGTGATCTCACTTGTATAGGGCATGCAAAATTCATAAGCATCAAACATAGACAAATCCAGAATTCAACTAAGGTAACAAATAAAGGGGGAAAATGTGCAAGAAATAAGAGAAATTAGTAACCCCAAGGAGAAGCTGGACGAAGATAAAAAAGCTGTTATCAAAAGAAAGAAGAAGAACAAAAGTTTGGCTACTAATGCCTAGGAAAGAAAACAAGAAATGATATGAATAATGTTACCAATAATGATGGGAAACAAAAGGGGAAAGAACTTTAACATGAAGAGGATCGGGCTAGTTCTTGCAAAAGGGAAGAACATGTCACAAGTACAAACTCCAAAGTCCAGCAATGAGCAAATTGAACAAGAGATCAAATTTCATCAGAAATAGAAGAAGAAAAAAAGACCAAGTTCTACTTAAAGTTAGTAAAAATCCTATTGGTAAGCCAAGGCAAATAGTAAATAAAAAGTACTTGATAACCACCAATCTCAGCAGACACCTCAAACATTTCAAATAAGCAAGATTAGGCTTAGAACAATCTGGACCATGCTCAGAAGGCATCCAATAAACAAGAGGTCACAAATTTTTATGACAAGAATTGGGAGTAGATTACTAATAAAACTAAAAATAATGAAGAAGAACAAAAATCCTAGGAGGAGAGAAATATTCAGACTACAATAATCTGGTCATCAATAATTGGGACGACAAAATAGGTATTAAAAAATAAGCTGAATGAA
Organism: Solanum okadae; assembly: GCA_036553675.1. NCBI lineage: Eukaryota > Viridiplantae > Streptophyta > Magnoliopsida > Solanales > Solanaceae > Solanum > Solanum okadae. The sequence goes on from CM071687.1 coordinate 22,393,622, forward strand.
GATGGAGAAGTTGCTTGAAACAAAACCCGATTAGTAACTCAAGGATACTCACAACAAAAAGAAGTCAACTATGATGAAACCTTTGATCATGTAGCCCGGTTAGAATCCATTTGCATTCTTCTTGCATATGCTTTCTTACAAAGGTTTTAATCTATTTCAAATCAATGTCAAAAGTATTTTTTTTTGAAGATTTTTTTAAAAAAAAAAAAGTAACCTCCTAGTTTTGAACATTACAAATTTCCCTATCATGTTTTTAAATTATCAAAATCTCTTTAGTCTTAAACAAACTCCTCGTTCTTGGTATGATCATCTAAGTACTTTTTTTTTAAAAATCAATCATGAATTCACAATAGAAAAAATTAATTCTATTCTTTTCATCAAAGGCTTCCCTGCTGAAAATCTCATTATTCAAACATTTGTTGATAATATTACTTTTGAAAGTACTAATTTTTTGTTGTGCAAGGAATTTTTATATTTGATGCAAAGAGCGTTCTATATTCACACCAGCATGGTATTGATTCCCTTCTTGGATTACAAATTAAAGAATTTAGCTAGAGGAATCAATCCTTTACTCTCAAAATCATTTCAAAATCAATCAGACTTCGTGAAAGGGAGATTTATTACAAGAATTTTTTACTAGAAGACTTAATTTGTTGCTATTGATGACAAGTACATCCCCCTTTTTTTAATGAAGACTAGATGGCCCCAATAACTCATTGGGAAAATATTGATGACCTAGTGGTGTTTACTGGTAATAAAACTAATTCTATTAGTGAATAAATAAAGACAAGGATTAGAAACAACACTATTGAAGTGGTGCACTGTTTGAGGGAGGCTAATCAAGTTATGTTATTGATGAATAATCTGAAATGAGTTCAAAGTCGTAGCAAAATTCTCACACATTGCAATATCAAGACTAGTGGCGGAGCCAAAATATTTATGAAGGGGTGTCAAAATGTCACATTGCAATATCAAGAGTTAAGACCTCCCTAAACATGTCTGGGGAGTCTACAATTTTTGACAATTGACAACTGTCAAGAATAAGAATCAGATTTGGTAGAGAAACTTCTTTTTTGTTATTCAGCGTGTTTGGCTATAATATAACTACATAATATTTTTACAGAGGTAAGAACTAGTCCTTCTTTTGTATTTTATCTCTTTCAAGATATATACAACCTAGCCTGGTCGAGAACCTTGTAAAAAATGTTCAACTTTTTAAAGATACTTAACAGTTTTTGGGAGATTTCCACCTTGTATTAAATACCTATATTTAATTCATAAAGTTCAAATTATGAATCCGCATTTGTCTCGTGTTATACATAAGTAAATATTTTTCAAGGAAAATAAATTAATTAAAAAGCTAAAGAATTAAAGAGGATAAATAAAAAGGTTTACCTCCTCTCTCAACCTTTGAGTTTTCACTTTCAAAATTTCTAAATTACGTGTCCTTTCTTCTTCTTCAATGAGTAGACCATCACATTCTAGGTACATATTATTTGTCATTGCCTCTTTCATTGCCATAATCTCACAACGGAATCTTTCATTTTCTTTATGAATAGTATTGGTGTTTGGAATATCATTTTGTGTCTGAGGAAATATACATATATATATATATATATAACAAAAATTAATCACAGAAATATATAGACAAATAAAATAAGATATTATGAGTTAAATAACTGTATAAAGAGAATGAAATTAACAGTTCTTGAGATAATATCATTTTTAGTTCTTAAATTTAGATACATTATGATTTTTGTCCTTTTGATATTTGATGAATCACATTTAAATTTAAATTTAATCAAAATGTGTGTTTCTAGTCCTTTTATGTAAGATGTATGTCGTATGAACTACTTTCAAAACTATACTATTATCAAATATCGAGTAAAATTGCAATCTTAACATAACACCTAGGTAATTAAGTGTCGGAGAGATTAATAATTATGAAATATTTGTAAATATTCACAAGTAAATGAATCAAAAGTGCACATTTCAATTAGTTCAAGGACCAAAAGCTATTAATTCGTTTTTTTTAATGTGTGAAGAATATTTTTCTCCTCCATCTTTGCTTAAAATTTCAAATTCCCTCTCTAATTTTGAACAACATACATTTTCTTCCTCATATGCAATATATATTTTGATGGATTAATTTCTATATGGATGGAAAAAATGAGTCCATGAGGATACAAATTATCCACCGCGATCAACTTTGGATAAATTTGGTTAGGCATATTTTCATGGGAGATCAATTGGGCACAACTCAAGGTAGCATATTTAAAAGTTGGCTAATATAGACTAAATATGTAGACCAAATTAATTCATAAGAGAACTTGTTAAAAAAATTTATTTGAGATGTTAAATATAGTCGAAAATAAGAAAAATTATAGTTTGTTTGATAATTACACAAAAAACAAGAAAATAAACTAAGAAAAGAGATTTTGGTTAAATTAGGAAATTGGGTTGCGGTCCATTTTAAGCGCAACCCATTCCAAATAATCTATAAACCCCTTATTTATATATTCAAATCATTTTGACTAGCCTGAACTTAGTTTAACCCATCAATTTAATATTTTAAGATTTCTTTAATTCATCAAAGAATCCAAAAAAAAAGAAGAAGCATTAGTTCCTAGTTGTAAAACCATATTTTCTTTAACTAAATTCGCAAAATTTAATAGAACTATCAAATGATGGCCATTTATTAATTCCTTGCTATTTGTTAGGGAGTTCATCTATTTCGAATAATTTATCATGATTTTATCATTGGTTTTACTAAGTTGTAGCTCGATCAAATTGAAGGCAAAATGAAATATTACTTTAATGAAAAATACTTAAACTTCTATAATGAAATTCATATATTAAGGAGTAAAATAACTTACTTTCAAATCTATTCATTAATTCATCGAGAGAAAAATAAATAATTGATTTAGGAAAACTATGTTGAATTTGAAAAGTAAAATCATCAACAATAGAACTACTTGTACACAAAGGGGAAAATATTAAAAATGAGAGGAAGTAAATGTACTAATTAACAATATAGGAATAAATTAACGTATTTAATTACACATTCAAAAAGTTTAACCAAATTTAGAGAAATAATTTTAGGACCTAACCCAAGAGATTCACGTGCCTTGCTATGGAGCCGACCCTACTTTTAACTAGTCATTTCCCCCCTAGAATTATGCATGATTTAATGCAAAAAGAAATATTAATTTGTAATTTTGTGTAAATAGTATTAATAACAAAGCATCAATTAATGATAATGAAATTTATAGTAAAATGACTAATCAATTAAAATTACCTTTTTTTTAATCCTTTTATTTTGAAACCAATACAAGATCTGCTTAGGTTCAAGCCCCACTTCCCTAGCCAGTTGGTTTCGTTGGTCCTCGTCTGGACATGGACATTTCTTAAAGAATCTTCAGTTCAAAATTCACAAAAAAGTCGATCATTAATTTTTATAAAATAAACCTAAAAATAAAAAGATAAAAAAAGCTTTATATCATAAAATATATAGTGAATTAGTAAGTCAATTTTGGTTGAGAACATTTTACCACAAAAATGGGACCTAATTCCTAATGAGAATTTGGATTAGTCAGGCCCTAGAGAGGGTACCAAATATTCATCAACGAATTGAGGATTGGTAAGTACTCATTTATTTTTAGCTAGAGGTCATGTGTTTGCGTTTTGGGACTTGAGTCATCATCTTTGGTTGGGAAAATTTTTCCCCAAATTGAGACTTTCCAATGTGAATTTGAATTAATTGGGGCCTAAAGTGGGACTTTTCAATATAGATCTAGATTAGTTGGCCTTAAAGTAGAATTTTTTGATGCGAATCTGAAATACTAGGATACTAAATTAGGGCTCTTCAATGTAATTCCAAATTAGTTGAGCCCCTCAAAAGGTATCAAACATCACAAGAGATTGTTTTTTTGTGCAAAAATCAGAAAGACATTTAAGTTAAAAAAAAAAACTCATTCCCTTATGCTTAATTTGTTAATGAATAATCAAGAACAACACAACCCATTTATAAAAGATGTATATACATGGTAGATCAATCATCTAAAGATTAAATCGAAAAATAAAAAATACAGATCTTCTACTAAATATCAATGGAATTATTAAAGAACAAAAGAAAAACAAAGGAAAATATGAAATCAATAAGAATCAAATATAAATAAATGCACAAATCGACATATAGAAAATAAATCATCATATCGCTAATGAATTTTGATGTTATCACTCATGTCTCTTAGGAAAATAACATCATATCTTTAAACAAGCAAAATCAAGAAAAAAAATTGAACATATATGGCGGCTTAATTTTTTAATTTGTAAATAAAATTGATCTTAAGCTTCAAGTTGTTGAATTTTCTCCATGGGGTGTCTGGTGTACTGTCTTTGCCTTTATGATCTTTTTTGGGAGGTTGATGATTCTCAAACATATTTTTCTCTAGGATCTGTCATTTTTCTTTTTTGATTTTCTGTTCATTAAAACAAAAATGAACACAAAAATCGAGTGTTAATATCTTTTGTTTATTGTTTACCCAATAAATTATACAAAAAAATATAAAAATATAAAGGAGATATATAAAAGATATGTGTACACACCTTTCGATTGATGAATAGAGGTAGAGAGAAATGTTATAAGTTCATAGTAAGTGAACTATTTATATAGTAAAAAATAAGTTGACTTAACATATAATAAACAAATAGAATCTGATATCACAAAATATTTATCATGACCCGGAATTGGACTATTATGGTGCCTACCATAAACCCCAGTAGGCAAGTCAAAATACAAATAATGAGCGATAAATAAAGCTCGAATTGTCATAAACCAAAATGTAATACCTCGAACTTCGAAAAATGGCTAAAAAGGAAACACAAGCAAGTCGACGAACAAGAATTGGACCATGGACCCTTCACAAGACCTTAGACAACCTGTTTAGGGGATCACGACCCGTCTTGGGCATCGTGAAAGACTGCCCTAGGTAGCCAAGATGAAGGTCACCTGGACAAGCCACTAAACGGCCATGGTTACTTGTACGGTCCATTTAGTGGTCTGAACAAGTCGCCCATCCGATTTTGAGTGTTGGGTCAATTACAAACAATCATATCTCTCAGAACAAAATGAGTTAGGTGGCCCATTACCTATCAAATTAAAGTTCTTTGAGTCCTCTTTCAAACACCACCAAGTTTGCCTAATTTCTAGCGCGGAGTAAAAGGTTATGCTCGTTTTAGTGAAGCACTGTCGGGCAGGGCATATGACGACCCACTAGACGGGCCGTAATGCTTTAAATGTCCCGTGAAGCTGTAGACGGCCCGTGAGACTGGTCATTGTGGGAAATGTTTTAGTTTTAAATTTTTGGGGTCATTTTGATTCCCCCCCCCCCCCTCCCCTATGCATTTGGTACTTAAACTACATCATTTCAACCCTATTCTAAGCCTAAACTACATCGTTTCACACCAAATTAAGGGATTAGAAAGTTTTAATCAATTATTTTACGTTCATTAACCCTTCAAGACATTAGAGGAAAGTTCCAAGAGGAGAAAAACTAGGGTTCAAGCATTCTTCAAGTTTCATCGATTTCGCCAAAGAACTTCATTCTTTCAGGTATGTAATGCTATCATTGTGTTGGAATAGTTTGTCCTCACGCCATACATCTACTTTTAAATCAGTAAAAGAGTAATCTAGGCTCTATCCTTAGATTTCAGTATTCTTGAGATGAATTGATATTGAGTCCCAAATTCTTGAGTTGTTGATTATTAAATTCCTATTCCTAATAATTGAATTGTCATACAATATGAATTGTGATTATTTAGTTGATTGTTCATGACTATTTTTCAGTATGAACCTTAATTTGAGTATTCGGTGAATTCTTATCGAGAATCTTTAAAACAAAACTTTACTTTTTAAGTTGAGTTTTGAGGAAGTAAAGAACACTTTGAGGAAGAGTATAAGGGAACTAAGTATTTCCTAAATGTTTTATTTTTATATGAAGAAAAAGAGTAGACTTTTTGAGAAAAGTTAAAAGAGTTTTCAGAAAGATTAAGTACAGAGTAGTTACTTCTTAAAGAGGCCCCTTTTTGAGTAATTATCTCAACTCAAAATGTATTTTTACATTAAGTAAAGAGAAACCTTGTTTTTGAAATGAACAATGAGTTTCAAAAACAGTTAAGAGCAGTTACCTCTTTTCAGAAGATAGTTTGAGCAATTATATCAAACCAGAGAAAAAGTAATGTTTTTATACATTGAGCAAAAGTAAATATTATTGGGATTAGTAATGAGCACCGATATGGGGGAGAGTTCAGACAACTCACAACCCTCATAAACCATGTTTTGCCCACATGGATACATGATCATACTTTTTAGATGAATCTTTAGTTTCTTCGGGCAGAGCTTAGTGGATACACTTAGGTGTTCTATATCCCGACATGATATGGGATCGTTCTAGCAGCATGGACAAGACAATGTATCATTACTTAGCTCATAGTGATGGTTGTCGGTTAGAAAATCTCCGCATAGAGTTAAAGTGTATTTTTATATATCACTTATGTTAAAGTTCAGATGATGAGAAAGTATTTTTTTGTAAAGTTAAATGTTTCATTCTTTTATTTCTTTACATTCAATTAAATTATGTTATACCTATTGCAGTCCTTTTTTAGTTATTTCACCTCGGCTATATTACATACTCGTACATTCGGATGTATTGATATCATTTGACATGTATCTTTTATGATGCAAATAGAGATGTTGAGGATCATCAACAGGCGTTCCGTTGAGATCACTTTGTGTTTCAGATAGCTTTGGTGAGCCTCTTTCCATTCCGAAGGATTTCCCTTTTTCCTTTCAGTTTAGTTTTAGGGTGTTGTGAGTCTTTTCTCAACATCCATGTTGAACTATAGAGGCTTCATAGATAGTTAGAGTTGAGGAGTCTCTCCGTATTTCCCTTTTATCTGAGTTATTTTGAGACTGTTTTGCAAAATATTATTATTATTGCAATTAAGTATTTTCAAACAGTTTGAGTTAACTATTTGCTTGAGTTTGAATGTTCTAAATTCTATTTCTAAGCTTGTTATCGCTTGAGTAAATCTTTTGCTAAGTATTCAGCCAGGCCAAGGGTTCACTTGGGGATCAAAAATTGTTCTCTGGCCACGTCCAAGGTGTAGGCTCAGGGTGTGATAAACTTGTTATCAGAGCACAGGGTTCAAGAGTCTTAGGGTATCTATGAAGCCTTGTCGATAGATTTATTCTTATTTGTGTGAAGCATGCTACATCTATAATTAGGAGGCTACAACATTCATGATCATTTCACTTTCTTCTTACTCATGTTCGTACAATAGAGTTCAACCCTATAAAAGTTCTTCTAACTCGTACTTACACGTGGCTATGTTTGAGGATACTTTCTTGGGGCGCTTCTTTCCCTGGAAGCTAATGAAATTTAAAGTGAGAGAGTTCCTGAATCTAAAACAAGAAGCGATGAGTGTGCATAAGTACAGTCTCAAGTTTACTTAGCTATCCTGCTATGCACCGGAGATAGTGGCGGATATGAGAAGCAGGATGAGTTTGTTCGTGTCTGGGCTATCCCTCCTACACAACAAGGAAGGTAAGACAGCTATGTTTATAGGGGACATGGACATAGCTAAACTCTTAGTTCATGTGCACCAGGTTGAGGAGGATAAGTTAAAGGATAGAGAAGAGTTTCACAACTAAAGGGCCAAGATAACAAGTAATGAGACTGGCTAGTTAAAGACCGGGAATGGGCATTGGTCATCTTTTCAGCAGATGTCATTTGGACCTGCTCTATCTTCAGCTAGTGCACATGCACCAAGAAACATGAATGATTGCAGGAATTAGAGTTCTCAAAATTACAGAGCTCAGGGTACTCAGTCTCAGGGTAGTGTCACTACAACAAATTTGATGATTAGCAACAAATAATTTTGTCACTAGAAACTCAAATTTCGTCACAAAAAGAATTTTGTGACGAAAAATAATTCGTCAGTCATTCGTCCCTAAAAGCGGGTCACTAAATGTATACAAAGACAATTTAGTGTTTCGTCACTAAATAGAAATGTATTAACTACGAAAATATTTTGTGTCCCAAAATGCTTCGTATTTATGACAAATTTGTTCGTCATAAAAATTATTAAAATTTGTAGGTAAAGATATATTTTTGTCACTAAATAGGTTATTATGGTCGACGAAAATGATGTGTCACTAACTACTTAGTTTAATTAGTGACAATGCAATTTGTCACTAACTACTTAGTTTAATTAGTGACAATGCAATTTGTCACTAATATTTTATGTATTTCGTTGCCATCAAATAATATTTCATCAATAAAAACTACTTTTTACATACAAAATAATGTATTCGTCACTAATAATTGAGGTTTCGAAGATAAAATGTTTCGTCACTAATGACATTTAAACTTGTAGCAATACTATTTACAATTTGTATTGAGCTAGGTCTCCGTAAAATTAAAACTATTAAATAATACAAATATATTAAACTTAATAGCATGGAGTAATTTTTTTAATAATGAGCATCATACACTATACAAATTAAAATTAACATACACTATATAGAGAGAGTTAGAGTTTACAAATAATTACAAGACAATAATAGAAATTAAATAATATACAAAACCCAAATTAAATAAAATTAGCTTGTCTGTTTCCCTCCTATGGAGGCTCTCCATATCTTGAACTTGTGTTCAAACCTGCTGAAGGATATCAAAAGAGTATTCAATCAGTAAAATCTTTTACCTTAATCAGACACAATTTTACCAAAATAAAACAAGTAAGAACCGTTCCAAACTAAACACAAATTTTGATTTGAATAATTGCCAGGGAAATCCAAAGAAGTTGCAATAAGAGAAGCAAAAAAAAACAAATTTTAACACGTAAAGTGTAGTTTCTTTTCTCTACTGATGACTTCTGTTTGCACAGAGAAAACAGCTAATGTTAGCTTCTCATAGACCAATGGATAAAATACCTTGATGGCATGAAAAGGAGATTTCCTTTGGCATTTACAACATCCCATCTTTGTTGTTCCAGCAAATATCTTTGCAAGGCCATGTAGTTGAACTGCAACATTAGAATCAACTTCACCTTGCATAGCTTGCCGTTTAGCAATGTTTTCTTCTTCAAGAACATCTTCGTCATTAGGTATAATACCATCCAAGGCTGGCACTGAACCTGTGAAGCTACAAACACTACCCTCTTAACACAAAATGAACAGCCTTAAAGTTTTGCCACAGTATGATCAAAATTCGATATTAAGGTACTGATAAATTTTGGTTACCTTTCATCACCTTATTTCCACTTTTGCCTGTCCAGTAACTAGGATTCAAGAAGTAGAATGCTGACTTTCTCACACCAGAAATATTCAGAATTGTGTTATCCAAGTAAATAGCAAGAACAAACCACAGAAAGAATGTTTACACGAGCCATATGTAAATCTCGTTCTGTTAACACTCCAACTAATATTATTAACACAATACACTCAAACTAATATTATTAACACAATACACTCTCAAACTAATATTATTAACACAAGAGACAATTCATAAAATCTGAAAATTACCACCGATTTCATGCTTAAAAAAACACATTTTAGCGATTAAGAAATAAGGGACACAGTTTCACTAATTCACAAAGAAATTAAATAGTAAATCGAACAAGAAAACAAACCAAGGTGAATCTGAGAAGATCCGGCTTTAGCAGACTAGAACTTCAACTTCACTGGAGTTCTTGCTACCTTATTTGTTTCGCCGGAGCTTCTGGCTTTCGCTGGAGTTGTTGATGTTGCTGTTTGTTCCACTAGACTGTTGGCCGGAGCATTTGTTGTTGCTAGTCCTCGCGGTGTCTCTCCTAGCTACTGGTTGGAGCTGGTGTCGTCGCCGGCTGCTGTTGCTGCTTCGCTGAAAATGAGAGGGGAAAAGGAGGAGCATCAGCCTTGCTGCTTTGCTCGCTGCGCCGCCTTCCTCGCCGGCTGCTGGCTGTTGTCGGTTGCTGCCGCTAGTCGGAGCTGGTGTTATTTCTCACCTAAAAGAGAAGAGAGGAAACGAGGGGAGGGAAAGAGGAGAGAAAGCGACGGGGAGTGGAGAGAGGAAACTCTCGTCGGCGATGGATAGTCTCGCCGGAGGAGCCACGTGAGAAAGAGGGGCTGGCGGCGCTAATCTTCAAAGGAGCAGAGGAAGAGTGAAAATGAAAATTGATTAGGGTATGGGTCTTAATGTTGGAATAGGAAAGAATGGTTATTAGATCTCCACCTTTGGATTAGAATAGATGAACGCTTAGGATTAAAAGTTGGGATGATTTAATAAGATGGGTGGATGAGATTTCAAGAATTGAATTGCAATGGCTATAATTGCAATGCATAAAGGCTTCAATTGAAATGAATTTAATTAGGGAGGCTAGAATTGAAATAATTTTGAGAAAGATTTAGGAAATGCTATCCAATTAATAAAATACTACACATATTATAATATTTTCATACAAATTTAACACAATTAAATTTTAAAATATTTGAGTAAAATAATTATTTCGAGTTTCAATTTAATAATAAAATATTTTTATTAGTAATTACAATAATTTTTATAAATCATGCATACTGAAATATATAATTTTTAGACAAAATCAATTAAAATTTTAAACTCGAAATATGTTTTAAAAATATGTACTTAATCAAATAGCACTTCTGAAAGGGTTATAGGTCGGTCAAAATTGGGTGTCAACATGAGTTATTTACAGACGTGTTTGAGAAGAGAGAAAGAATGGACCGGTGGCGGATGATATGGACGATCAAGATTTGATCTCAGCCTTTGGTTTGAATGATATGGACGATCAAGATTTGATCTTGTAGTTGATTTGAATGAACGAATATTACGAGTTTTAAAATCTTAATCGATTAAAGGATGGGGTTTTGAGAATTGAATTGAAACAGATAGGCTATAATTGAAAAGTGTTGAAATGCTATAATTGAAATAAGAAAATGGCCATAATTGACATGAAATTGAATATGAAAGGCTGGAGTTGATATAGAATTGGATAGGAAGAGGGCTATGAATTAAATAAATTGAATAAAAGAGGTTATGATTTAAATGATTTAAGGGGAGATTAAGGAAATGTTATTCAATTAATAAAATACTACATATATTAAAGTATTTTCATATAAATTAAACACACCTAAATCTAAAACATTTAAATAAAGTAGTTATTTCGAGTTTAACTAGCGATAAATATAATAATTTAAATATTTTAATAATAATAATTGATAATTTTGTAAATAAGCGATACTATAATATATAATTTTAGACAAAATCGATTAAGATTTTAAAACTCGTAATATGTTTTAAAATTACGTATTTAATCAAATAAGTCGGTCTAAATTGGGTGTCAACAATATATATATATATATATATATATATATATATATATATATATATATATATATATATATATATTTATTTATTTAAAAAAATAATATAAATAAGTTACATATAAATATTAGTTTAACATTGTAAATTTTAAGTGGTGTTGATTAAATTAATTTAAAACTTTTAATCTAAATATTTATATTTCTGTGTAGTAAATCTTTTCTAAGATAAGATCTATAGATGTGATTGTATGTAGTAAATGATCCATTATGGGTAAAACAAATACATACAAATATAATAAATATTGTAAATTTTAAATGGTTTTAATTAAAAAAAATTGGTGCGAGGCCAAGAACTTTGAAATAACTCCTAATTTAGTGAGAGTTACTAGAAAATACTCCCTCCGTTCTTTTTTACTTGTCAATTTTTGACTTGACACGCCTATTAAGAAAAACAATAATTGATATAGTGAATTTATCATTTTACCACTTTTAATTGATAGAATCTTAAACATATTTACTCAATAAATTTTTCAAAGATATTAACTCAATGTTATATAAATTGAGGGTATAATAGGGATAAATTTTTATATTTAACTATGAAATTATTATACTTCATTTGTCACATGTAGTCATAAACAAGCGTAGCCAAAGACTATTATATTTAGCTATGAAATATTTTTCGTCACAAATAGTTAAATTATTTAGCTACAAATTTTAAGTCGTCATTATTTAAACATTGCATATTTAATGACAAAACTATGTTGTCACTACATCACACATTGATTAGAGACAATAAAATTACAATAAAATTATCATCACTGATTGCTTATAGTATTAGTGACAAAAACTAAGGTCACAATTAAATATAAAATTTTGTGGCTAAAGCTTACAATATTTAATGACGAACTCTAATTTATCGCTATTTCAACAAAAAAAAATTGTGACAAAGACTTTTTGTGTCCAAAATTGTAACTAATTTTAAGACAAATAATAGTTTGTCACAAATTGGATACATTATTAGTGACAAAATAATTTGTCACTAATAAATTAAATTTTGTCGCTAATGGTACTTAATAAATTGCGCCAAATTATATTTTGGTGGGAAACTCAACTGGACGAAATTTTGCTACAAAATTTTATGTTTCGTCATTAAAAGTGTGTGGTTCATACATTTTAATACGAAATGTAATTTTGTCACAAAAAGTAAATAATTAGTGACGAATTATGTGTCGTACCTAATAATTTCGTAGCTAAATATCATGTTTGTTGTAGTGTGTGGTGATAACACTCAACTACACTTCATCCAATTCTAAGTGTAGGCGGTCCCTAACAAGTATAAACCCAACTAAGAGTTGGGGTCGATCTCATAGGGAGTGATACGTTAAAGAATTCAATTAGGAAGTAATACGTGTTCTAATAGTTTGTAGAAGTAAAGGTTTCACAACATAAACTTAAATCATGAAGTTTCAGTGATTAATATCAAATGGGGTGAATTTAGTAACCAATTTGTGACAAAGAACAACTAACTTTGGAGTTAAACAATAAGATATCAGACCATAGGAATGTGATCAATCAAATGCTAATTTCGCGTAATGGGTAATTAGTAATTGCTTAAAGTTGTAGAATCTCAATGGGTAGGCTAGGTTTTGAATACAATAGCCATCTCTCAATCAACTGCCATGTCTCAAGTGAGTTCTCTCAAACCTCAACAAGCTTAGTACTACCAAACAACCCAATTCCTTAATTAACCCACTTTCTCAAGCTATATTTTAAAGACGCAATCAATATAACTATCAATCAGTCATTCTACTCTAATACCTCTTTCTCAAGCAAGCATAGAGATCTAAGCTAGAACTGAATTTGCAACTTCAGTTCATCAATTAAAACACGAACAAATAATTGAACCCACTTTAGTACAACATTAAAATCAACAATTAATTACATCCATTAACTCATTAATGCATTCGACTACATGATCACACCCCTAAAGTAAGGGGTTTTAGCCAAACATAGTGGAAAGTAAGAAATCCTTACAAACAATATTTTCCATTTGAATTGCTACCGATCTGCAATACCTAATGCCAAAATCAAAGCTAAAATCTTACAATATCCAATTCTAGATCCCAAAGACTCAGGAATACACAGTGTGGGAGCTCCTTTTCTTCTTTCAAGAAATGAATTTATACATTCCCAAAAACTCAACCTAGAATCCAATTGACGAGGTTAGTCGATCTCGCCGATCAACTTGGCGAACCGCCGAGTTGTGCTTCTTCTCACCTTTTGGCCTGACTCCTGCATCAAATTGTTCTGGTAAGTTAGACGAGCTGGATCGCGATCACCGATCCATTAGGCGAGTTTCCAAGTCATCCTTTTGCTCACCAAGTTGTTTTGGAACATCGGGTAGTTCGCTAGAACTTTAGGCGAGCTGGAGGCTCACTCAATGAGTCGCCGAATGGCTTTTGCGAGCTCCATCTTCTCTTTTCTTCAGCTTTTCCAACTTTTTCACTCCTTTTCGCATTGTAATGTCTTTGTCTTTCCCTTAAGCCTTCATTGATATATATTAACATCAGTTATGAGCACAAAATGGACATTGAGGACACTAAATCAATGAATAATAAGCCCTAAATGAGTCGAAATTCCTGGCACATCAACCCTCAACTTAAACTTTTACTTGTCCTCAAGTAAAATACAAGATTCATCAGGTCAACATGGATGTCTACAAATAGTTTGATACGCTCAAATTACACCTCCCTAAAGAAGCATAAGCGATCGTTATCAAGTAAAGAACCCAACTTGTAGGTTGGGATCGATCCCACGAGGAAAATGGTTTAGACCTTACTTTAACCAACAATTATATTCAATTAGTCAAATTACTTCCAGAAACAAGTAATTAAATGGGGGTGGGGGGGGGATTTGTGAAATAAATTGTAAAAATTCAATAAGTGATCAATACACAAAAGTCAATCTTTGTTGTTCTAAAGATGAGAGAATTAACTAGGGTATACGTATTCCCCACAAGCTCATAACGCAGTAATCCTAGTAATAACAATCCTTTCCTAGTATATCACATGCAAAGTGGTAAGTTATGTATCTCTAAATCCTTGGTCCGACATCTAGAGAATTTCACCCCGCACCTTGGTCCGACTACGTGTGTATAATTTACTAACCCTTACCTATACCTCATATTAGCCATCATAATCAATGTTTGGCTTAGTTATTACTTCGCACCAATCGACACTAGACTATTAGATAGTATCACACTAAATCTATGTTGATAATTCTTTTCTTGTTAATTACCTCCTTGGTCCGACAAGTAGTAACAAGGCGAGTTCTAACATTGGCCACCGTTAAAAAGACTTCTAAACGAAAGAATTATCAATGCATGCAAAATACTAGTCAAGAATTGTTTATTTACTATTCATGCTTTGTTAATCGCTCATGGTTCCCACAACCCTAGTTGTGGATTTAGTTACCCATATTAGCAAGAACACAATTCATAGTTTTAGACGAAGAAATCATGAACTTACGTAAGGAGAATAATAAACCCAGAAATTCAACTTGAATTGCAAAACCAAAATCTTCAAAACGAACTTAGGAAATCAATAATTGCTAGGTTTGCAAATTAATCTCCCCTGTCACAAAGTAAAACTAGAATAATAATATCTAACCCCCAAAAACGAGGTTTACATACCCTATTTATAGAAAACAAGTCCTAAGTTAAAAAGGAAACAAATTAAGGAAAGTTTGTTCAGGCATGCGTTCTCATTCCACGAGACTGACTCACAGACCGTAATGGATCTACGGTCTGTGGGTCCCTTCCGTCAGCCAGGACTTAGAAAATATTTCAGCTTCTACCAATCAGCTTCTCTGAAGCAAACAACGGAACTGTAGTACGGACAGTAGATCGATCTACGGTCCGTCAATTCCCCTCCGTAGCTCCACACATAGAATCTTCAAAAATCAGGTACTGGAACCCTCGCGGTATCAATCTACGGATCAACAGTACTGTTCGTAGATCAATCTACGGACCGTCAATGGCCATCGTGGTTCCACCCTTGGTCAGATTTCCCTGATTTGCCTTCCATGCCTTGCCTGCTGATCTATGGCCATCACCTACGGACAGTCAATGGACCTACGGTCCGTAGATCACTTCCGTGAATGCACTTTTTCTGCATTTCTTTCAGCTGTCTCTTTATTTCCGCGCCGGAACATCTTTCCTGCAAAATATGATAAAAACACATAAAAACCAATACAAAAAGGCCCTAGACACACACAACTTGTAAGTGAAATGTATTAGAAATACCGTAAACTCACGTTATAGCATGCTCCTTGAGACTCAATATGAATGCACACAAGTTTCAATCTACACAAGCAATGTTCAATTCTGCACTAAAAGTTTCAAACTATAACTAGCTATCATCAAATAGAGTTCATGCTCACAATGCTCACTTCAAATGCAAATTCATGCTCAACAAGAGTATTTGCATGCCCTTATATCAAGAATGATTCCACGCTCTTCACAAAGCCAATCAAGGAATACAATTTAAGGAATTGAAATCAACTCCCACACTCTCAAAGAGAAAAACATGCACAATTTTACCCATAGGCTTTCCCGTATTTTCCAATCAACACATCACTCGGCTCATGCAAGATTAAAAAGGTCTTTCAAGGCATGTAATTAGGATGAGGGTACGGGTATGATCATTTTGTCTTAGTGACTTCTACCTTCATAAAGCATGGCTCAAAGTTCACTTCTTCTCCTTTTCTTTCATTCTTTTTATCTTCACAACTAATCCTTGGCATATTCAAATAACACAAATTTTGGTATAGCTCATCGGATACCCCTTTTTTTTCCACAACATTTTATCATTTGTTTTTCTCTTTTCGCCTTTTTCTTCTCTTTTTTATATGGAGGGATTCCATCTTTTTCTTCAACACAAACTCCGAAGGGTGAATTTCACAAACTTCTTGCTCAATTTCTTTCCTCATTCTTACCACACCCCCAACTTAGGCTTTTGGCCTAAGTTTACTATTCAAACAAACCAATGCTTCATGAAGGTTTTAGGTGTGGAGGACAAGGTCATTCGTGTTCATGGTTCATCCAAAGAAAAGGTTAGGCTCAAATGGTGCCAAGGTAGGTTCACACACGCACAAGGTGGTCACAAAGGTATAGCAATTAGGTTCACTCTCAAAATTTATGCCTAACATCATTTCCTTAATTCACCAAAATTAGTCAATTGGACCAACGGGGCAAGTTCTAGGTATCACTATGCACATATTTCAAGTAAACCTCACCACACAAGGCATTCAACACAATCATTAATCATGACTCTACAAGTTAAGCTCGCGTGCAACGATCATTACAAGACTCACTTCGACAATCTACTAGTTACAATAAGATGCTAAGAGTTCACACATGACATATGCAACTCAAATTACCTCATTGGACTTGCATAAACATATCGTTCATCAAGAGCACTACTCAAGTCATCGGTATTGATCGCACCTGACACTCAAATGTACAAGATAAAATCAATCACACACAATCACGCAATTAAGAGAGAAACCAATGAAATGAAGCCAACATTCACATTCCATCATTGAGGAGACGTTGAACAAAAACAACAAAACACAAAATATCCAAAAGACAAAATAAAAACAAAATACAACCAAATATCCAAAAGGCTAGGAATAACAATACCTTCACCCCACCAAAAATAACTACACAGTGTCCTCAATGTGCACTTAAAATTGAATGCATCAAAAGTAAAGAAAATGGAGGGAGAGTAAAAATCCCCCTGTCAAGCTGATGCTTATCGTGACCAACGACACTATCTTACGGTATGAGTGTCTACGATCGTCGATAATATAGTAACCCAACCAAGGGTTGGGGTCGTGTCCCAAGGGAGTGATTTTGAGAATCAATAGACAATTAGAATTTCGTTTGAATTAGTCATAGCTAAAAAAATTTGTGATAAAATACATTGTAAATTAAAGGGGGTCACACAGAAGTGTCAAATATCAAAAGGGGTTTTGTAGCAAGTGATAAAAAAACAAAATAAACAAGCAAATCAAGTATGTGGAAGGTTCTTGGTATGTGACCGCAATACAAGTTGAGATATGGGACTAGGGCTCACCCTCTCGGGCTGAACCTCATGTCGACCCACTCCTTAGGCCATCAGTCTAGTGGTTTTGGTTTCGCGACCTCCCTCTTGAGCAAGCCAAAAACACATGGGTGGCTTTGTATTTGCAACTACAAACCCTTTAGATTAAACCACAACCACTAGGTGAAATCATCATTAAAATTCATCTAACCTATCAGCAAGCAAGACCCAACAAGAATATCAACCCATATTTGCTAAATCACACCCTAAGAATGGGGTGTTTTTAGCCACACATCAAGAAATAAGAAATTATACCTAACATGATAAAGAAATCAACTAGGTATAAGAAATTAAACCTTGAATTAAGCTACGGAAGAAGAATAAAGAAGACCCAGTTCCAACTTGGGGAAGATGAACTTCTTTCTTCAAGTCTCCACAAAACCCTCTCCAAACTTAAGAGAATATACAGAAAAATACTATAGACTAATAATAATTTTTTACTCTAAAATTGTTCTTTTTTTTTAGACTACAACTCTAACTAGTATTTATAGTTTTCATAGGTTGTGCTGCGGAGGATCGCTCGACGACATTAGTCGAGATCGCCGATGAACTCGGCGATCCGCCCTTTAATCAACTCATCACCTTCAGTGTCTTGCCTTCAGCATCCCCATATTCTGGATCATTGGGCGGTACAGTACTGCTTCACGGAACTAATCGGCGACTCGTCGACTGATCCTTTCCTCGCCTTTTGATCCACTTCCTTCAAGGCTTCGCGTAATGGAACAAAGGGCGGTGCATGTCAATTCGGTGACTCGCCAAGTTGGACTCGGCAATTCGCAGACTTTCATTTCTTGTTCTTTTTAGCCCTTTTTTGTTTCATTTTGTGCCTAAGTGTCCATGCTTCCAGTAAAACTTCCAATACCTAAAACTTAAGCATTTTAATCAGGTATTGAGATAAAACAAGCATTCGAGGGCACTATTTCTATTAAAATAAAGCCCTAAATGAGTCCAATTTGTGGACTCATCACAAGCTAAGCCTAGGGTGTAACACCCCAGAAATTAGTAGGTTAACTAGAGCTAAACGTGTAGGTTAACGTCAAGGAAGAAGGGCTAGAGCCAAGGAAAGAAGGCAAGGGCCAAGGCAGGAGGGCCAAGGCTGCCCAAAATGTGCCTATCCACTGCCCACCATGATCACAATGGTCTTCACGACCCGTGGTACCACCCATGGTGGTGAGGCAATGAGCCCACAAAGTTTCCCCAAGGAAGGCTCCCCTTCACGAGCCATTTCACGACTCGTGGTGAAGACCACGAACCGTAGGAAGGCTCGTGGGGTTGCCTTCACCTTGTGGGGATTGTGTCAAGTAGCATAGCTACTGGTCAAGGGACCATGAGCACCTTCACGGGCTGTTGTGCCCTTGATGGGTCGTGGGCATGGTCGTGAGGCCTGGGCAGCCCACTTTAAAGTGGGGGTTATTTTAGGTAATTCCTTTTTAAGTTAGTCTTAAGTGAGGTCATTTTTTGTATTTTAATACACACATATAAGCCTTTTAAAGTCATTAACCAACTCATTCACTTCATTATTTCCCAAAACCCAAATCAAAACCCAAAAGAGTTCATCTTCTCCAAAATTTCTCTCTCTAGAAAACTCAAAGAAGAAGAATAAGAAAGAAGTGGAAGCTAGGGTTCAAGAAGCTAGGTTTTCTCCTCTAATTCGTTTGAATTCTTCACTAAGGTATGGTAGCTCTTCATCCATGGAGCCCTTTCAAAACCTCCAATTTCAAAGCTAGAAATCCCAAAAGTTAGGGTTTCACTTCAATCTCATAGATTCCTTTCATTTTTTTTTAAAGATTGAATTATGTTTTTTATGGATATATTGATGATTTCATATGATTTTAAGTTGAATTCGTTAAGAATCCATGAATTATCCTATTTTCCCAAATTGGATCTCAAAGTGTGGGTATTGATTGATGCAAGTAGAATGTTATAGAATTATGAATGTAATGAATTGATTGCTTGAAGTATGTATTAATTGATGAATTCCTATGGTTTTTATGTTGATTTCCCCTAAGAACCCATGAAACCCCCATATTGCTCAATTACGATCTTGTGATGTGGGTTTATTGATTATAGAAGAATGTTGTGAGATTATGCTTGTAGTAATTGTGCTAATTGAATCATGTTACTATCCATGCCTAATTTAGTAATTCTAGAGGTGTTGATTGAATGTGATCTATGGTACTTGAAGGGAAAATTATGAGAATTATGCATGATTATGAGATTTATGCACATGCTTTATGAATACTTTGAGAGTAAAGTGATTATGACTATGATGTAATTGTGGTTTTGTTGAAAGACTATTCTCACACACACACACACTTATGAATGAAGTATGAATAAAGTTTCCATGATTATGATAATGATGTTGTGTTGATAGAAAAGCTATTCTCAAATATACACCTACGAATGATGATGACATGTTGTGAAAGGTTTTCTCACAATATGATGATTCTTAGGTTGAAAAGTTATTCTCACCTATTGAATCTATGAGCTATCCTATGAATGATGTTGGATTGAGTGTTGATACATTCTTCCATAAAAATGAACTTAAGTAATGTTATGATAAGTACTCCGTGGGAAATAATGCTTAGCACCCAGTGGATATTGATATGAGATGGAAGCCCTTATGTGAGTTGAGGCGGGGTTTCTAGAAGCAATATCTTGAGGTGGATGCCCTCACGTGAGTTGAGGCGGGGTATCTAGTAGAAATCTCCTTATCCCATAACTATGTACCCTTATAGGTTAGTAGCTAGTGGATCCACCTAAGCTAAAGTTACCGACTCTACCTTAGGCAAGTAGACCAACTCTTTTCGGTATGGGAGACACCAGATTCCATGTTTAGCTCACATGGTCTATGTCGCTTAAGGCTAACCCTCACTATGACTGATTATGAACTATGGTTCCTCAAGAAGCTCTACTTAGTGTGGGTGGGAGTATGAGATCCCATTCATGCATTGCACAAGTAGGCTTTGAGAGTAGTTATGGTGTGTTTCTTTTATGTTATGAAGATCCATGAAATGATGTATGCTTAATGTGGATTGTTTCTATGAGTTGCTTTCCTTGATATGACTTATTAAAGGTGAATGTTTCCTTGTCTATGAGTATTAAACTAAAGATGATATAAAAGGATGGTGAGTATGGTTATGGTGGCCTAAAAGTGGTACTTAGTATGGATGGAATTATGGGATCTTATCTATGCATTGCACAAGTCTGAGTTAGGGTTACTTATGAGATGGTTCTATTATGCTATGATGATCTATATGTTGAATGTGCTTATGACTTATGCTTTTACACTAATGTTCATGATGATTCTCAAACTTAGTAAAGTGCATGTGTTTCAACTAAAATGTCCTTTTTAGCATGTTTTCAAGGTTTTTATGCATGGCTATCATACTTAGTGCATTTTTGTACTAACCAATATTTTCCAGCATTTTCTACAAGTGTAGGGTCCGGTTCGTAAGGTGATCTTCTTTTTGGTTCAAGCTTGGATCGACTATTCTCCTAGCTTGTGATGAGTTCTTATGATTCGAGGAAGGATGAGTCATTTGTAGTTTCTTTCTAGTATTTCATTTTCAGATTATGTTAAAAGGGCTGTGACCCTATTTTGATTCAAGGATTGTAATAGATGGCTAATTGAGACAAGTCTAGACTTTCGCTTGCCTTTACAAAAGACTTTGATTGTATGGAAAAAGTTTTAAAAATTTCCGCATCATTTCTTTTATCCTATGTTATTATATGCTAAGGGGCTTGTATGAGACCTTTCGGGGTTGAGTACGCCTTGTTACATCTAGGGGGTACCCCTGGGTCGTGACATAGGGTGAACTCTGCACATCTGGGGTGGCCTCAATCTGGGCATCAGTGCTCGGCTCTACTCCAGCTGTGGAGGTCTGTGCAACTATCTCTTCTATGGGCTGTGACACGCTTGAGTCAATCATGGATGTGTCACGCAGTGAAGCCTCCGTAGCCACTAGTACAAAATCACCCTCCGTGTCTTCCAAATCCTCAACACCGCCTCATCATGAGCTCCCAACTCTTCCTCATCCTTCTCAGGTGTATCGTACTCATCATCCTCATTAGTTGTAATAACATCTCTAGTCACAGTATCCGAAGGGATCTCAGAAACAACTGACATATCAACACTGGGGTCCTCGGGCATATTTACATTGCCCCACAACATCGAGATATCAGTGGATTTAAGCTTATCCATATCACGTCAGAGATCGATAATATCAGGATTCAAGGTTGTCACATCCACAAAGCTACAATGCGACGTCTCACACACCTTAACTCAAACAGTGGAGAGCGTCTAATGTGGCCCCGTGGGCCATGATCATCTCTTGCTGTGCTCTCAACTCCTCTCGAATGGGAGCCAATGCCAATGCTATTGCACGGTCGATCATAGAAGGAACACCAGCCTCAACCCTCACAGCCCTCACATCGACCGAATAGGCAAGGTTTCCCATCATGTAAATCATGGCCTGTGTCAAGGGGGAGGGAAGCAGTAGCAGAAGTAGGTGTAGTAGAGGTGGAAGAGCTGGGTATACCTATAGGCTCAACCGCCGGTGTAGACTGAGTAGCATCAGCCTCCATTGCCTCAACATCGACCACCGAAGAGGTTTTCCAGAGCCTTCTTCCTCTTCTCCGCTTCATCCTTCGTGTACTCAGGCTCCAGAATGTTAGTTGACGATGTCGGAGTCACCTCTGTATCTGTCTTTGCCACAAATGGCACACCAACTCGATAACATAAATCACTAATCAGTACTGGAAATGGTAATATGGTTTGGTTTTGTTTTTCCCTCGTCACTATCTCCTTAGAAATAATTTCCCCGAGATTCATCCTCTCCCGATCAAGAATACAATCCCACATTGCAGCCTTAGGATGCCAGATAATTGATTTAAGAAGGCATCAGGGTGCCCGAGATGAACCCAAAACAATAATGAGCAACCACATGCAAGTCCTTCTTCTCAATCACCACCGCCTCCTCTAGGCAGGGAGGAGTAGCATTGTTTAGCAACGGGGCCAACCACCTCTTCAAGTCTTCCAGAGTTTTGTTCTTAACCATGTCGGCTAAAGAATGGATGGTACGCATAATGCATTTCAACAAATCATTGATGTTGGTCTCATTGCACTTTAACATCTTGCCCCGCACCTCTACATAGTCCACCGGTGCCATCAACCCAACCTTTTTCTTCCCTTTTGGGAACATCCTCGCATAACTCGCATAGAATTCCCGAACCTAAGAAGAAATATATGGATTTTGAGGCTGAGTCAGCTGTTGAAATCTGTGGAAGTGCAACATCTCCCACACATCCGAATACCTTCTACCACACCATCTGTAGACAACCGCTTCTCCTCTAAAATTGTCCGCAAGCCAACGACCTTTAGTCGGTTCATAGAACGAGGAGGATGTACTTGGGTCGGGGGCACATGATCAGCTTCAGAACGTAGTTTGGCACGCCTCCGCTTCAGCAACCCTCCTTCGGTTGTCGGTGTATGCACTGGAGTTATGGACCCCACAACTTCTTCCATTTCAAACTCGAAGGAGGTAAGATGAGTGGAGTCGAGGCCCATGCTGTCTAATGAGCCTGAGCTCAAATTGGAACTTTCCACTACCTTTTCCCTCCATTTTCCCTTCACACTTCCTTGAGGAGGCTTAGGATGAGTGGCCCGGGGAGGTGTGACCTCCGCTACAATTACCACCCTTTTTACCTATTTTTGAGGTGCTGGACCTCTCACCGAAAGCTTTGGTCTAGCCATATTTGTAGAAAAACACAAACAAAACACATGCGATTGCAAAGGGTTGGCAAAATGTCATTTTTAAAAAGAGTGCAGGAAAACTCGCCAATCCACTAGGCGAGTCGGTAGAGGGCTCGCTAAAAGTTCCAGAAAGAAAAAGTAGAAATTCAGTATAAAAGGGTGATATCATAGACCATTCGGCAAGTGGTCGAGTTCACTCGGTGACCAGAGGTAGCTTCGCTGAATGTCACAGAAACAAATAACCAAAAAGGAAAGAAGGAAGGCGAGATGGAACTCATTCGGCGAGTCGCCTAGTATAATCGTCGAGCACACACATATCATCGGAAGTTACAGTGCAAAATTCTTATAGACCAGGTCAAAAAGGTGATAAGGGGGGTCAATTGGTGAGTCGCTGAGTCACTCGGTGAGCTCAACTCAACTCGCCAAGTGGCCCAACGTGCCAGATTCCCAACCCAAATTTCAATTCTCAACGCACAGCCTACGACATCCAATTTCTAGGGTAATTTTATGCACTTCAAGCCTACCCACAATAATTACCTACCCCGGGGTACTCAGACTTCCCCTAATTGATCAAGATTCGACCAAACAATGACTTTTCCCTTAAGAATGACGTTACCCAATCCATCATTGGGCAAATTCGAGTGTTTTTTGTGGAACTTGGGTTACTCAGACTTCACCCACACAAAACTCAATATGCAAAACCCGTAATTTAAACGCAAATCTCAAACTAATTTACGCTAAACAAGATATCAGACATGCTTAATTTCAAACTAGCTATTAGCGAGTAATTTAACACAAAATCAGAGCAAACAATAGATCTACGAACTACTCTACACATGCTCAACACAAATTTTCCAATTTTAAAACAAGTCCAGACAACCAACCTCAATTGTAGACACATGACAGTAAGTCAAAGAGAAATAATGGGCAACACTTCAGATTTCGCTTACACGAGGATACCTATAAAAATTGAAGCGAAAAACTATGATTTAAAATTTGATTGTAAGTGTGCAAGAGTTGAAAAGTTCAAATAAAGAGAAGATTTAAATTTAAAACGGTTGAAAGGCGTTCAACCCTTCAGTTAGCGCCTCACTCGACGAGGCTTATTAACGCCAATGATCTATTCGGTGTTTTGCCGAATCTAACAGTAACTCAGCCATTCAATTGGTCCAAAGATCGAGCTATGTTAGTCTCGATGAGCCACTCGATGCTTCACCAAGTGGACCTTAGCTCACCCAATTGCCCTTTTCCTCCAAAATTTGAATTTCAACCTGCACATCCAACAAACATTATTCAAAACAAAAACTAAAACTTGGGTTGCCTCCCAAGGAGAGCCTTATTTAACATCGTGGTATGATGTGGCCATGTGATCATGCCTTATTCTTTGGGTTTACCAAAGTATCTCTAGGAAGATGCCATTTCAAACTTAGATTTAAAATAGCCGAGATCTGAACCATCTGAGTTTTAAGTTGCTTAATGGAAACCAAGTGCAAAGTCACCGTTTGATTTAGAGAAGAGACATCGTCTTTCATCTTCTTGAGTACCCTATCCGATCCTTCCACCTTGTTCAAGATACAAGCAAGCATATCCTCGATCTGGAAGCTTTTGGGATCAGCCCTTGGTTCCTTCGGCTTTTGACGTTCATGAGGAGGTGCATAGCGATCTTTGTCACCATCTCTATCTCTCCAATTTGCACCACAGTCACGCCATTCTCGATCTCGATCTCTTCAACCATCATCGCGATTCCAACCTTGATTCCCGCCCGACCTTGGATAGCTCGTACGAGAACCCCTGACTTGGGTCGACAAGAACTGAACCTTTTCACTGTACATGGCCTCAAATTGTGCGTCATTAGGGTTCACACCACTATTAGCACAAACCGCATTCATAACCTTGTAACCACCTCCCATGACATGCTTCGTCTATTGGTCCATTTGGGTCATTATCTGGGCCATGTTTTCATCTCATTCTTGGTTTTTTTCCATTTGTTCCTTTGTCAGCCCAAGATTCAAAGGAGACACCTGATCGTCCCTTGTGTACAATTCATAATTAATTTTTGTCTTCTCATCAAGCAGGGTTGACGCTATGTCAAATGGTTGTCTCATGATTACACCCCGAATGAGTTCATCAGTGACACATTTGTTGATCGTGTCGAGACTCTCATAAATATATTGCAATAACACATTGTCCGACAATCCGTGAGTGGAACATTGAAGAACAACTTTTGGAACCTCAACCATGACTCATGGATGGGCTCACTATCAATCCGTTTGAAGTTCTAATACATTATCCCTCAACTTAACCATTTTCGAGGGAGGGAAAAACCTTTAATAAAACACTTCTGTGAGCTTCTCCAAAGAAGTGATAGATTCCTTTGGTAGTTCGGTCAATCACTTCATTGCCTCCTGCATTAGAGAAAAGGGAAACAAACGGAGTCAGACTGACTCTTGGGTGATGTTCTTGAAGGAAAACGGTCCACACACATCCACGAAATTTCAGATGTGATCATAAGGGTCCTCATGAACAAGTCCCAAAAAAGAGGCCCTTTATTTGCAACAGCTGCAACATCGTGCTGGTCACATGAAACACCGCACTACCCACAATTGGCGGCAATCAAATACATCCCGCACTTTCGAGCTGATCCTCACTTACATCATGCAACTATCTAATGTCATCATAGTTCCCGAGTTGACTTTCATTGCTCCTGTTCACACTCATTTCTTCACCAGATTTGGAGCAATCAATAAGAAAAAAATAAGATAACTCAACCACAATAAAATTAGTACACGACAATAGTTCAATAGAAGAATTCTAAACACCACTCTCTGGCAGCGGCACCATTTTTGATAACGCTCAACTACACTTTATCCAATTCTAAGTGTAGGCGGTCGCTAACAAGTATAAACCCAACTAAGAGTTTGGGTCGATCCCACAAGGAGTGATACGTTAAATAATTCAATTAGGAAGTAATAACGTTTTCTAATCATTTGTAGAAGTAAAGGGTTCGCAACATAAACTTAAATCACAAATTTTAAAAGATTAACATCAAATGGGGGGAATTTAGTAACCAATTTCTGGAGAAAAAAAAACTACATGGGAGTTAAGCAATTAGAGATCGAACCTTAGGAATGTGATCAATCAAATGCTAATTTCATGTAATGGGTAATTACTAATTGCTAAAGTTGTTGAATCTCAATGGGTAGGCTAGGTTTTGAATAAAATAGCCATCTCTCGATCAACTATCATGTTTCAAGTGAGTTCTCTCAAACCCCAATAAGCCTAATACTACCAAACAACCCAATTCCTTAATTAGTCCACTTTCTGAAGTTGGGTTTGTAAAGGTGCAATCAAACTCACTTTCTCAAGCTAGATTTTAAAGACGCAATCAATACAACTATCAATCAATCCTTCTAGTCTAATACCTCTTTCTCACGCATGCATAGAGAGCTAAGCTAGAACTGAATTTGCAACTTCAGTTCATCAATTAAAACACGAACAAATAATTGAACCCATTTCAAAATAATATTAAAATCAACAATTAATAACACCCATTAGCTAATTAATGCATTCGACTACATGATCATACCCCTAAAGTAAAGCATTTTAGCCAAACATAACAAAAAGTAAGAAATCGTTACCAACAAGATTTTCCATCTGAATTGCTAACGATCTGCAATATCCAATGTCAAAATCAAAGCAAAAATCTTACAATCTCTAATTCTAGATCCCAAACTTCTCTAAGATGTTTAACAAAGTTTAAAATGTAAAAACTCTCAAAGACTCAAGAATACACAATGTAGGAACTCCTTTTCTTCTTTCAAAAAATGAATTTATACGTCCCCAAAAAGTCAACACAGAGTCTAATTGGCGAGGTTAGTCGATTTCGTCGATCAACTCGGTAAACCACCGAGTTGTGCTTCTTCTCACCTTTTGGTCTGAGTCCTGCAACAAATTGTTCTCGTAATTTAGGTAATCTAGATCGCGATCACCGATCCATTTGGGGATTTTCCGAGATATCCTTTTACTCGCCAAGGTTTTTTGGAACATGAGCCACTTCGCTTGAACTTTAAGTGAGCTGGAGGCTTACTCGGCGAGTCGCCGAGTGGATTTTGTGAGCTCCAACTTCTCTTTTCTTCAGTTTTTCAAACTTTTTCGCTCATTTTCACATTGTAATGCCCTTGCCTTGCCCTTAAGCCTTTATTGTTGCATATTAACATATTAACATTAGTTTTGCGCACAAAATGGGCATCGAGGGCACCAATGATTAATAAGCCCTAAATAAGTCAAAATTCCTGACTCATCATTTGGCACACGGGTTTCGGAGGCCACCTTGTGCTATGTAGGACCCATCCAGGAGAGTGTCGTGATGGCTCGAATGGTTGGTTCAAGTATGGTCAGAGAGGCCATTTTATGAGAGAATGCCCTAAGAACAGGTAGGGTATTTGGGGTAATAAAGACTAATTTTCTTCAGCAGCTCCAGCAAATAGAAATACTCCAAGAAAAGCTACTTCAGGAACAGGCGGAGGTATGACCCGTTTGTATGCTATAGCTAGTCGCCAAGATAAGGAGAACTCACTAGATGTTGTCACTAGTATACTTAAAGTATTTACTTTTGATGTTTATGTCTTACTTGATCCAAGTGTGAGTTTGTCTTTTGTGACTCCTTATGTAGCCATGAAGTTTGGCATTTCCCCGAACAACTTATTGAACCCTTCAATGTTTCTACACCTGATAGTGAGTCTATTCTAGCTGAAAGAGTCTATCGTGATTGTACCATCTTTGCCGACACAATGGTTGACTAAGTTGAGCTAGATATGATGGACTTTGATGTTATTCTAGGTATGGATTGACTTTATACTTTTTATACCTCAGTTGATTGTAGAACTAGAGTAGTAAAGTTCCAGTTTTCTAATGAGCCAGTTTTAGAGATGAGAAGTAGTTCAGTAGTGCGTAATTGTCGTTTTATTTCATACCTTATGGCCATAAAATTAGTCTCTAAGGGGTTCATCTATCACTTAGTCCAATTTAATGACTCTAGTGTTGAGACACCACCCATTTAGTCAGTTCTAGTTGTGAGTGAGTTTCTAGAGGTCTTTCCAGATGATTTTCCCAGAGTCCATCCTGAGAGAGAAATAGACTTCGAAATAGATATTCTTCCCGATACTCAACCTATTTCTATTTTTCCATATAGGGCTCCAACTGAGTTAAAAGAGCAGTTGAGAGATTTTCTTGATAAGGGTTTCATCCGACCAAGTGTCTCACCTTGGGGCACTTTGATCTTATTCGTGAGGAAGAAAGATAATTACCATAGGATATGTATTGATTTCCACCAGTTGAAAAAGGCAATCATAAATAATAAGTATCCCTTTATGAGAATTGATGACATTTTCGACCAACTTCAGGGTGCCACTTGTTTCACTAAGATAGACCTCAGATCTGGCTATCATCAGTTGAAAGTGAGAGAAAGTAACATCCCAAAGACATCATTCAGGACCCGTTGTGGTTATTATGGGTTCCTTGTTATGTCTTTTAGTTTTACTAACGCTCTTACAACATTCATGGATCTTATGAATAGAGTATTTAAGTAGTATCTCAACATGTTTGTTATCGTATTTATTGATGACATATTGATTTATTTGTGGAATGAGGATTACCATGCTATTCATCTTAGAATAGTCCTCCAAACTCTAAAGGATCGCGAGTTGTATGTCAAGTTTTCTAAGTGTGAGTTCTATATAGAATTTGTGGCGTTCCTAGGTCATTTTGTGTCTGGTGAATGAATTTGAGTTGACACTAAGAAGATTAAAACAGTGCATATTTGGCCACTGATATAAGAAGTTTTGTGGGATTGGTTGGTTACTATAGAAGGTTCATCGAGGGGTTTTCATCTATTTCATACCCGTTGACTAAGTTAATTCCGAAACAGCTAAGTTTCAATGGTCTGAAGCTTGTGAGAAAAGCTTTCAGGAATTGAAAACTCGGTTAACCACTACTCTAGTGTTGACCCTACCAAAGGGTACAAAAGGTTTTGTTGTTTATTGCGATGCGTCTAGAGTTGGACTTGGTTGTGTATTGATGGACAATGGTAAGGTTATAACATATGCCTCCAGACAACTTAAGATTCACGAGAATAACTATTTGACTCATGATCTTGAGTTGGCAGCAACTGTTTTTTCTCTTACGATATGTCGTCACTATCTTTATGGCGTTCACGTGGATGTCTTCACCAACCATAAGAGTCTCTAGCATGTTTTCAGTCAGAAGGTGCTAAATCTTTAACAAAGGAGATTGCTAGAACTACTAAAATATTATGATATGAGTACTCTATACCATCCAGGTAAGGCTAATGTTGTTGTTGATGCCTTAAGCAGGTTGTACATGGTAAGTACAGCTCATGTTGAGGAAGTCAAGAAAGAATTGGTCTTGATGTCTAGAAGTCCGTTTGTTAGATTTCGGTGAAGGTGGAGTGGTCGTGATGAATGGGGTTGAATCTCGCTAGTATCAGAAGTGAAGGAGAAATAGAACAAGGATCCTATTTTACTTGAGTTGAAGGAAAATGTGCATAAGTAGAAAGTGATGGTCTTTGCACAAGGGGGAGATGGTGTGTTGAGGTATCAATGTAAGTTGTTTGTTCCAAATGTGGATGAACTCCAAGAGAGAACCATAGAAGAAGCCCATATTTCTTGATATTCGATTCATCCAAGTGCAACGAAGATGTACCATGACTTGAGAGAAGTCTATTGGTGGAGTGGCATAAAGAGGTGCATTGCCGAGTTTATTGCCAAGTGCCCAAATTACCAGCAAGTCAACGCTGAACATCAAAGGTCATGTGGTGTATCTCATAATATACCCCTTATTAAATGGAAGAGGGAGAGGATTAATATGGATTTCATTACTGGTTTACCGCAATATCGTAAACAACATGATTCCATTTGGGTGACTATGGATCGGATGACCAAATAAGCCCACTTCTTACCAGTAAAGACTACCAATACAACAGAAGAGTATGTAAAATTGTACATTCGTGAGATAGTTAAACTACCTGAAATTCCCTTGTCCATTATTTCAGATAGAGGTGATCAATTTACCGCACTGTTTTGGAAGTCATTTTCAAAAGGTTTGGGTTCGAAGGTGAACCTTAGTACCTCTTTCATCCTCAGACCGATGGTCAATCAGAGTGCACAATTAAGACATTAGAGGACATGTTGAGAACTTGTGTTTTGGATTTCAAAGGTAATTGGGATGACCACTTGCCTCTTGTTGAGTTTGCATGCAATAATAGTTACCATTCCATCATTTAGATGGCTCTATATAAGGCTCTATATGGGTGATGGTGTAGATATCCTATTGGCTGCTTTGAGGTTAGCGAGGCTGAGTTGATAGGACCAAATTTGGTTCATCTAGCTATAAAGAAAGTGAAGACAATTCAGGAGAGGTTGAAAATAGTGCAGAGTCGTCAGAAATCCTATTCTGATGTTAGAAGAAGAGTTTTGGAGTTTGAGGTTGATGATTGGGTATATCTGAAAGTTTCACCCATGAAGGGAGTTATGATGTTTGGTAAATGGAAAGATCAGTCAACTATACATTGGTCCTTACAAGAAATCCAAGAGGTTTGGTAATGTATCTTATGAGTTGAAGATACCATTCGAGTTAGCAGCAGTTCATCCAGTGTTTCATATTTCTATGCTAAAGAAGTGCTTGGCTGATCCTGCACTCATTGTGCCTACTAATAGTATTGGAGTAAAGGAAAGCATGTCCTATGAGAAGATTCCAGTTCAGATCCTTTATCGTCAGGTTCACAAGTTGAGAACTAAAGAGGTTGCATCAATCAGTCTTTTGGAGCCTCTAATTTCCAGTAAGGTAGTTACATGGGAGTGTCCTAGTGAAGGAAAGTTTAAATGTAACTCAGATGGGACATTTAAACATATGTTAGGTGTTAGCTCTATTGCTTTTTTGTATCCGGAATCACTATGGGAACTTCATCTTTGCAGAGACAAGGAAGGTAGAGTTAAGCTCGGCACTAGAGGCAGAAGTGAGAGCCTTGGGAGTATGTTTGATTTATTGCATCAATCACAATATTTTTCCGTTGATTTTGGCAACTGATTCCCTTGTCACTAAGAAAGTGTTAGATGGAGTGTGGGAAGTTCCTTGGTCGATTTTAGTAGAAGTCAGGGGTATTAAGAGCATGTTAGAGACTTACAATGTGGAGATTAAACACATATTCAGGGAAGGGAACAAGCTTGCATATTTTTTAGCTAACAATGTTAATTTTGCAGGTACAAATAGAATTTTAAATAGTTTGCAAGAATTACCACAACAGGCAATGGCGATTGTTCAGCTAGAGAAGAGCAAAGTTCCTAATCTCAGAATACAAAAATATCAAAATCACAGAGTTCACAACATGAATGGAGGCTAGCTATGAGGCATAAGTCAATATACAGTTAACAGTGAAATATCAAATTCATCGAAGCTTGAAATATCAGATTCTAAATTCATGGAAGCTTGAAATATCAGATTCTAAATTCATCGAAGCTTGAAATATTAGATTCTAAATTCATGCTTAGATTCTTTAGCTTCAAATTCATTTGGTCGATTAAGAGGGTCCTTAAAGGTTAAAGAGAAGCATACCTGCTAGATCTTAGTGTTTATGTAGTGGTATTAGCTCTTAGGAGCTCAATCTGTAGAAGACGAAGTGATGGTTGGTTAATTCTCTGGCCTTTAGTTCTTTCCTATGCTTAGTATTGATCTGAGGCCTTACCTTGATGACAAAACCGAAGACGCGAGTTGTGAGCTGAAGAGGTCTTCAAAGAGATCGAGTTCATGGCGTTTGTGAGACTTGTAAACGCCTTTTGTGGATGTCACTCAAGCTCAGGAGCTCTGCTGTTGAAAGATTATTGTTATTGGGAGGCCACCGGAGTTTGAGGTTGTCATCGCTAATGGTGTTCCGACCATCGGTTCCTCTGTTACTGTCTATTTAGTGTGGAAAGAGCTTAAAGAACAGTTGAAAGATCTGCTAGATAAGAGTTTTATTCGACCAAGTGTCTCACCTTGGGGTGCTCCGATCTTATTTGTGAGGAAGAAAGATGGTTCCCTTAGGATGTGTATAGATTTTCGACAGTTGAACAAGGTTAAAAAATAAGTATCCTCTTCCGAGAATTGATGATCCTTTCGATCAACTTCAAGGTGCTTCTTGTTTTTCAAAAATTGACCTCAGATCTGGCTACCATCAGTTGAAAGTAAGGGAGTGTGATATTCCAAAGGCAGCATTCAGGACCCGTTATGGTCATTATGAGTTTCTGGTCATGTCATTCAGGTTGAATAATGCACCTACAATGTTCATGGACCTTATGAATAGAGTTTTCAAACCTTATTTAGATATGTTTGTTATCATCTTCATTGATGACATACTAATCTATTCAAGGAATGAAGAAGATCATGCTAGCCATCTCAGAATAGTTTTTCAGACTTTGAAAGATAAGGAGTTATATACTAAGTTCTCTAAATGTGAGTTTTGGCTTGAGTCTATGGCGTTCTAGGCCACATAGTTTCTGGTGATGGAATTAGAGTTGATACCCAAAAGATATAGGTAATGCAGAATTGGCCTAGACCCATATCTCGAACTGATATTGGGAGTTTCTTGGGGTTGGCTGGATATTATAGAAGTTTTGTCGAGGGATTTTGATCTATTTCATCTGTTTTAACCAAGTTGACTCAGAAAATAATGAAGTTTCAATGGTCTGAAGCTTGTGAGAAAAACTTTCAGGAATTGAAAAAGAGGTTGACTACTGCTCTAGTATTGATTTGAGAGAAGTGTATTGGTGGAGCAACATGAAAAGGGCATTGCAGAGTTTGTTGCTAAGTGTACAAATTGCCAACAAGTTAAAGTGGAGAATCAAAGGCCAGGTGCTTTGGCTCATAATATAGAACTTCTAGAATGGAAGTGGGAGATGATAAATATGGATTTCATCACAGGTTTGCCAAGGTTTCGCAGGCAACATGATTCTCTATGGGTGATTGTGGATCGAATAACCAAATCAACCCACTTTTTGCCGGTAAAGAATACCTATTCAGCAGAAGATTATGCCAGGTTATATATTCAGGAGGTGGTAAGACTTCATGGAGTACTTGTTTCGATTATATCAGATAGGGGCGCATAAATTACTGCACAGTTTTGGAAGTCATTCCAGAAAGACTTGGGTTCAAATGCGAACTTGAGTACTGCTTTTCATCCTCAGACAGATGGTCAAGTAGAGCGCACTATTCAAACCTTAGAGGATATGTTGAGGGCTTGTGTGATTGATTTCAAAGGTAATTGGGATGATCACCTACCTCTTATTGAATTTGCTTACAACAATAGTTACCACTCTAGCATCCAAATGGCTCCTTATAAAGCTCTTTATAGGAGAAGATGCAGATCTCCTATTGGGTGGATTGAAGTTGGTGAAGTTGGGTTGATAGGACCAGACTTGGTTCATCAAGCTATGGAGAAAGTGAAAGTGATTCAAGAGAGGTTGAAAATGGCACAGAGTCATCAGAAATCCTACACTGATGTTAGGAGAAGGGAGTTAGAGTTTGAAGTAGATGATTGGGTGTATTTAAATGTTTCACCCATGAAGGGCGTTATGACATTTGGTAAGAAGGGGAAGCTTAGTCCCCGGTATGTTGGCCCTTACAGAATATCCAAGAGGGTTGGCAAAGTAGCTTATGAGTTAGAGCTACCACAAAAGTTAGCAACAGTTCATCCGGTATTCATGTTTCCATGTTGAAGAAGTGCATGGGAGATCCTTCACTTATTATACCAACTGAAGATATTGGGATCAAGGATAGTTTATCTTATGAAGAGATTCCGGTTCAGATTCTAGATCGCCAAGTTTGCAAGTTGAGAACAAAAGAGGTAGCATCAGTCAAAGTTTTTTGGAGGAAACAATTTGTTGAGGAAGCTACTTGGGAAGCTGAAGAAGATATGAAGAAGAGGTATCCACACTTCTTTGAAACCGGAGAAATTCTAGATCAAGGTACTAATTCTCTTCTTAGTACTCTTTAATTTATGAGATTGCATTTCTTGTTGGGTGTTTGAGCTGAATGTTAGATGTTACACGCTTAGCCTAGTAAGAGTAATCTCATTTGAGGATGAATGTTCCCAAGGGGGAGATATTGTAACATCTCCTAAAATGAAATAACTAGGAAGAAGTCAAGAATTGGAAATAGTGATTTTAGGAGATAAAGAAAATCTGGAAATTTGTTTAAGTTAAGTTAAGAATGATTTTTGGTCAACTTCAAATGACCATAACTCCTAGCTCAGGATGATCTAGGTGTGTTTCCAGATAACTTAGGAAATATCTTGGAATAATCTTTCCAACGCCGCCGAGTTTGCACGATTCCAAGTTCATATGAGTGAATTATGCCCATTTGAAGTTGGGCTGTTCGGATAAGGAAAGTCTAATCCGGATTTTTGATGGGTAGTTTAGTCTTTTCCTTATCCAATTTATTAAATCCATTTTTCAGTAATTATTTGGAGTCTAAACTGAGTTAGTTCAGTTTACACACTTAAGAAATACGCTAGGGCTTTGAGAGAAGAAAAAAAGAGGAGAAAGGAGAAGAGCAACTCAAGATTCGTCAAGTTCTTGCGATTTTGGTTGTGGAATTCTCCAAGGATTCAATCCTACAAGGTATGCGAGGCTTTCATAACGTTGAATTTGTTCACCCACGTGCCAAACATATCTATTTCGGCGTGAATTCATCCTAAAAGAGTTTGAAAGTTGATGTTCTTGATTTGTATTCTTGAATTTTATATCGTTCTTGAATTGGGATGAATGAGATGTTTCTGAGATATTTACATCGGGTTTTAGAGTTTCTTTAAGTTAGGTTCTTGTGTACATATGCTGGGTATCGGAATCTAAAAAGAATTTGAGAGAAATAGTCGAGTTTAGGCAAATTGGGGCTGGAAAACGAAGCAAGGAAAAGTCGAGCGGATTTTGGAACGCAACTCGGCGTCGCGGACTTGCTCCCCCCAATGAACAAAAACCAGCTCCGCGTCGCGGTTGGGACGCAGACTCCTTTGTATCAAAATTAAATTTTGCGATCAAATATTTAAATGAAACTTCGCGTTGTGGACTTGTTCCAAGACGGTGATTTCTTGATCTTTTCTCATGTTTATCTATCTACAAACACTCATAAACATCATGAAATCTTTCCTATCACAAATCACAATCCTTGAATCCATAATTCAATTCAAGGAAAGTCAAGAGTCAAGTCAAGTAAAGTTAAGAATCAACTCAAGTGAAGTTAAGAGTCAAGTTAAGAGAAGTTTATAAAGTTTTCAAAAGTCCTTCAAAAACATTTTAACTTTGTTTTAAGACTTGGGTTTCAAGTTAAGCAAAGAGTAAAGAGTTGAGTTCATTTATCAAAAAGCTATAACGGAACTAAGTATTCCCAAGAGTTTAAAATGTTTTGCACATTTGAACAAGAAAGGGAAACACCGATTTCCAAGAGATCTTCTAAGCTAAAGTTTTGAGTAATTATCTCAAACCAAACAAAGAAGTTTTGATTTTTAAATCATTGAGCTAAGTATATTTTGGGAGTAGTATTGAGCACCGATATGGGGATGCGAGTTCATATTAACTCAAGTCTCCATAAACCATGTAGCCATCATGGGTAGTAAATGATCATACTTTTTAGATGACTCCTTAAGATTCTTTTAGCATAGACTAGTGGATCCACTTAGTTAAGTGTTCCATATGTTGGCAAAGTATAGGACAGTTCTGACAGCGTGGGCAAGACGCTGTATCACCACTTAGGATCATAGTGGTGGTTGTCGGTTAGAGAAACTCCCACAGAAACTATATTACTTTATTACATGAGTAAAGTTGAGTTTTTTATTGCATTTTCTTTAAGAAACTAAGTTGTTTTTCACTATTTTACCAGTTTTATATATATTGCATGTGTTTTATTGCTTTATATTGAGTTAAGTTGTTTAGGAGTTGAGTAAATCCAAGGTAAGTGTTTCTTTAAGATTCTTTTCAAGCTTAAGTTATGTTTAGTATTCCAACTCGCATACTCGTACATTCAATGTAC